>JAJHPF010000021.1:600000-1073896 GCA_024447775.1 Carex cristatella | reverse complement strand
TACCAAACTAATGTGCCTCATATGTGTAAAGAACTATAACAGTCAAGAAAGAGGTAGTTTGGGTTTCTATTGAAGTAAATTATAAAAAGTGTGGCACAAAGAATGTGATTACTTATTGAATAATATATACAACTATACACAGCATTTCTTTTGTTTTATAGGGATTGGCAAAATGGTCTCTTCGAAGTTCATGTATGATATTTTGGGGTGTTGCACGGGTAAATGAAAATTTATTTGAATAGTAAAAAAAAAAAAGCTGAGCATATAAAGGCTGTTCAACTAACTGCAACCTGCAAATGTTTCTTTAAATTAGCCTCAAAATTAGATTTACCTTTCCATAACCCCCAGATCCAATAATATTTATTTTTTTGAAGCTGTTGGTACACATTTTTAGTTCATCATATGTGAAGGCTTTTGCTGCTCTTAGTTTTGGTGCTTCCCCACTTTCTTCCCCTGATTTCCATGAGGCTGAAATATCCAAAATAAAAATAAACAAATTTCAATTCCTTGTCCTTTCAGCTAGAGTAAATTTTCTGGAATAAGAGGAAAAAAAGGTGGTGAAAGAAAAATCAAGTTTGAATAAACCATTACCAAATGGGTCATTCCTGAGTTTTTCTCTTTGGGCTAGTTTCTTTTGCCGAACCGCATATATGCCCAATAAAACTAGCAGAACCGCAAGGAGAGAACAACCAATGGCTATACCAATTATGTACTGCATTGCTGTTACCGCACAGTTTGTTGAAATTGTATATTACTCAAATAGAACAACAGAGCCATTTTGAGCATAATTGTTCTAAAATGTATAAAGATGGATACCTCTTGAAGAAATATGGTATGGCTCTGCAGTGGTATATAATGGTCCATATTCCAAAGGAGCATAATAATATTGACTATTCAAGTTGAAGCACTCTATTACCACACTTTGGTTGAAGAAACTCTGGCCAATAGGACAGATATTGATTTGGACCCATAAGTAGTTGTTGTCATCAAAATAATAATTTTTGATGTACAAATTGCTCGGTGTACAGGTCTTGACTGTGTCGGTGACGTTTTCTTCAAGTATTCTGATATGACCAGATGGATCACTGAAAAAAGGTGCCCTAAAAACTAAAAACACTTTAAATGGATTTGAACAGGTGCTCGGATTGAGATATTCCATGGCTGGGTTTTCAAGCACGTCTAAGCAGTAGACTGTATTTGCGAGATGTGGGTTGCTACACACTGGATTTCCCTTAAGCCTGAAAGTTACAAAACCTCATCAATTTAGAAAATAATCTATATTATATTGGTTCTTAGCCAGTTTCATTTTGGATGGACAAAATTTTCAAAGTTACGAGCCATACACTTTCCAATTTTTCCAATTTTTTTTGCCAGCAACATTTTTCAGTTAAAAAAAACAAATTGTAGGGATGTTAATAGGGAATTACATATATTTCAGTGAACTGCATCCTCACCAATTTAATTCCAAACTGTGTTGAGTTGGAATTTATACATCTTTAATGAAAAATGATAGTATTGACCAAAATGATACAAATCAGAAAACAAGAGACAGATGCGATCAGAAAAATTGTGAAATTTACTCAGAAGCACATCATAAAATAAATATACGAGGCTGATTAAAAACAGGATTTATGCAAAAGCACTTACTGCTTATCAAAATTTACCACATTTGGTATTTGCAAAAGGCACCATATAGTGCAAGAGCTGGATGTAGATTTTACCCCTACGTGCCCTTTAATCAAATCCCAACATATTATCCTCCAATTCTTACATTCTCTCAAAAAGGGGAATTGATGTAATTCACAACTTTGTACCCAAATAACAGAAGTCTTAAATTATCCTTGGGACATAAACAATAGATGAAAAATAAATATATGGTAAGTGCAACTTTCTGACATTTAAAATGAGTTATCTTCTAGTATAAATAATCAATGTGTTTTCTGTAAAATAGAGAGAGATTTTACATTAGACTGTTGTTGTAGCTGGAAGAAAGTGTTGCTGAGGCTATATTATTGAATTCTAGGTTTACCATACTGAGATTTTTCCCATTATTCCCCATGTCGAATGTACCATTTAACAAATTATTCTTTAATTTCCTGAAATAAGAAAAAACAGTCATTTTGTCAGACGAATCTCCAGGTGTCTGTAATTGAGAGTGAAAGTTTGGAAGAAACTTACACTTCTTGTAGATATGTAAAGCTAAATAGCTCTTGTGGGATTTGACCAAAAAGCTGTCCAGACTCTAGTGCCCTGTATATTATTTATTAAAAATTTAAAATATGCATCTCAGTTCAGCCAATCTCTAATTTGCATGCAAACCACAGGGAGGGGGAGAGTGGAAGAGAGAGTGGAGATGACAGGAGAGAGAGAGAGAGAGAGGTTTTGATTGGCTTACAGAGTTCGTAAATCTCGCAATTTAGAAAGCCAGGCAGGAGCTTCAGACCATTCAAATTGGTTGTTACTCATATCACTATAGGAATGATAAAATATTACACGTTACTCCGTAGGTATTAAGTAAAGAAAATGTATTTGAATAACACGGTACGTAGAATTCTATTGTCCTTACAGGAATTGGAGGGCAATCAGTGTAGTTAGATTTGGAAGCGGTCCTGTTAGACTGTTGTTTGCCAGATTTCTGAAAGCCATTCAAACATGAAGAATTATTATATGCTGTGTAGTAAGAAATTACATACAAAGAGGGGTTACCACTCAGGTTCTTGTGGTTAATTAGGAAATTACCTATGTTTTTCAATTTACGATGTTTTAATTTTAAGTAGACTTTTTCCTCACTTGAGGTTTAATGGACTAAAAACAACTTAATGTATGCTTAATTTGTGTGGCTATCTTTAAATATATATAGTAAAAATGGACAAACTAGGCTATGATACACATAGTTACTAGCTGGTAGAACAATCCATTGTTCACTATATAATTCGTTACGGAACGCCACTTTACTTACAGAAGGTAGAGTTTTGTAAGGTTGCTGATGGAAGGAACTAATCCATTGAGATGGTTGTTATCAAGGCAACTGCAATAGATAAGAAATGATAAATTAAAATTTTCAAATAAAATATAAAAAGTAAAGTACAAAGTGGTACTTACATAACCTCAAGTTTTTGAACAAGCCCAATGGATTTTGGAATTGGCCCCACTAATTGGTTTCTGTCAAGAAGTCTATACATAAGATAGAAGCAAAGAACTTGATCAGTAATGAACAAAAAATGCCAGAAGAACAGTAAACTGCAGATCAAATAAAAAATAACTTGATTCAAAATACCAACATCCTAACTTCCATGAAGTTCTCATTTTGTATGTTTGTTTTATGATATGCAATTTTAAGGAATCCACCATGACACTTTATTTAGGCATGCATGCAACTTAAATATAATTCACTTACAAGGAAAGAAAATACTGAAAAGAACCATTTATCATCTTACAGGTGTCTTAGACTCATTTTAGCACTGAAAATTTCTGGAATTTCACCCGTGAAGTTATTCTGGTTGAGATGGCTAAAAATCACAAAAAAGTTAGATTATAAATATAAAAGAAAAGAAAAGAAGAAACATGGGACCCATTTCATGAAAACATAAGGAATATTCAAACAAAGGACACTGACAAGTGTTCTGCATTGAGAAGCTGATCCAAGCCCGAGCCATCTTTTGTTGAGATAGGGAGCGACCCACTTAGTTGATTGTGAGCCAGGTCTAACCAATACAAATTGGAAAGTTTACCCAATGAAGGGGGAAGTCTTCCAGAAAAATTGTTCACATTCAAAGACCTTGAGAAACATCAGAAGGAAATACAATGAAGTAACTGTTAAAATAATTGTTCACAGGTTGTAGAAAGAAAAGTTAAATCGGTAATTTGTCTCCTTACAATCTCTTGAAGAAACCCAAATTGAACTGCAAAGAGTGATAGTTTTAGGTTTTATATCACTCTTGAAAAGAATCCCAAAATTATCCCTCTTCTTGGTTCTTTTTGTTTTTTTTTGTTTTTTTTGTTTTATGCATTGAGAAAGTTGATAGTTCGGGTACTTCTCAAAAGGTCTGTATTTTTGTAGGATTATAAAGTTCTAATTTAGAATAAACCCAAAAAAAAATCATAACTTAACTATGAAAATTAGACGAAGAAATATAATCCATACAGGTATTTGAGATTTGCTAGATTTCCAATTACATCTGGAATTGTTCCGGAGAAACTGCAATTAACTAATCTCCTGTAAAATAGTTAAATGGAAAATCAATTGATAAAATTTAAGCTGTGGTGAATAAACTAGTTAACAAATATTTCAGACGAAACATTGGATTATTAAAACTTACAGACTAGTTAGGTGAATCAAGTTACCCAGAGTACTAGGAAGTGTACCCCCAAGTTTCACATTTGATGAAAGGTCCCTGCATTTCAATACATCTATTAGTTCCGAATCCATTTTTACATTCCTTTTATTTCTTGCATATGAATAGTTATTTATAGTTTAAGCCATTCCTCAAAATGTGTAGCCAAAATTTGCTTTCAATTGCATAATAGAGATGAATACAAATATGCACGTATTTTAGGATCCATGTGAGAATAAGAAAACTTACAGTCGCTGGAGTTCTGTCAGATTGCCAATGTTCTCGCTTAGGGTTCCTTGAATATTCATGTTAAACAGGATTCTGGATCATCATAAATAGACAACAAGTTGATTATCAAATTGATAAAAGTGAGGATTTTCTTCAATTAAACAAAAGAAATAATTTAGTTACACGTACAAATTAGTAACTCTGGAATTGTTATTGCAAACTATTCCTACCCAGTGGGCCCCACATGGATCAGAGTTCTTCCAGTTACTGGGTGCATTCTTCCATTGCTTCTTCAAAGAATTTAGGGCGGCAACTGAAATAAAAATTGAAAAGAATATAATAACACAGAAGATAATTACAAATATTAAATTTTACATCTGGCAAATTTTACACAGAAGATAATTTACATGAAAGTTCAAATTTAATAACTTACACCAAGCATTAGACCATAGTCAAGTTAGGAATTCGCATACATATCGGTTCAATACATGTGTGTTTTTGGTTTCTTTTCTTTTCTAATTTTATTTGGTTTATGTTCCTGGTATCATATCGATCGGGTTTAATATCAACATAGATACACAGTAGACTGTGAATCAATCTAACCTATAATGGGTGAAACAGAGAAGCTCAGAAATTTTTTTCTTCTTAAATTAAGCTCATGTGGACATTTCAACAAACATGTGGTGTGCCTGTGTCTAACAAAACACAACAAATACCCAGTTATACAACCTTATAAAAAAAACACCCAGTTATAATAATCTAACAAAAGCAAAGGGCAAAACAAACTAAAGCAAATAGAAGGATGATTGAGTACCATCTGCTGGATCTGTATCGGAATAACCAGGAGGAACAACAGCTATGCACAGTAGCAAGAAGATAAGAAACTCCCTTCGTGACATGACTCTTCTCATAAAATTCGAGAAAAGCTGTGTCTTTTTAGTTCAATTTAGCACAAAGAGGGAAGGTGAACTGATCTTGCTAGGACCTGATGAGTTCCCTTTTTGCATTTTTCCCACAAGACAATACGGAGGTTTTGTTATTTTGTGTAGATATGAACAAAACTGAGAAGATAGGTATCTACTATTATTTTGTCTTTGGTTACATGTATGGCAAGCATGTACCTAAATCTTTCAGCAAGGGTACTAATATTTTTGTGTGGCAGATTTCTGTATGGACAAGCATGTACCTAAATCCTTGGTTGCGGGCTTGCGGCCAGGGGTGTTCATCGGTTTGGTTCGATTGAAATTAAGCAAACCAAAGTTATAATTCGGTTTCAAAAATAGAACTGAACCGAACCGATTTAACATTGCAACTGAACCGAACTGAACCAAATTTTATTTATGTTTGTTCAGTTCAAACCGAAATATATTAATTTTTTATTTAAAACAATTGTTTTGTAATAAATTGAAGTATATTAAGAAATAAATCGGAGTATTAAGAAATAAATCAGGACATTAAGAAATAAACCGTTGTATTTAAAGCAATTGATTAAGAAATAAATCGGTATTAAGAAATAAACCGGGACAGTCCAGACCAAATTCATAATATATAATAGTTCGATCGGTTCGGTTATTTCGGTTTTGAAAATTTTCAAACCGAACCGAACTAAAATTATAATTCAGTTTTAAAAAACAAACCGAACTGAACCATTAAACCAAAAAAATGAACCGTTTAAACCGATCTAATTCGGTTCGGTCCAAAACCGATTAAACCGGACCCAATGAACACCCCTACTTGCTGCTCCTCTAGGTAAGTAGTATGGATTATGAAATTTATCAAACGGTCTAAGTAGATCTCGATTGTCTTAGAATTTAGAATTTAATTTCAGTCTTTTTTAAAACTACTGATTTGAATTAAAGATTAAATTTTGACCCAAAAAAATAATAAACAATTCCACTTAAGTCTTAGATCATTGGTTATATTTAATACTGTTTTGTTGCTATTAAGATTTTCAATCCAGTTTAAAATACATTATTTAAGATTTTAAATATAAGTTGCTTTAGAAGAACTAAAAATGATAAGGGATGCAGTGGTTAAAATATAGATTAATTTAAATAGTTGTGTGAAAAAAAGGGCTATAATATTTTTTTTTTTAAAGAAAGCTAAAAAATAGATATTTTAACAGTGAATAGTCACATAGGCCGCTATACATGGAAATGCCACAGGAAAATTGGAGTCAAGTTGAACTCGTCCGATAATAAATTAATAATGTATCACAATATGGCTTGGTGTCAAGTTGACCTTCTTTCTACAAGTCATCGTCTCATAGATCAAGGTCCACTTGTCCAACGAATTTACATCCTCTCCATTACCAGGAAAGGAAATCTTTTACAATTAGAGGATCCAGTTAACCTGGCACGAATCTCAAAGTCCAGTAATACTGTTCCCTGCATTAGCCCGAATCTTAAACTGGTTGAGATTTAATCTCAAACCGTAAAGTGTGCATAATCGTCTACAGTACCTGAGAGGATCAATATGGCTTTATATATATAAAAGGCACGTTTGTCGCCTTAATGTATATATCTATTTAGGACATATATTTATTACCTATACCGTACACAAGAGGTACTTTCAAAAAAAAAAATATACAAAGTGGAACCGACTATGCTCCTTTTCTTGAGAAAATGAGGGTCCTCATTTTCTTTCATCCGATTCGTTCAAAACCATACGATGGACTTTAAACCGTACGATGGACTTTTCTCAAGAAAAGAAGCAAATTTTGATGGATCAAAATGAATCAGATTTAATTGAAACCCTACGATGGACTTTAAACGGTCCGGATGGAAGAAAAGAAGAGAGCTCCTTTTTTCAAGAAAAGGAGCAAATTTTGATCCATAAAAAGTACATGAAGAACTTTGGTCAATTTTTTTTTTATATTTCACGCAACAAAAACAAAAACAAATAATTATAAAAAAGAAAACAATTTCGCAACTACTGGTTTTATATTTTTCTCTTCTCTTTAATTTTAAGCAGTGAGATATTTTACAAGTAGTTCAGTGTATATGATGCTATCTTTGTGTAATTGAATGTCTATGCTGGAACAAACTAGTAATTTATTATGATGTTTTAATGCAATCGTCTAAGGACTTGCAACAAAAAAAAAAAGAAAATAATTTCTGTTAACTCATTCAGTTATTACATAATGTCCAATATTAATTATTTTAGTTTAAAAATAATTATTAAAAATATTCATTATTTTATAAAATAATGCTAATCAAGTCTTAAACATTCACGTTCAGCATTCAATATTTTAGAAATATATACTTAGTTAAAACAAATGATTAACTTGATTATTACATAATGTATAATGATTTTAGAAATATTGACATTACACATTCAATTTTCAAAATGTTCTTAAAATATACACTCAACTATTATATAATGCATATTTTGTAATTGCATGATTCACAATTAATCATCACTGATATTTGTTCTTATATTTATTAATGTTTTGAAAAAAAAAAATTGGCTGGAAACAAGAGTGAAGAATTTGAAGAGTGAGAACTTAAAAAAATATGCAATCAGGGGCGGATTAAGACTTTCAAATTATGGAAGTCAAATATGAATAGAAAATTATATATAAGTACATAATTAAATATAAAATATTGCCAATTTTACAATATTGTCAATCATATAAAGCAAATATTGTCAATTTTACAATATTCATCACATTTTACTCTAAATTATATATAAAATTATATTGACCACATTCATTAAATGTACCCGCTCTTGTATGTAACATTTTTCTATCAAATATTCACATCACATTTCAGGGCACTAAGAAAAAAAAAAACCTACCCCAATAAATGTACTTTTGTGTAAAAATATGCCTTCGACAGTTTGACTACACATTCTTTCATTTTCATTTGTAATTAACTAATTATTCAACTTTATCAAAAAGAAAAAAAGAAGCATAGCTTTATAGGTGATTATTGTTTGTTTTCTAGTAAATAACCTAGGAAGAGTTCATTAATGCCTTGAAAAAGTAAAATGTTTGCTCACATATATTTACTATATCAACCTCATGTCATAATCTATTAGCAACTAGGAGAATGTCATAATTTATGAGTTAGACATATTTCATTATTTTTTTTCTAACTTTCTGGTAAAGTGGTAATGTCAACAACTTTGATTGAATCAGCATAATGATAAGTCAACTCGCTAGAGATTCAGATAAACAATATACAAAGAAAAAAAAAATGGATTTTTTTCCCACTGTCCATTTGTAATAACAGGAGAGAAAAGAGCATAGTCACATAAATTGATATAGCTGGACTTCTATTAAGAGCACAATCAGAAAATTTATTGATGACAATTGAGTAATTGACAAGAAAAAACATCTACCGCAAACTTATCCAAAGTTTCTTTTAGCATTTAATAAGTGCCAATAATTAAGGTATTAGATGACTTTGTTCACACCCTTTATAAGCTTGTCATAACTTTTCAAATTAACGAGCTGTTTTTTTTTTCTTTTTCTTTTTTTCAAATTAAGTTCAATCAAACTAGAACGGTAGACTCAGAGACAGAGTCAGACTTTAAAGCTATGAAGATTAAATACAAGTGAAAATTAATTATATAAAATTTCATGCTGCGAATGAAAATCAAATTAAATTAGAATAATTATATGTATCCCTACACTTATGCACCCCCTATATCCCCGCAACTACAATTATGGAAGATTGTACTATAGTCCCCACTAATTATTTGGTCCTCCTTTTTTAGTTTCTGCACTTGATCCATTAATGGTACCCGCGTCAACTTTCATTAGATAAAGTAGTGCGAGCCCCCCCCCCCCATTCTGCATCATCCTTCCCTCATCGTCATTGCATCAATTTTTCTCTAACAAAAATAATTGACCACATAGGTATAAATATTTCAGTGCATAGCTATAAATACATGTAATACTTGATATTAATATTTTTAGATGTCAGCCAATCTCATATGTAAAAAATACTTGCAAGTATAGGTATAAATACTTGCACGATGAGATATAAAATATTTTGTGACGATGAGAGAGAAAGTACGTCACTATATGTCTTATATATTTGAAAAAAAAAATTACATAGAAGACGTTCGTGATTTTAGAACTGCAAAATTCCTCATAGATCAACATAAATATGGACGAGATTGAACGAAGAAAAAAAATCCACCTCTAATATAGTTTGAGAAAAGTTGAACGAAATGTGGATGAGATTGAACGGAGAAAAAAATGTGTATGATCCCCCATATAGTTTGAGTGGTCTCCAATGTAGTTGGAGAAACAATTATTTATGTAAAAAAAATATTCACTTTATAGATATAAATATTTTCATGCATATGTATAAATACTTCCATGCATAAGTATTAATACTTTAGAAAAAAAATTAGTATTGGAGGTTTTGTGGTCTCTAAATTAAATAGTTATGGTGCGGGAAGTGCGGGAATAGGAGTGGAGAGACAATTATGAGATCTATTAAATTATTCATAGCATTTTACTTGAAAATATATAAAAAATTATGTATAAAACAATTTTTTTAAAAATTAATAGAGGTTAATTGACTTAGCATTTATCAATCGGTCGTCCTGGTTGGACCGATTCTTAATCAATTTTGGGTTACAAAAAAAATCGACAATGGGAAAGTAGTTTTCAGAAATTCTATATCTAAGAAAAATATGATATTCTGTAACGTCCTCTGGATGTTATAGACCACAACATCCCGTTAATCAAAATCACTCCTCACCCTGATTAACGGAACAACGTAAAAAAGAAAAAGAAAAAGAAAAAGAAAAAGAAAAAGAAGATGGACATTATTGTTGTGAACGTTCAGAGAGCAAAAAAAAATTGGTCACTCCTCACTCTGGATGTTACTACCTATAATGTCCTGATTTTTTTCCTCCTGTTTTGTTAATTAGTGGTAAACTGATTTCGTTAACCAGGACGTCGTGGTCTATAACATCCATATGACGTTATTGACCATCACGTTTTTCTTATATATTGAATTTCGGAGAACTACTTGATGAAGTTAATGTCCTAGAGCCAATATTGCTGCTTGTAGGGGTGTTCATTGGTCAGTTTGGTTGAACCGAACGAGACAAACCAAAGTTTTATTTCGGTTTCAAAAATAGAACCGAATCGAGCCCGTTTTAGTGTATCAACTGAGCCAAACTGAACCAAACCGAACCAAAATTTATTTTGGTTTGTTCGGTTTTTTCGTTCAAACCGAAGTATATTAATTATTTGGAAGTGAGATAAACTAATCATTTGAAACAACAAAGCAAAAAATATTAAATTTAGTCTCCAAGTACATTTTAATATGAAGATCATATTAAGCGATTCTAATCGACTGTTTGAACTTTAAAAATAAAAAAAAACCTTTTACTAATGCCCATACTCAACCAGCTAAATCTATGCCCGGAATTCACTAATAAAAGGGAAAAGGGTTTTTAAGGAGATAGGAACCTCAGTGGGTGCCCTCCTGGTAAGAGTACAACAAAAGAATGCTAATCTTTTCCGTCAATCCCGTGAATAAGCCAAGCTATCTAACGTTCTGCTTGTCCCTACACTCCAAATGATGATCGCTTTTACGTGAGAAAGGGGGACTACCCCCTCAGCCTAAGTATTCCTCAATGACCGATAGCATACAAGTACCGTGAGAGAAAGGTAAAAAGAACCCATTTTCTGGTGTATACAATTTAGGACCCTAATTTTTAATTATGTTGATTGTATTTTTATCTAGTACCCGATTAGCTAATGGGATTTGAATCCGATAAACAATTTGAAACCGATTTTTGAATCCTGCATCCACCCCTGTCCGCACACGTATTTTACGTCTTACTATTGAGGTTCTTTCCTCACAATATAAAGCAACTATGATGGTTGCCTTTTGTAACATCATATATATAAAGATAGCTGGGCCACAAATGATACTGGAAAAGATATCAAAATATATTTTGGTATAGTCTAAGTTACTATTTCATATAACAAATTGTTAAAAATATGGATTGATCTTAGCCATCCATCAATGATTAATTAGATTGAATAAAGTAGACTAGGAATAGTACTAATGGTACACTACAGTACCAACGGTACAATAAATTAAAGAGCCGTTAGAATTCTTTGTATAAATAAAGCATAGGAATTAACAGTGTAAAATACACTCTTTGATAATTTTTCAATAACAATAATTTCCTCATAATTCATAAACTCAACACAAATTTTATAATTACAGCAATAGTTTTTCTCATACTAAAAGAACACTCTCTCAAATATATACACAAAAAAACTATACCACAAGACTAAACTCCCCTAATCTCTCTACAATCCTTACTATATAATAACATAAGAGGCCGACTATATCTGACAAAAGACCAGGGAAATGTTCTTTGACAATGAACTGTTTAACTTCCAAGGGAAGGAAAACCCCCACTATACTTGAAATCGCTGCTATTAATGTTTCCTCGACTCTCGGAAGACGACAAAACATCCATAGAGTATCTTTGAACTGGATTATTTTCATCCCAAACACTCAATCCTGAATTAATTTTGAACCCAGCATATTGCATAATATCCTCAATTTCCTTCACAATATCACTCATCATGGGGCGCATACTAGCCTCTTCTTCTACACAATGCAATGCCAGATCCGTGAAATGGTCTAATCCGATTAGATTTTCATTCTTTTTTATAAGAATAGGATCAATCAAGTTTTTTAGGCCCAGGTACTGTTTGTCTTGTTTGTTATAGGCATTTTTTACTTCTCTTACAATGTACTTCTGGTTTTTGAGTGGAGGTTTGGCAGTTATTAGTTCTAGCAAGACCACACCAAAGCTGTACACATCACTTTTACCGGTGAGTTCATGGGTCATGTAGTATTCTGGATCGAGATAGCCCTGCATGAGATATAGTTGAAAGTTAATGCCACAAATTTTTTTAATTTTCCAAAATCTATTACATTTGCATCATCCCTAAAATGAAAAAAAATTCAATGTAGAATGCAACATGCGTCCAGCATATCCTTCGAAAAAAGGAACTACCCCTTATGAAAGGGGTATTTTCAGTAGTTTGAAAAACACCGAATTGAGGTGCGTGGAGAGATAAGAACCAGATTTTGAAGAATATAGGAGATACTATTAGGCTCCCCTAGTGCAAGAAATCATTTGCAAAATAAATAGAAAGATTTACCAGGGTTCCTTTGACATGGGTGGTGACATGGCCTATTTCACTGTTTGAAACAAACAAAGAGAGGCCAAAATCTGAAACTTTAGCGGTTAAATTCTCGTCTAATAATATATTTGTCGACTTTACATCTCTATGTATAATAGGGGGATTTGCATGGTCATGCAGATAAGCCAAGCCTGTTGCCGAATCAACAGCTATTTTAATTCTCTTGCTCCAATTTAATTGTATGCCACTTGCTCCTGAAAAGAGCAAAAAGGAAATATAATAGTATTGCCTTCCTTCCTTCTCATATAATCAACGCATGGCTTCAAACAAATTTCTTAATTCAACTTATTATGCAACACTTATTATGCAAGTTTAGTCAGAATTGAAATCTTTAGTTGTTCTCTAATGCTCAAAATTTGTATCGGTACCTGAAAGGGAATCTCTCAGAGTTCCATTGCAAATATATTCATAGACAAGCATTCTCTCTTCCTTCTCAAAGCAAAAACCAACAAGTCCCACTAGGTTTTTGTGGTGTACACGCGAGAGTAGTTCGATTTCAGTTTTAAACTCAAGACCACCTTGCATTGAACCTTCTTTTGACCTCTTTATTGCAACTAGTTGTTTATCTGGAAGCATTCCTCTATACACCTGTTTAGTGTATAAAAAGAAGTCAGATTTTAGAATAACAGGATGTTTAGTATGACTAGATGCTTCCTGTAGTAGGAAAACCCGAAATTATTTTGAGCTGATATTGTTTTTATTTTTCCATCAGGACTTGTGCTATATTTTATGGTCATATGTATCTTTTCTTTTACTTTTTGTCTCATTGAATCCTTGTAGCCAATTATGGATCAGTTGCAAAAGAGAAAAACAAAAAATACAAGGAGAAAAACATAAAATGTGAAACTAAAGTATGTATTTTCGTGTGCACTGTCTACAAAATACTGTGAATATCCTGAAAAATGATGAACATCAGGTACCAACTAGTACATTATCATGATAATCCTATTATATCCTTTCGTAAAACAATTTCTTACCAAACTTGGTGCTTTCTGACAAATCTACTGATCGAGAGAGGATTCCCCCCGGGATGGATATCGTCGTTATTGGCAATTCTAAAATCCTCTTCGTCCACAGTAAAGGGTAATGGCACACAATCGGTTTTCTTCAGACATAAGAGGGGATTACGATAGGGAGATCCATTGTTCCCGATGTTGTTCATTCTTGTGGCAGACTCGCTTATCCAGTTCCTCAAGAATATCCAACATTTAATGCCACCACATGCTTTCATGCCACCGGAAGTAATCCAATATGCGGATGACACATTGATCATTAGTGAGGCTCATCCCACTACTCTAAGGTTAATTTCTGGGGTACTCAAAGTCTATTCCAAATTGTTAGGACTCAGACTCAATCCGACCAAGTCAACTTTCGTGCCAATAGCCATCCCATTGGCATCAGTCCACGTGGTAAGGGAAATTCTTAATGCAACTCAATCATAACTCCCAATAAGATATTTGGGGTTGCCGTTGATGGTGAGAAAGTCGAGAAAGATGGACTTTCAGCCAATGTTGGACGCTGTGCAGGGATGACTTGATGGCTGGACGTCCAATATCGTATGGGGGAAGAGTCACACTGGTAAAATCGGTCCTCTCAGTGATGCCATTACATTATATGCAGGCGCTGAAAGTACCAATGGGTGTTATTAAACATATCGATAGAATGAGGCGGAACTTCCTTTGGAAAGGAGCGGACCAATGCAGGGGAATTAACTGCCTTGTCAACTGGGAGAAGGTGTGTGCTCTAAAAGAAAATGGTGGTCTCGGCATTATTGACCTTCAGCGTCAGAATGATGCGTTATTGGCAAAGTGGTTATGAGAATTCGAGCATAAACCGCTAGGACTATGGGCAGTGACGCTGAGGAGGCTGTTCGGGATTATGTCATCACAAAATCTCACTACGGATGGAACAGACTCTTCTTTCCTCAAGGTGCTATCCGATCTACTGCCTTTCTATTCGTGCTCTGTACGCTATGAGAATGGGGTGCAATGGAAATGGTCACCCTCGGGTTTATTCACTTGTGCTTCCGCGTACAGAACTTTGCATCACAGGGGTGTCCTTTCTTGTATCCATAGGCGACTGTGGAAACTGAAGGCACCGATGAAGGTTAAGATTTTTACGTGGCTGATGTTGCAGAACAAGGTCCTAACACAACATGTCTTGTTGACTAGAGGGTGTGCGGTGCAAACGGGATGCCATCTGTGTGACTCGACGGGACTGGAGACTCGGGATCACATCATGTGGAGCTGTAGGTATGCTGTGGGATTTTGGAGAGGTCTATTCACGCACTACAACATGGACATCCCAACGGGAGGGTCGATTAAAGAAAGATGGAATATTAACAATAGAACAGGGACTGCGAGGGAAATTTCGATCCAAAATACTGTGTGGGCTGCGGTGGTATGGGCCCTCTGGAAGGAAAGGAACTCATGGGTATTTTCCGACAAACGAAAACCGGTGCACGTTTTGCTAAATGATACGACTATACAGGTGTCCTTATGGGATCAGGGTAGGTAGTAACAGGGGGGCACATGGGGCACTATATTGTGCCCTTTTGGCGGCCATTTTTGGAAATTGATGTAATTAATTTTCATTAGCGGTGTTAAGGACAAATTACTGGATTTGGTAATTTGCCTGTGCAAATAAACTTTTTTTTATCAATATATTGTTGGCAGGTTGCTGCCAACCTTCAAAAAAGATTTCTTATCAAACTAATGTGCCTCGTATGTGTAAAGAACTATAATTAACTGTCAAGAAAGAGGTAGTTTGGGTTTCTATTGAAGTAAATTATGAAAAGTGTGGCACAAAGAATGTGATTACTTATTGAATAATATATACAACTATACATAGCATTTCTTTTGTTCTATAGGGATTGGAAAAATGGTCTCTTCGAAGTTCATGTATGATATTTTGGGGTATTGCACGGGCAAAAGAAAATTTATTTGAATAGTAGTAAAAAATAAAAATAAATAAATAAAACCAAACTGAGCATATAACCTGCAAATGTTTCTCTAAATTAGCCTCAAAATTAGATTTACCTTTCCATAACCCCCAGATCCAATAATATTTATCTCTTTGAAGCTGTTGGTATACATCTTTAGTTCATCATATGTGAAGGCTTTTGCTGCACTTAGTTTTGGTGCTTCCCCACTTTCTTCCCCTGATTTCCATGAGGCTGAAATGTCCAAAATAAAAATAAACAAATTTCAATTCCTTGTCCTTTCAGCTAGAGTAAATTTTCTGGAATAAGAGAAAAAGAAGGTGGTGAAAGAAAATTCAAGTTTGAATAAACCATTACCAAATGGGTCATTCCTGAGTTTTTCTCTTTGGGCTCTCTTCTTTTGCCGAACCGCATAAACGCCCAATAAAACTAGCAGAACCGCAAGGAGAGAACAACCAATAGCTAAACCAATTATGTACTGCATTGCTGTTAACAAACAGTTTGTTAAAATTGTATATTTTGCAAATAAAACAACAGTGCCAGTTTGAACATAATTGTTCTAAAATGTATAAATATGGATACCTCTTGAAGAAATATGGTATGGCTCTGCAGTGGCATATAATGGTCCATATTCCTTCGGAGCTGAATAATACTGACTATTCAAGTTGAAGCAATCTATTACCACACTTTGGTTGAAGAAACTCTGGCCAATAGGACAGATATTGATTTGGACCCATAAGTAGTTGTTGTCATCAAAATAATAATTTTTGATGTACAAATTGCTCGGTGTACAGGGCTCGACTGTGCTGGTCAGGGTTTCTTCAAGTATTCTGATGTGACCAGATGGATCACTGAAAAAAGGTGCCCTAAAAACTAAAAACATGTTAAATGGATTCGAGCAGGTGTTCAGATTGAGATAATCTTTGGCTGGATTTTCAAGCACGTCTATGCAGTAGACTGTATTTGCGAGATGTGGGTTGCTACACACTGGATTTCCCTTAAGCCTGTAAGTTACAAAACCTCATCAATAGAAAAAATAGAGCATATTTTAGTTCTTAGCCAGTTTCATTTTGGATGGACAAAATTTTTGAAATTATGAGTCATAAAATTTTCAATTTTTCCAAATTTTTTTTTTTGCCAGCAACATTTTTCAGTTAAAAAAAAAAACCGAATTGTAGGGATGTTAATAGCGAATTACATATATTTCAGTGAACTACATCCTCACCAATTTAATGAAAAATGATAGTACGTATTGACCAAAATGATACAAATTAGAAAACAAGAGACAGATGTGATAAAAGAAATTGTAAAATTTACTCAAAAGCACATCATAAAATAAATATACGAGGCTAGTTAAAAACAGGATTTATATAAAGGCACCTACTGCTTATCAAAATTTACCAAATTTGGTATTTGCAAAAGGCACCATATCGTGCAAGAGCTGGATGTAGATTTTAGTTACCCCTACGTGCCCTTTAATCAAATCCCAACATATTACATTCTCTCAAGAAGGGGAATTGAAGTAATTCACAATTTTGTACCCAAATAACAGAAGTCTTATATTCTCCCTGGGACAAAAAACACTAGATGAAAAATAATAATATGGTAAGTGCAATTTTCTGACATTTAAAATGAATTATCTTCTAGTATAAATAATCAATGTGTTTTCTATAAAATAGAGAGAGATTTTACATTATACTGTTGTTGTAGCTGGAAGAAAGTGTTGCTGAGGTTATATTATTGAATTCTAGGTTCACCATACTGAGATATTTCCCATTATTCCCCATGTCAAATGTACCATTTAACAAATTATTCTTTAATTTCCTGAAATAAGAAAAAACAGTCATTTTGTCAGACGAATCTCCAGGTGTCTGTAATTGAGAGTGAAAGTTTGGAAGAAACTTACACTTCTTGTAGATGTGTAAAGCTAAATAGGTCTTGTGGGATTTGACCATAAAGCTGTCCAAACTCTATTGCCCTGTATATTATTTATTAAAATATGCATCTCAGTTCAGCCAATCTCTAATTTGCACGCAAAACAGAGGGAGGGAGAGGGGAAGGGCGAGGGTGGAAGAGAGAGTGGAGATGACAGGAGAGAGAGAGAGGTAATGCCTTGACTACCACTGTCAAGTTTTCAAAAACAAAATAAAAAATAGAGAGAGAGAGAGGTAACACTTGACAGCCACTGTCAAGTCTTTCAAAAGAGAGGAAAAGAGAGAGAGAGAAAGAGAGAGGGGTTTTGATTGGCTTACAGAGTTCGTAAATCTCGCAATTTAGAAAGCCATGCAGGAACTTCAGACCGTTCAAATTGGTTGTTACTCAGATCACTATAGGAATGATAAAATATTACAAGTTACTCCATACGTATTAAGTAAAGCAAGTGTATTTGAATAACATGGTACGTAGAATTCTATTGTGTCCTTACAGGAATTGGAGGGCAATCAGTGTAGTCAGATTTGGAAGCGGTCCTGATAGACTGTTGTTTGCCAGATTTCTAAAAGCCAATCAAACAAGAAGAATTAGTATATGCTTGGTAGTAAGAAATTACATACAAAGAGGGGTTATCACTCTGGTTCTTCTGGTTAATTAAGAACTTACCTATTTTTTTCAATTTAAAATGTTTTCATTTTAAGTAACACTTTTTCCTCACTTGAGGTTTGATGGACTAACAACAACTTAATGTATGCTTAAATTGTGTGGCTATATATAAATATAGACAAAGACTTCTATAGACACAAGGACCTATTTGTAAAATAAACATATTTTTATTTTCAAAGTTCAAACAGTTGATCCGAACCGTTCATCTTATTCTCCATATTAATATGTGCTTGGAGACCAAATTTTACATTTTTCTGAATTTTTTTACTATTTATTAAGATGGGTACAAAATTCAATGGTCTTAATTTGATATTTTTTGTACCCATTTTAATAAATAGTAAAAAAATTCAGAAAAATGTAAAATTTGGTCTCCAAGCACATATTAATATGGAGAACAAGATGAACGGTTCGGATCAACTGTTTGAACTTTGAAAATAAAAATATGTTCATTTTACAAATAAGTCTTTATGGTCCATAGATGACACTCTCTTAAATATATATAGTAAAAATGGACATACTAGGCTAAGATACACATAGTTACTAGGTGGTAGAACAATCCTTTGTTCACTATATAATTAGTTACTGAAAGCCACTTTACTTACAGAACATAGAGTCTTGTAAGGTTGCTGATGGAAGGAACTGATCCATTGAGATTGTTGTTATGAAGGGAACTGCAATAGATGAGAAATGATAAATTAAATTTTTCAAATAAAATATAAAAAGTAAAGTAAAAAGTGGAGTACTTACATAATCTCAAGTTTTTCAGCAAGTCCAATGGATTTTGGGATTGGCCCCACTAATTGGTTTCTGTCAAGAATTCTATACATAAGACAGAAGCAAAGAACTTGATCAGTAATGAACAAAAAATACCACAAGAATATCATGCTTCTTTATTTTATTTTTTTTCCTTTTGGCAAAAGTTCGAAACAAACAGCAAGGTTATAACAGTAAATTGCAGATCCAATAAAAATTAACTTGATTCAAAATACCAACATCCTAACTTCCATTTTGTATGTTTGTTTATGATATGCAATTTTAAGGAATCCTCCATGACACTTTATGTAGGCATGCATGCAACTTAAATATAATTCACTTACAAGGAAAGAAAATACTGAAAAGAATCATCTATCATCTTACATGTGCCTTAGACGCATTTTAGCACTGAAAATTTCTGGAATTTCACCCGTGAAGTTATTCTGGTTGAGATGGCTAAAAATCACAAAAAGGTTAGATTATAAATGTAAAAGAAAAGAAAAGAAGAAACATGGGACCCATTTCATGAAAACATAATGAATATTCAAAGAAAGGAGACTGACAAGTGTTCTGCATTGAGAAGCTGATCCAAGCCCGAGCCATCTTTTGTTGAGATAGGGAGCGGCCCACTTAGTTGATTGCGAGCCAGGTCTAACCGATACAAATTGGAAAGTTTACCCAATGAAGGGGGAAGTCTTCCAGAAAAATTGTTCACATTCAAAGACCTTGAGAAACATCAGAAGGAAATACAATGAAGTAAATGTTAAAAATAATTGTTCACAGGTTGTAGAAAGAAAAGTTAAATCGGTAATTTCTTCTCCTTACAATCACTTGAAGAAACCCAAATTGAACTGCAAAGAGTGATAGTTTTAGGTTTCATACCACTCTCTTGAAAAGAATCCCAAAATTATCCCTCTTCTTGGTTCTTTTTTTCTTTTGTTCTATGCATTGATAAATTAACTACGAAAATTAGACGAAGAAATATAATCCATACAGGTAGGTGAGATTTGCTAGATTTCCTATTGCATCTGGGATTGGGCCGGAGAAACTGCAATTAACTAGTCTCCTGCAAAATAGTTAAATGGAAAATCAATTGATAAGATTCAACCTGTGGTGAATAAAATAGTTAACAAATATTTCCGACGAAACATTGGATTATTAAAACTTACAGACTAGTTAGGTGAATCAAGTTACCCAGAGTACTAGGAAGTGTACCCCCAAGTTTCACATTTGATGAAAGGTCCCTGCATTTCAATACATCTATTAGCTCCGAATCCATTTTTACATTCCTTTTATTTCTTGCATATGAATAGTTAGTTATAGTTTAAGCCATTCCTCGAAATGTCTATCCAAAATTTGCTTGGAATTGCATAATAGAGATGAATACAAATATGCACGTATTTTAGTAGCCATTTGAGAATAAGAAAACTTACAGTCCCTGGAGTTCTGTCAGATTGCCAATGTTCTTGCTTAGGGTTCCTTGAATATTCATGTTAAACAGAGTTCTGGATCATTATAAATAGACAACAAGTTGATTATAAAATTGATAAAAGTGAGGAATTTCGTTAATTAAACAAAAGAAATAATTTAGTTCCACGTACAAATTAGTAACTCTGGAATTGTTATTGCAAACTATTCCTACCCAGCGGGTACATGGATCAGAGTTCTTCCAGTTACTGGGTGCATTCTTCCATTGCTTCTTCAAAGAATATAGGGTGGCGACTGCAATAAAAATTGAAAAGAATATAATAACACAGAAGATAATTACAAACATTAAATATTACATGTGGCAAATTTTACACAGAAGATAATTTACATGAAAGTTCAAATTTAATAACTTACACCAAGCATTAGACCATAGTCAGGTTAGGAATCCACATACATATCGGTTCAATGCATGTGTGTTTTTTGTCTTTTCTTTTCTAATTTTATTTGGTTTATTTTCCTGGTATCATATCAATCGAGTTTAGTATCAACATGGATACACAGTAGACTGTGAATCAATCTAACCTATAATGGGTGAAACCAGTGTAATAAAATGCGGCCGCATATGCGTATTCGGTTGTACTCCGCATAGAAGAAATATGTATGCGGTCAATATATGTGGCCACATATTCCGCCGCATATTATTTGTATGGTACCGAATATTATTGCATATTACTGCATACTTATTTATATATATATGAATTCTCATTTTAAATCCGCATATGCAGCCACATATCGTATATGCGATATGCGGTGGCTTTCTGCGTACCGCATAAAAACCGGATTTAATAACATGGGGTGAAACAGAGATGCTCAGAAAAAAAAGATTCTTAAATTAAGCTTATTTCAACAAACATGTGGCGTGCCTGCGTCTAACAAAACACAACAAACACCCAGTTATACAACCTTAAAAAAAAAAAAAAAAAAAACCAGTTATAATAATTTAACAAAAGCAAAGGACAAAAAAAGTAAAGCAAATAGAAGGATGATTGAGTACCATCTGCTGGATCTGTATCGGAATAACCAGGAGGAACAACAGCTATGCACAGAAGCAAGAAGAGAAGCAACTCCCTTCGTGGCATGACTCTATCTTAAAATTCGAGAAAAGATCTGTCTTTTCAGTTCAATTTAGCACAAAGATGGAAGGTGAACTGCTCTTGCTAGGACCATATGAGTTCCCTTCTTTAGATTTTTCCTACAAGACAATTCGGAGATTTTGTTATAGATATGAACAAAACTGAGCAGAGAGCTACATATATACTAATACAGCAAGAGAGCAACAATGGAAAAGCCGAAATTTTTATAAATATACAAAATTCAATTTTTATTTAACAATCCATACAAAAGTCTGCTGGAATTTTAAATCTGTCCATACCGGCAACAGAATTGCCGGTTTCAGAGCAACTAACCGGCAACAAATTTGCCGGTTCCAGGAATGGGAACTTTGTTGCCGGTTTGAGTTTTCTGGAACCGGCAATTCTGTTGCCGGTTAGTTGCTCTGAAATCGGCAATTCTATTGCCGGTATGGATAGATTTAAAATTCCAGCAGACTTTTGTATAGATTGTTAAATAAAAATTGAATTTTGTATATTTATAAAAATTTCGGCCGGAAAAGTATGAGAAGTTCAGTCGGTTTGTATATTTTTTTTTTGTGTGTGGCAGATTTCTGTGTGGCTAACCATGTACCTAAATCCTTGGTTGTGGCCTTTGGGCTTGCGGCTCCTCTAGGTAGGCAGTATGGAATCTATGGATTATGAAATTTATTGAACGGTACAAGTAGATCTTGATTGTTTTAGAATTTAGACTTTAATTTCAGTGTATTTTTAAAACGTCTGATTTGAAATAAATGTTAAATTTTGACAAGAAAAAAAAAACAATAAAGAATTTCACTTAAGTTGTTTATCAGTGGTTATATTTAAGAGTGATGCTTTTATGGACATAAGGACCTATTTGTAAAATGAACATATTTTTATTTTCAAAGTTCAAATAGTCGATCCGAACCGTTCATCTTGTTCTTCATATTAATATGTGCTTGGAGACCAAATTTTACATTTTTATGAATTTTTTTACTATTTATTAAGATGGGTACAAAATTCAATGGTCTGAATTTGATATTTTTTGTACCCATCTTAATAAATAGTAAAAAAAATCAGAAAAAATGTAAAATTTGGTATCCAAGCACATATTAATATGGAGAACAAGATGAACGGTTCGGATCGACTGTTTGAACTTTGAAAATAAAAATATGTTCATTTTACAAATAGGTCCTTATGTCCATAGAAGCATTTGCCTATATTTAATACTGTTTTGTTGCTATTAATATTTTCAATCCAGTTTAAAATACATTATTTAAGATTCTAAATATAAATTGCTTTAGAAGAACTCAAAATGATAAGGATGTAGTTAGGGGTGCAAACAGATTGGATACAGATCGGATAGTGGTAAAACTATATCCGTATCTGCTTTTATTTTTCGAATACAGATACGGATCTGATATTAGACGGATACGGATCGGATATTAAACGGATACAGATACGGATATCTACTTTTTATAATAGTGAATAACATTTTTTTTCATAATATATATTAAAATGAGTAGAACTAGGGTGATCCTAGGAGTACCAAGCCCCTTTGTACTCTTAACTCTAAAATCTATCGAATTAACTTCGAACTACAAATCCAAACTGTTGAAATCCTGCTACCTTACGAGTAATGCATCTACATATGAAAATTTTAAAATTTCGAATTAATTTAGTATAAAGTCAAGTGGTCAAAATTCTTCCAAAAAATGAATGCATTAAAATTAATTTAGAAACCTTCTAATTTTGACCTCTTGACTTTATACTAAATTAATTCGAAACTTTAACATTTTCACATGTAGATGCATCACTCGTAAGGTAGAAGGATTTCAACGGTTTGGATTCGTCGTTCGAAATTAATCCGATAAGTTTTAGAGTTAAGAGGACAAAGGGGCTTGGTACTCCTAGGAGCACCCTAGTTCTACTCTATTAAAATATATATTATATTTTTATTATTCGGATACGGATAATTAAAATTTAAAACCATATCCATATCCGTATCCACACGGATATTCGGATATCGGATATCGGATATCCATATCTAATTTTTGGATACGGATTTGGATACGGTCGGATAATATCCGACCCGTTTGCACCCCTAGATGTAGTGATTAAGATATAGATTAATTTAAATTAGTTATGTGGAAATTAATGGAAGAAAAAAAATCACCGAACAACCTGTCATATTTTTAATAGAAAGTAAAAAATAAATACTTTAATAGTTAAAAAAATTATAAGATTTGATTTGAACTTTTTATTATAATAAAATAACATATTGATTAAAATATCACAATTTTAACTATAGTCTAATAAATAGATTTCAAGAAGTTTTTTAAATTATGAAATCTGCGGCATGCATTCAATTTCAGAGAGTAAGAAGCCTATGCTATACATGGAAGTGCCACAGGAAAATTGGAATCAAGTTGAACTAGTCCGATAATAATGTAACTTGGTCAAGGACTCAAGGAAGCACATCACAACATGGCTTGGTGTTAAGTTGACATTCTTTATATAAGTCATCGATCAAGGAACACTTGTCCAAAATGGCTTTATAGTGGCCTTTATTAAAGTGCATATATCTATTTGGGTCTAGGGCTGCAAAAGAATCGAACCGAATCGAACTTACTCCAATTTGAGTTTGGTTTGAATTAGTTTCGAACTAAGTTTGGTTTGAATTAATTTCGAATAGAATTTTTTAGAACTCAATTTCGAATCTTTTACGAACTTTTTTACGATAAGAAAGAGTGATCATAGTCGCCAAAAACGAGAAGTGAAAGTCGTTTAAGATTTTAAAACTGAGAGTGAGAGTTACGACTTACGAGTTATGACTTATGACTAGGTGGCCTTATGTTTTAACTTTTAAGTCATCAGCGGAAATCAACAGTTCACGTTATTTTGACATTCGAACTAGAATAGTTTCCGAACCTATTTCGAACGAATCAGGTCCAGTTTGAATTTGGTTTGAATTAATTTTGAACTATTTTGAATTGAGTTTTTTACGAATTTTTTTGAATCAAACTCGAATCGAATCACGAACTACGAATATTTTGTGGAGCCGGCCCATATAATTACCCATACCGTACATACTTTTTTCAAAAAGGAAAAAAGATAGTACATGAAGAACTTGGTCAATTACTCAATTGTTATCGTATTTACGCAACAAAAACAAAAACAAATTTACATAAAGAGGAGAGATCCACTTATATTTTTTTTGTGATATTGATTACACTCTATATTTTCAAAATTTTCAAAGTCCAAGAAACTAATCCAAACCATTCAACATGATGAATATATTAAAAATGTGCTTGCACATCAAATTTTACATTTTTTTTTTAAATTTTCACTATTTATTAAGTATTTTACAACATGTTGTTTTCAGACTATTGAATTTTTGTACCCATCTTATTAAATAGTAAAAAAATTCAAAAAAATGTAAAATTTGATCTGCAAACATATTTTAATATATCCATCATGTCGAATGGTTTGGATCGACTATTTAGACTTGAAAATGTAAGATGTAATCCAGTGTCACTAAAAAAGAGTGTAAGTGGATCTCTCATCTTATATAAATTAAAAGAAAAAATGAATTCCTCCGCAAGCAAGAAAACAATTTCTATTAACTCATTCAGTTAGTTAAAAATATTCATTATTTTAGAAAATTCTGGGAATCTATGTTACTCGGATACTCTATAATGGACTTCGTATCCGTATGGGATACATACCGATATGTATTTTGTACGCCAACTGGCATATCTACTTAGGTGATGTATCCTTAATTCTTGATACATATTGATTCGCTGCGATACAGTTCCGACACGTCTGGATACGATGGGGATACGCTGCACTAGCGACGCTTCTGTAGAATTGGACCATGGACATACACCATACACCAATGATCCACCATACACCGCGCATACAACCATTGTTGAGGCAAAACCTTTTTTACGAGCGCCAGAAATCAGGCTCGGGTTGTGCGGTATACGCACCATGCCACTTTAACACTACACCACCCTTCATTTGTTGTTAAATGCTAGTAGTATCAGTATTTAATATATATTTGGACTATTTTATCGTATCATTTTCAGAATTTTTTATATTTATCTATAAATAAAATACAATATATAAAATAGACGTATCGTATCCTTGATTTTTAAAAATTCTATCCGTGCAATATATCTGCTAATCAAGTCTTAAACATTCACGTTCAGCATTCAATATTTTAAAAAAATATACTTTGATTAACTTGATTAGTACATAATATATAATGATATTAAAAATATTGACATTACACATTCACTTTTCAAAATGTTCTTAAAATATACACTCAACTATTTATATAATTCATATTTTGTTATTGCACGATTCACACTTAATTATGACAGATATTTGTGCTTATATATATTTATTTTTTGAAAAAAAAAAACTTGGCTGGAAACAAGAGTGAAGAATTTGAAGAGTGAGAACTGAAAAATATACGTAATCAGCAGCAGAGTCAGACTTTCAAATTATGAAAGTCAAACATGAATAAAAATCAATCATATAAAATATTTATGTTGCAAATGTTGTCAATTTTACAATATTCATCACATTTTACTCTAAATTATATAAAAAATCATGTATAAGTACATAATTAAATTTAAAAATTAATAGAATCAATTGACCACATTCATTAAATGTTCCCTGCTCTTGTATGTAACATCTATTTATCAAATATTCACATCACATTTCAGATTTCAGGGCACTTATATTTATAAGGAAAAAAAAAACCTATCCCAACAAATGGACTTTTGTGTAAAAATATGCCTTCCACAGTTTGACTAGACATTCTTTCATTTTATTTTGTAACTAAGTACTCAACTTTATATAAAAAAAAAAAAAAAAAAAAGCATTTTAGCTTTATAAGTGATTATTGTTTGTTTTCTAGTAAATCACCTAGATATTGCACAGGAAGAGTTCATTGATGCCTTGAAAAAGTTAAATGTTTGCTCACATATATTTACTATATCAACCTCATCATGTCACAATCTATTAGCAACTAAGAGAATATCATAATTTATGAGTTAGACATATTTCATTATTTTTCACAACTTACTGGTAAAGTGGTAATGTCAACAATTTTGATTGAATCAGCATAATAATAAGTCAACTAGCTAGAGATTCAGATTAAAAATGTATAAAGAAAAAAAAATGGATTTTTTTCCCACTGTCCATTTGTAATAACAGGAGAGGAGAAGAGCATAGTCACAGAAATTGATATAACTGGACTTCTATTATGACCGCAATTGAGTAATTGACAAGAAAAAATATCTAGCGCAAACTTATCCAAATTTTCTTTTAGCACTTAATAAGTGCCAATAATTAAGGTATCAACAACTTTGTTCACACTCTTTATAAGCTTGTCATAACTTTTCTAACGAGCCATTTTAATTTGATTTTTTTATTTCAAATTAATTTCAATCAAACTAGAACGGTGGATTCAGAGAACAGAGTGAGACTTTAAAGCTAAGAAGATTAAATATAAATGAAAATCAGTCATATCAAATTTTCATGCTGCAAATAAAAATTAAATTAAATTAGAATAATTATATGAATCTCCGCACTTCTGTGTTCCCCTCTATCCCCACCAGTGTAGTAAAATTTAGTCTATTCAGCCGAATATTCCTTTTCGGTTGCAATTCGAATAGAAAATTTATATTAGTTCCGAATATGAAGTTTAGAGCATATTACCGGTTTAGAGTATACTAATAGTGATAAAAATACCGGTTTAAAGTATATTAACAGTGAATCATACCACATATTACTGTATGCTTCTTTTTATATACGAATTTTTATTTAAAATCCACATATATAAATTAGCATAAAAATCCGAATATGCGGCCGCATATCGCATATGCAATATGAAGTGGCTTTCTGCATATCGTATACAAACTGAATATTAAAACACTGACTCCTGCAACTACAATTATGGAACTTTGTACTATGGTCCTCCTTTTTAGTTCCCGCACTTGGTCTCTCAATGGTCTCCACATCAACCTTTCCTAATCGTCCTTGCTTCCACTTTTTTCTAACAAAAATAGTTAACTACCTAGGTATAAATACATGTAATATTTGATATTAATACTTTTAGATGTCAGCCAATGTCATAGGTAAAAAATACTTACAAGTATACGTATAAATACTTACACGATTAGATATAAATACTTGTGTGATGATGAGTCTGAAAGTACGTCATTATTGATCTCATTTGAAAGAAAAAATTGTTTAGAAGATGTTCGCGATTTTATATTTGCAAAATTCTTCATAGATTGTCAGAAATGTGGACGAAGAAAAAAAATCTACATCCAAAAATGTGTATGGTCCCCCATGTAGTTGGAGTGGTCTCCAATATAGATATAAATACTTTTATTCATAGGTATTAATACTTTAGAAAAAAAAATCAGTGTTGAAGGTTTTGTGGTCCCCAAAATGATTATGATAATTATAGTGCGGGATAGGAGTGGATGACAGTTATCAGGATCCATTAAATTATTCATAGCATTTTATTTTAAAATATATAAAAAATTATGTATAAAAACAATTTTTTAAAAATTATCTATAAAAGCAATTTTCTTGAGAATTACTAGAGGTTAATTGATTTAGCATATGTCAATCCCTCGTCCCTGGTTGGACCGATTCTTAATCAAATTTGGGTTACAAAACAAACAAAATGAATGGGTCAGCTTTATAAAGCAACGAAAGCGACTAATTTTACTAAACAAAGAATTAACTTTTCATTAACAACGATCATCCTTATTCAGCAACATATATCCTATATTGACATATTCTAAATCAAAAGGATTAGCTAACAAGCGAAAGTGAAAAGAAAAAAGAAAAAAAAGAAAAGAAATGATAGTTAAACTATCTACGGATGACAACTAGTACTATATTTGTTAGGGTCAAACATCTTTCGTTAGTAAGATATTTTGATCTGTTTGGATCAGTGTTATAAATAATGGTATGTGTTCGTCGGACAAATGAGATATCATCGTCAAGTGATTAATCGGTATACAGCCGACTATTCAGAATTATGCGGACCATTAATCGTTTTAATCAACATTATGGAATTTTTTTTTTATAAACTATAATTAAAAAAAAAAAAGAAGTTTAGGAAGATTTTTTTTTTACAAAAATCATAAGAACCGAATTGGCAACTCTATCCCTAGTTGTTTCACTATTTTATTGGAAAAACTGTTTAACCAAACGCAAATGGCTCCAAAAAAATGTTTTTTTTTTTTTCAGCCGGGAATCAAATTGGCATTTCAGTGCCAACAATTTTTTTTTTTAGAGTTAAGTTTACTTTATGTAGAGTTTAAATTTGGTTTTAAGATCAACTCATGCATCCGAAAAAAAAATGTTCAAGTTTAAATTTTAGGCATATTGCACTATTCAGAGCCATGGTCCAAAGAAATTAGTATGTTTTGTTTGAATCTTTATTAATTTAGATTAGTTAGTTATTTTGTGGGATGCATCATATGCTTTTGCCAAAGCCAAACAGAAGAAGGAAAAACATTACTTTATCAATTGCCATCTCAAGAATATTAAATTTAAAATTCGGATATATCCTATCTGACTCAAGAAAATTTAATTCGGTTATTTTATTCCGATGCATGAACAACTTTTATTCGGCTATTGATCTTGAATAAAATTTAAACTTGAACAATTTTTATTGGGATGCATGAATTGATCTTGAACAAAATTTAAACTCTACATAAAAAAAAAAATTAAACTCTGGAAAAAAAATTATTGAGACCAAAATGCCAATTCGGTCCTGGCTGAAAAAAATATTTTTGGAGCCATCTACGTTACACCAATGGTTGCATAGTTTTTTCGATAAAAACTATGAAACAACTCGGGACCGAGTTGCCAATTTGGTTCCGAATAAAAAAAGTTTCGGGTCGAGTTGGCAACTCGGTTCTTATGATTTTTGTAAAAAAAAAAAGTAATCATATTGGTTTCATAAAAAAATTAATTATGGTTTATAAAAAAATTTCAGATTATTATAAATGAATTATTTAACTCATCAAACTTATCAAATAAACTTAATTTAACTTAATTTATTATTATAACATAACACTACACTTATTTCTTCTTAACAACACGTATACTTTGTTGTCCCGAACGATACCTATAGGTAGGTGAATATGGATAGACAAGTTACCAAAAAATTTATTAATAGGAAAAAAAATATCGACAATGAAAAAGTAGTTTTCAAAAATTTGATATCTAAGAAAAAAATTGATGGTTTGTAACGTCCTCTAGATGTTACAAACCACAACGTCCCATTAGTCAAAACCACTCACCCTGATTAACGAAACAATGTTTATAAAAAAAAGAAATATAAGAAAAGAAGGTGGACGTTATTGTTGTGAACGCCCAGGGAGCAAAAAAAAAAATTTGGTCACTCCTCACTCTGGATGTTGCTGCTAATAAAGTCCTGATTTTTTTCTTTTGTTTTATTAATAGCGGTAAACTGATTTCGCTAATCAGGATGTTATGGTCTATAACATCCATAGGACATTATTGACCAGCACATTTTCTTATATATCGAATTTCTAAGAACTGTTTGATGGAGTTAATGTCCTAGAGCAAAAGTTGCTGCTTGTGGGTGTTCATCGGTTCAGTTCGATTGAAACCGAACTGAACTGAACTAGGCAAACTAAAGTTTTATTTTGGTTTAAAAAATAGAACTGAACCAAACCATTTTAGCCTATCAACTGAACTAAAGTTTAATTTCGGTTTGTTCGGGTTTTCGGTTCAAACTGAAGTATACTAATTATTTGGAGTGAGATAAACTAATCATTTGAAACAACAACAAAAAAAAAAATTGGTCTCCAAGTGCATTTTAAAAATAAAGATGTGAAGCATGATTGAAACACACAACTAACATGCATTTTAACCTTACTTGCAAAAAGTCTTCGGTGATGCGCTTCTTGATCCAATTGTTTTTTTGTTTTTTCTGTTAATATCCTCGCCCAGGGGCAGACACAATAAGTTCCAAAGAGGAGTAATTGTCTAATCTTAATTTTAAAATTATATAGGGTGTGTTTGGATGGGTGAAAAATAGCTACTATTTCAAATTAGTATTGAAACAACTACTATCTTCAAAATTGAAATAACTACTATCATCTCACTGTTCTTGATTCATCCAAACGCACCCATATAAAATTATGATATTATATTAACTTTGTTTCTCTCTCGAAATTGTTTTGCCCTCTTTTAAAAAACCCAAAATTATTGGATGAAGCCCAGTTAAAATAATATATTTGATGAAGCCCTGAGTCCGAAGCCCACATGTTAAAAATTATTTGACTCAGCCCACATTTGTTCCTCCAGTAAATGAACCTCTGTTTGAGTCTTTACTCTCTTTTGTCTACCAAAATAAATACTGAGATCCCACTCTTTCTCCTCCTCCTTTTCTCTGACTCGATATTCTCATCTCTCGCTGCTTCAAAAAAAAAAAGGTCCGCTTGCTTAACTGTGACTCTCTCAGCGCTAAGTCCAACAAAATGAGATTATTGTGAAATTATTGTTTGTACCAAAAATATCAATTATTGTGACTCTCTCAATGCTCAAGTCCAACAAAATGTGACTCTTAGAATTATATTTACAGTCAACCTTTAAAAATAACTGAAATTATTGTTTATACCAAAAATCCAACAAAATGAGATTTATGGTACAAGAAATAATTTCTGAAAAATGTAGAACTCATTTTCTGGTGTATTCAATTTAGAACCCTAATTTTTTATCATATTGATTGTTTTTTATGTAGTACCCGATTAGGTAGCGGGTTTGAATCCAATAAGCAATTTGAACCCAATTTTTGCCCCTCCCGTTATAAATCCTGCATCCAGCCCTCCAAAAACTCAAATTTTACATCTTGCTATCGAGGTTCTTACCTCACAATATAAAGCAACTCTATTAGTTGCAATTTGTAACATCATATAAGGATAGCTGGGCCACAAATGATACTGGAAAAGATATGAAATTAAATTTTGGTATAGTCTAAGTTACTATTTCATATAACAAAAAATTTAATTACAGCAATATTTTTCTCATACTGAAGAAACGCTCTCAATTATATACACAAAAAAACTATAACACAAGACTAATCTAGACTAATCTTTGTACAATCCTTACTATATAATAACACAAGAGGCCGACTATATCTGACAAAAGAGCTGGGGAAATGTTTTTAACTATGAACTGTTTAACTTCCATAGTGAAGGAAAACCCCCACTATACCTGAAATCGCTGCTATTAATGTTTCCTCGACTCCCGGAAGAGGACGAAACATCCATAGAGTATCTTGGAACTGAATTATTTTTATCCCAAACACTCAATCCTGAATTAATTTTGAACCCAGCATATTGCATAATATCCTCAATTTCCTTCACAATATCAGTCATCATGGGGCGCATACTAGCCTCTTCTTCTACACATTGCAATGCCAGATCCGTGAAACGGTCTAATCCGACTAGATTTTCATTCTTTTTTATAAGAATAGGATCAATCAAGTCTTTTAGGCCCAGGTACTGCTTGTCTTGTTTCTTATAGGCAGTTTTTACTTCTCTTACAATGTACTTCTGGTCTTTGATTGGAGGTTGGACAGTTATTAGTTCTAGCAAGACCACACCAAAGCTGTAAACATCACTTTTACCAGTGAGTTGCTGGGTCATGTAGTATTCTGGATCGAGATAGCCCTGCATGAGATTTAGTTGAGAGTTAATACCTCTATTTTTTTTTTTTTTTCCAAAATCTATTACATTTGCATCATCCCTAAAACTCAAAAAATTTAATGTAGAATGCAACATGTGTCCAGCATATCTTTTGAAAAAAGGAACTGCCCCTTAAAACTTTAATAACACGCTAATTATTGCTGTGAATACGAAAGGGGTATTTTCAGTAGTTTGAAAAACACTGAATCGTGGTGCCTGAAGAGATAAGAACCAAATTTTCAAGAATATAGGAGATACTATTAGGCTCTCCTAGTGCAAGAAATCATTTGCAAAATAAATAGAAAGAAAGATTTACCAGAGTTCCTTTGACATGGGTTGTGGCATGGCCTATTTCACTGTTTGAAACAAACAAAGAGAGGCCAAAATCTGAAACTTTAGCGGTTAAAGTCTCGTCTAATAATATATTTGTCGACTTCACATCTCTATGTATAATTGGGGGATTTGCATGGTCATGCAGATAAGCCAAGCCTGTTGCTGAATCAACAGCTATTTTAAGTCTCTTGCTCCAATTTAATTGTATGCCACTTGCTCCTGAAAATAACGAAAATAAAATATAATAGTATCGCCTTCCTTCTTCTCATATTACCTACACATGGCTTCAAACTAATTTCTTAATTGCAACCTGTTATGCAACACTTATTATGCAATTTTAGTCCGGATTGAAATTTTAGTTCTCTAATGCTCATAATTTGTATCAATACCTGAAAGGGAATCTCTGAGAGTTCCATTGCAAATATATTCATAGACAAGCATTCTCTCTCCCTTCTCAAAGCAAAAACCAACAAGTCCTACTAAGTTTTTGTGGTGTACACGGGAGAGTAGTTCGATTTCAGTTTTAAACTTAAGACCGCCTTGCATTGAACCTTCTTTTGACCTCTTTATTGCAACTAGTTTTTTATCCGGAAGCATTCCTCTATACACCTGTTTAGTGTATTAAAAAAAAAAACAGATTTTAGAATAGCAGGAAGTTTAGTATGACTAGATGCTTCCTGTAGTAGGAAAACCCGGATTTATTTCAGCTGATATTGTTTATATTTTTCCATCAGGACTTGTGCAATATTTTATGGTTATATGTATCTTTTCTTTTACTTTTTGTCTCATTGAATCCTTGTAGCCAACTAGGGATCAGTTGCAAAAGAGCAAAAGAAAAAAAATACCAGGAAAAATAACATAAAACGTGACATAGAAGTGTTTATTTGCAGTGCACAGTCTACAAAATACTGTGAATATCATGAATAATGATGAACATCAGATACCACCCAGTACATTATCATAATAATTCTATTATATCCTTTTGTAAAACAATTTCTTATCAAACTAATGTGCCTTGTATGTGTAAATAACTATATTTAACAATCAAGAAAGAGGTAGTTTGGGTTTCTATTGAAGTAAACTATGAAAAGTGGGGCACAAAATGATTACTTATTTATTAGAAAATACAAACTATACACAGCATTTCTTTTGTTCTATAGGGATTGGCAAAATGATCTCTTCAAAGTTCATTTATGATATTTTGGGGTATTGCACGGGCAAATGAAAATTCATTTGAATAGTAGTAAAAAAAGAAAAAAAAATATAAAACCAAACTGAACATATAAAGGCTGTTCAACTAACTGCAACCTGCAAATATTTCTCTAAATTAGCCTAAAAAATGGATTTACCTTTCCATAACCCCCAGATCCAATAATATTTATTTCCTTGAAGCTGTTGGTATGCATCTTTAGTTCATCATAGGTGAAGGCTTTTGCTCCACTTAGTTTTGGTGCTTCCCCACTTTCTTCCCCTGATTTCCATGAGGCTGAAATGTCCAAAATAAAAATAAACAAATTTCAATTCCTTGTCCTTTCAGCTAGAGTAAATTTTCTGGAATAAGAGGGGAAAAAAGGTGGTGAAAGAAAATTCAAGTTTGAATAGACAATTACCAAATGGGTTATTCCTGAGTTTTTCTATTTGGGCTCGTTTCTTTTGCCGAACCGCATACACGCCCAATAAAACTAGCAGAACCGCAAGGAGAGCACAACCAATGGCTACACCAATTATGTACTTCCTTGCTGTTAACACACAGTTTGTTAAAATTGTATATTACGCAATAAAACAACAGACAACTGTTCTTGCCAGTTTGAACATAATTGTTCTAAGATGTATAAAATATGGATACTTCTTGAAGAAATATGGTATGGATCTGCAGTGGAATAATATGGTCCATATTCCCTCGGAGCTGAATAATACTGACTATTCAAGTTGAAGCACTCTATTAGCACACTTTGGTTGAAGTAACTCTGACCAATAGGACAGATATTGATTTGGACCCATGAGTAATTGTTGTCATCAAAATAATAATGTGGTATGTACAAATTGCTCGGTGTACAGGGCTTGACTGTGCTGGTGAGGTTTTCTTCAAGTTTTCTGATGTGATCAGATGGATCACTGAAAAAAGGTGCCCTAAAAACTAAAAACACGTTAAATGGATTTGAACAGGAGTTCAGATTGAGATAATCCTTCACTGGGTCAAGCACGTCTAAGCAGTAGACTGTATTTGCGAGATGTGGGTTGCTTGGATTTCCCTTAAGCCTGAAAGTTACAGAACCTCATCAATTGAGAAAATAAAGTATATTTTAGTTCTTAGCCAGTTTCATTTTGGATGGAAAAAAATTTAGAAATTCCGATTCATAAACTTTTCAATTTTTTGGATGGACAAAAGTGGGACGATTATCACTAAAACAAGAGATAGATGCTATCAAATAAATTGTAAAGTTTACCCAGAAGCACATCGTAAAATAAAGATACAAGGCTGATTAAAAACAGGATTTATGCAAAAGGCACCATATCATATATGCAAGATCTGGAGGTAGATTTTACCCCTACGTGCCCTTTAATCAAATCCCAACATATTATCCTCCAATTCTTACATTCTGGCTTATTGTATGACTCCTGGTTTCTCTAAAACTTTTTCACAAGAAAGGGAGTTGAAGTAATTCATAATTTTGTTCCAAAATAACAGAAGTCTTAAATTCTCCTTGGGATACAAACACTAGATGAAAAATAATATTGTGGTAAATGCAATTTTCTTAAAATGAGTTATCTTATAAATAAACAATATTTTCTGTAAAATAGAGAGAGGTTTTTACATTAGACTGTTGTTGTAGCTGGAAGAAAAAGTTGCTGAAGTTATGTTATTGAATTCTAGGTTCACCATACTGAGATTTTTCCCATTTTTCCCCTTGTCGAATATACCATTTAACAAATTATTCTTCAATTTCCTGGAATAAGAAAAAACAGTCATTTTGTCTGACGAATCTCTAGGTGGCTGTAATTGAGAATGAAAGTTTGGAAGAAACTTACACTTCTTGTATATATGGAAAGCTAAATAGCTCTTGTGGGATTTGACCATAAAGCTGTCCAGACTCTATTGCCCTGTATATTATTTATTGAAATATGCATCTCAGTTCAGCCAATCTCTAATTTGCACGCAAAACACAGGGAGGGGGAGAGGGGAAGGGGAGAGTGGAGGAGAGAGTTGAGAGAGAGAGGTTTCGATTGGCTTACAGAGTTTGTAAATTTTGCAAATTAGAAAGCCATGCAGGAGCTTCAGACCGTTCAAATTGGTTGTTACTCAGATCACTATAGGAATGATAAAATATAACAAGTTACTCAGTATTAAGTAAAGCAAATGCATTTCAATAACACTTTTGGTACGTAGAATTCTATTGTCCTTACAGGAACTGGAGGGCAATAAGTGAAGTCAGATTTAGAAGCACTCCTGTTGGACTGTTGTTTGCCAGATTTCTGAAAGCCATTCAAACAAGAAGAATTATTTTATGCTTTGTAGTAAGAAATTACATACAAAGAGGGGTTATCACTCAGGTTCTTCTGGTTCATTTAGAAATTACCTTTTTTTTTTTAAATTACGATGTTTTCATTTTAAGTTACACTTTTTCCTCACTTGAGGTTTGATGGACGAGAATTTAATGTATGCTTAAATTGTGTGGCTAACAACAATTTAAATATATATAGTAAAAATGGACAAACTATGCTAAGATACACATAGTTACTCGCTGGTAGAACAATCCTTTGTTCACTATATAATTAATTACTGAAAGCCACTCTACTTACAGAACGTAGAGTTTTGTAAGGCTGCTGATGGAAGGAACTGCTTCATTGAGATGGTTGTTAGCAAGGGAACTGCAATAGATGACAAATGATAAATTAAAATTTTCAAATAGAATATAGAAAATAAAGTATAAAGTGGAGTACTTACATAACCTCAAGTTATTGAGCAAGTCCAATGGATTTTGGGATTGGCCCCACTAATTGGTTTCTGTCAAGAAGTCTATACATAAGACAGAAGCAAAGAACTTGATCAGTAATGAACAAAAAATACCAGAAAAATATCATTCATCTTTATTTTATTTTTATTTTCCTTTCAGCAAAAATTTGAAGCAAACAGCAAGGTTGTAACAGTAAATTACTGATCAAATAACAAATAACTTGATTCAAAATACCAACATCCTAACTTCCATGAAGTTCTCATTTTGTATGTTTGTTTTACGATATGCAATTTTAAGGAATCCTCCATGACATTTTATTTAGGCATGCATGCAACTTAAATATAATTCACTTGCAAGGAGAGGAAATACTGAAAAGAACCATTTATCATCTTACAGGTGTCTTAGACTCATGTTAGCACTGAAAATTTCTGGCATTTCACCCTTGAAGTTATTCTGGTTGAGATGGCTAAAAATCACAAAAAAGTTAGATTAGAAATGTAAAAAGAAAAGAAAAGAAGAAATATGGGACCCATTTCATGAAAACATAAGGAATATTCAAACAAAGGAGACTGACGAGTGTTCTGCTCTGAGAAGCTGATCCAAGCCCGAGCCATCTTTTGCTGAGATAGGGAGTGACCCATTTAGTTGATTGTGAGCCAGGTCTAACCATATCAATTTGGAAAGTTTACCCAATGAAGAGGGAAGTCTTCCAGTAAATTTGTTCACATTCAAAGCCCTTGAGTAATATCAGAAGGAAATTGTTGAGAATTATAATTTAAAAGGATATTATGGTAAAAGAGTAATTAGAGAATAGATTAGGGATCTCTATGTAATATGTGTAACCCTATATTACTCAATTGGGAAATTAAGGAAATTAAATTTGTATTCTCTCAAAACAATTGAAATACAATGAAGGAACTGTTAAAACAATTATTCACAGGTTATAGAAAGAATAGTTAAATCGGTAATTTCTCCTCACAATCTCTTGAAGAATCCCAAATTGAACTGCAAAGGGTGATAGTATTAGGCTTCACACCACTCTCTTGAAAAGAATCCCAAAATTACCCCTTTTTGGTTCTATTTGTATTTTTGTTCTATGCATTGAGAAAATAGATAGTTCAGGTACTTTTAATGAGATCTGTATTTTTGTATGATTATAATGTCCTTCCCAGTGGAGTATAATTTAGAATAACCCAAAAACAAAATGATAGATTAACTACGAAAATTAGACTAAGAAATATAATCCAACAGGTAGGTGAGATTTGCTAGATTTCCTATTACATCTGGGATTGGGCCGGAGAAACTGCAATTAACTAATCTCCTGCAAAATAGTTAAATGGAAAATCAATTGATAAGATTCAACCTGTGGTGAATAAACTAGTTAAGAAATATTTCAGACGAAACATTGGATTATTAAAACTTACAGACTAGTTAGGTGAATCAAGTTACCCAGAGTACTAGGAAGTGTACCCCCAAGTTTCACATTTGATGAAAGGTCCCTGCATTTTAATACATCTATTAGTTCCGAATCCATTTTTACATTCCTTTTATATCTTGCATATGAATAGTTAGCTATAGTTTAAGCCATTCCTCAAAATGTGTAGCCAAAATTTTCTTGCAATTGCATAATAGAGATGAATACAAATATGCACGTATTTTATTAGCCATGTGAGAAATAAATAAGAAAACCTACAGTCGCCGGAGTTGTGTCAGATTGCCAATTTTCTCGCTTAGGGTTCCTTGAATATTCATGTTAAACAGAGTTCTGGATCATCATAAATAGACAACAAGTTGATTATTAAATTGATAAAAGTGAGGATTTTCTTCAACTATAAAAACATTTTGAGGAATGTTGAAATAAAAAAATTTCAGGGACGTTGAAAAATTCAACGTCTGTGAACAGTAAAAAAAAAAAAATTTAGAAAAAAAAAATTAGGTTTGATTTTGGTTAAATAAAAAAAACTTAGAATATTATGTTTCAACTATAAAAACACTAATTTATTTTTCAACTAAAAAACACTAATTTAGTTTAGTAATATTTTTAAAAATAAAATTTATATTTAAAATTTAACATTATAGACACGATTTATATTTTAGATATTATGTCTATCAATATGATGAGATTTGATTTATGTTTAACTAAATCAAATGACTTGAGAAATATGTCTATGTTATCGGACACATAGATAGTCTACCAATTAAATTCAAATTTAATACAATTAATTATTGATTAATAATGTATCAACATCAGTGATATAGAAAAACCTATATTTATATTTAATTTAATTTATTGAGAACTCCATTACATCAATTGACTAAATTATGTTTTTTAGAAAAACCTAAATTTTTTTTTAGAACTACATTAACTATTGATTAATAAATTAATTGATTAATAATGGAGTTCTCAAGTCATTTGATTTGGCTAAACATAAATCAAATCTCATCATATTGATAGACATAATATCTAAAATATAAATCGTGTCTATAATGTTAAATTTTAAATATAAATTTTATTTTTAAAAATATTACTAAACTAAATTATTGTTTTTTAGCCGTGATTTTTATTAATAAACAAAAATATATATATATATTATTAATAACCAGATCCTCCAAATATTTTTACCCATGCCCAAACCGCCCCCCAGGGGGCGGTTTAGTAAAAAAAAAAAAAATTTAAATACCCTCGCTCCCCAAACCAAACCCTACCCACCCCCCCCCACAGCCCCCCACCCGAAACCCCCCAACCCACCGGATTTGGCCAAAAAAGCTTGTTTTTTCGTTCCGGACGCGACATTTTGCACCTCTCAAACATTCCCGACCCCTCTCTCTCTCTCTACCGCCCTCTCCCTCTCTCCCTCTCTCTACCCGCCACCCTCTCTCTCCCTCTCTCTCTCTCTCTCCATCCGAGTACGTAGTCGCCGCCGTGCCGTCGCTCCGATTTCATTTTCGGGTATGAAATTATTTCTTTAACTTGTTTATAAATTATTTAGTTTTTTTATAAATTGTTTGGAATTTTGTATAAATTATTCAAAATTGCGGGTTTTATATGAAATTGTTAGAAATTGCGGGATTTGCTTGAAATTGTTGTTATTGAATTTAGTAGAAATTGATTGGAATTGTTTAGGGTTGTTAGAAATAGTTAGAAATGTTTCAAAAATGGTAGAAATTTGTACAAATTGTTAGAAATTGTTACATTAGAATTGTTAGAAATTATTATATTGGAATTGTTAGAAATTATTTCAGTGGAATTGTTAGAAATTGTTTTATTGGAATTGTTAGAAATTATTTCAGTGGAATTGTTAGAAATTGTTTGATTGGAATTGTTAGAAATTATTATATTGGAATTGTTAGAAATTATTTGATTGGAATTGTTAGAAATTATTTGATTTGGAATTGTTAGAAATTGTTACATTGGAATTGTTAAAAATTATTATATGAATGGGTCAGCTTTGTAAAGCAACAAAAGCAACTAATATTACTAAACAAAAAATTAACTTTTCATTGACAACGATCATCCTTAGTCAGTAACATATATCCTATATTTACATATGTTAAGTCAAAGGATTAGCTAACAAGCGAAAGTAAAAAGAAATGATAGTAAAACTATCTACGGATGACAACTACATTTCTTAGGGTAAAAAATATTTCGTTTGTTAGATATTTTGATCCGTTTGAATTGGTGTTGTAAATAATGGTATGTGCTCATCAGACGAATATGATACTGTCAAGCGAATTAACTGGTATACAGTCGATTAATTAGAATTATGCAGACGATGAATTATTTTAATTAAAATTATATGAACATATATTCATAATTTATTATAAATGATTTATTTAACTCATCAAACTTATCAAATAAATTGTTTATTATTATAACATAACACTACACTTATTTCTTCTTAACAACACATGTGTACTTTGTTGTCCCTAACGACACTTAGAAGTAGGTGAATATGGAGTTGTTTAAAATTTAGACTCTATCGATTAGACGTTCAAGTGTAACTTGTATCTATCTATTGGATAGACAAGTTTACCGAAATTTTTATTAATAGGAAAATAAAAAAAATCGACAATGGGAAAGTAGTTTTCGGAAATTCTATATCTAAGAAAAATATGATATTCTGTAACGTCCTCTGGATGTTATAGACCACAACATCCCGTTAATCAAAATCACTCGTCACCCTGATTAACGGAACAACGTGAAAAAGAAAAAAAAGATGGACATTATTGTTGTGAACGTTTAGAGAGCAAAAAAAAAATTGGTCACTCCTCACTCTGGATGTTACTACCTATAATGTCCTGATTTTTTTCCTCCTGTTTTGTTAATTAGTGGTAAGCTGATTTCGCTAACCAGGATGTCGTGGTCTATAACATCCATATGACGTTATTGACCATCACGTTTTTCTTATATATCAAATTTCCGAGAACTACTTGATGGAGTTAATGTCCTAGAGCCAATATTGCTGCTTGTAGGGGTGTTCATTGGTCAGTTTGGTTGAACCGAACGAGACAAACCAAAGTTTTATTTCGGTTTCAAAAATAGAACTGAATCGAGCCGTTTTAGTGTATGAACTGAGCCAAACTGAACCAAACCGAACCAAAATTTATTTCGGTTTGTTCGGTTTTTTCGTTCAAACCGAAGTATATTAATTATTTGGAAGTGAGATAAACTAATCATTTGAAACAACAAAGCAAAAAATATTAAATTTAGTCTCCAAGTACATTTTAATATGAAGATCATATTAAGCGATTCTAATCTTTTCTGTCAATCCCGTGAATAAGCCAAGCTATCTGACGTTCTGCTTGTCCCTACACTCCAACGGTTCGATTCTTCTCAGTAAAACGTGGCGTGTTAGAATGATGATCGCTTTTACGTGAGAAAGGGGGACCACCCACTCAGCCTAAGTATTCCTCAATGACCGATAGCGTACAAGTACCGTGAGGGAAAGGTAAAAAGAACCCATTTTCTAGTGTATATAATTTAGGACCCTAATTTTTAATTATGTTGATTGTATTTTTATATAATATCCGATTAGCTAATGAGCTTTGAATCCGATAAACAATTTAAAACTGATTTTTGAATCTTGCATCCACCCCTGTCCGCACGCGTATTTTACATCTTACTATTGAGGTTCTTTCCTCACAATATAAAGCAACTCTTGATGGTTGCATTTTGTAACATCATATAAAGATAGCTAGACCACAAATGATACTGGAAAAGATATCAAAATATATTTTGGTATAGTCTAAGTTACTATTTCATATAACAAATTTTATAATTACAGCAATAGATTTTCTCATACTAAAAGAACACGCTCTCAAATATATACACAAAAAAACTATACCACAAGACTAAAGTCCCCTAATCTCTGTACAATCCTTACTATATAATAACACAAGAGGCTGACTATATCTGACAAAAGAGCTGGGGAAATGTTTTTAACTATGAACTGTTTAACTTCCATAGTGAAGGAAAACCCCCACTATACTTGAAATCGCTGCTATTAATGTTTCCTCGACTCCCGGAAGAGGACGAAACATCCATAGAGTATCTTGGAACTGAATTATTTTTATCCCAAACACTCAATCCTGAATTAATTTTGAACCCAGCATATTGCATAATATCCTCAATTTCCTTCACAATATCAGTCATCATGGGGCGCATACTAGCCTCTTCTTCTACACAATGCAATGCCAGATCCGTGAAACGGTCTAATCCGACTAGATTTTCATTCTTTTTTATAAGAATAGGATCAATCAAGTTTTTTAGGCCCAGGTACTGTTTATCTTGTTTGTTATAAGCAGTTTTTACTTCTCTTACAATGTACTTATGGTCTTTGAGTGGAGGTTTGGCAGTTATTAGTTCTAGCAAGACCACACCAAAGCTGTACACATCACTTTTACCAGTGAGTTCATGGGTCATGTAGTATTCTGGATCGAGATAGCCCTGCATGAGATATAGTTGAAAGTTAATGCCACAATTTTTTTTAATTTTCCAAAATCTATTACATTTGCATCATCCCTAAAATGAAAAAAATCAAATGTAGAATGCAACATGTGTCTGGTATATCCTTTAAAAAAAGGAACTACCCCTTATGAAAGGGGTATTTTCAGTAGTTTGAAAAACACCGAATTGAGGTGCGTGGAGAGATAAGAACCAGATTTTGAAGAATATAGGAGATACTATTAGGCTCCCCTAGTGCAAGAAATCATTTGCAAAATAAATAGAAAGATTTACCAGGGTTCCTTTGACATGGGTGGTGACATGGCCTATTTCACTGTTTGAAACAAACAAAGAGAGGCCAAAATCTGAAACTTTAGCGGTTAAATTCTCGTCTAATAATATATTTGTCGACTTTACATCTCTATGTATAATTGGGGGATTTGCATGGTCATGCAGATAGGCCAAGCCTGCTGCCGAATCAACAGCTATTTTAAGTCTCTTGCTCCAATTTAATTGTATGCCACTTGCTCCTGAAAAGAGCAAAAAGGAAATATAATAGTATTGCCGTCCTTCCTTCTTATATAATCAATGCATGGCTTCAAACAAATTTGTTAATTCAACTTATTATGCAACACTTATTATGCAAGTTTAGTCAGAATTGAAATCTTTAGTTGTTCTCTAATGCTCAAAATTTGTATCGGTACCTGAAAGGGAATCTCTCAAAGTTCCATTGCAAATATATTCATAGACAAGCATTCTCTCTTCCTTCTCAAAGCAAAAACCAACAAGTCCCACTAGGTTTTTGTGGTGTACACGCGAGAGTAGTTCGATTTCAGTTTTAAACTCAAGACCACCTTGCATTGAACCTTCTTTTGACCTCTTTATTGCAACTAGTTGTTTATCTGGAAGCATTCCTCTATACACCTGTTTAGTGTATAAAAAGAAGTCAGATTTTAGAATAACAGGATGTTTACTATGACTAGATGTTTCCTGTAGTAGGAAAACCCAAAATTATTTTGAGCTGATGTTGTTTTTATTTTCCCATCAGGACTTGTGTTATATTTTATGGTCGTATCTTTTCTTTTACTTTTTGTCTCATTGAATCCTTGTAGCCAATTAGAGATCAGTTGCAAAAGAGAAAAACAGAGAAATAACTTAAAACGTGAAACTAAAGTATGTATTTTCATGTGCACAGTCTACAAAATACTGTGAATATCCTGAAGAATGATGAACATCACATACCACCCAGTACATTATCGAAATAATCCTATTATATCCTTTCGTAAAACAATTTCTTACCAAACTAATGTGCCTCATATGTGTAAAGAACTATAACAGTCAAGAAAGAGGTAGTTTGGGTTTCTATTGAAGTAAATTATGAAAAGTGTGGCACAAAGAATGTGATTACTTATTGAATAATATATACAACTATACGCAGCATTTCTTTTGTTCTATAGGGATTGGCAAAATGGTATCTTTGAAGTTCATGTATGATATTTGGGGGTATTGCACGGGCAAATGAAAATTTATTTGAATAGTAGTAAAAAAAGAAGAAGAAGAAGATAAAACTAAACTGAGCATATAAAGGCTGTTCAACTAACTGCAACCTGCAAATGTTTTTCTAAATTTGCCTCAAAATCAGATTTACCTTTCCATAACCCCCAGATCCAATAATATTTATTTCATTGAAGCTGTTGGTATACATTTTTATTTCATCAAATGTGAAGGCTTTTGCTGCACTTAGTTTTGGTGCTTCCCCACTTTCTTCACCTGATTTCCATGAGGCTGAAATGTCCAAAATAAAAATAAACAATTTCAATTCCTTGTCCTTTTTCAGCTAGAGTAAATTTTCTGCAATAAGAGAAAAAGAAGGTGGTGAAAGAAAAGTCAAGTTTGAATAAACCATTACCAAATGGGTCATTCCTGAGTTTTTCTCTTTGGGCTCGCTTCTTTTGCCGAACCGCATAAACACCCAATAAAACTAGCAGAACCGCAAGGAGAGAACAACCAATGGCTATACCAATTATGTACTGCTTTGCTGTTAACACAGTTTGTTATAATTGTATATTACGCCAATAAAACAACAGTGCCAGTTTGAACATAATTGTTCTAAAATGTATAAATATGGATACCTCTTGAAGAAATATGGTATGGATCTGCAGTGGTATATAATGGTCCATATTCCAAAGGAGCATAATAATACTGACTATTCAAGTTGAAGCACTCTATTACCACACTTTGGTTGAAGAAACTCTGACCAATAGGACAAATATTGATTTGGACCCATAAGTAGTGGTTGTCATCAAAATAATAATTTTTGATATACAAATTGCTCGGTGTACAGGGCTTGACTGTGCTGGTGAGGTTTTCTTCAAGTATTTTGATGTGACCAGATGGATCACTGAAAAAAGGTGCCCTAAAAACTAAAAACAAGTTAAATGGACTTGAACAGGTGTTCAGATTGAGAGAATCCTTGGCTGGGTTTTCAAGCACGTCTAAGCAGTAGACTGTATTTGCGAGATGTCGGTTGCTACACACTGGATTTCCCTTAAGCCTGAAAGTTACAAAACCTCATCAATTGAGAAAATAAAGTATATTATAGTTCTTAGACAGTTTCATTTGGATGGACAAAATTTTCGAAATTCCGATTCATAAACTTTCCAATTTTTTTGCCAGCAACTTTTTTCAGTTAAAAAAAATGAATTGTAGGGATGTTAATAGGGAATTACATATCTTTCAGTGAACTACATCCTCATCAATTTAATTCTAAACTGTGTTGACTAGGAATTTGTACAAAATGATAAAAATCAGAAAACAAGACAGATGCGATCAGAAAAATTGTGAAATTTACTCAGAAGCACATCATAAAATAAATATACGAGGCTGATTAAAAACAGGATTTATGCAAAAGCACTTACTGGATGTAGATTTTACCCCTACGTGCCCTTTAATCAAATCCCAACATATTATCCACCAATTCTTACATTCTCTCAAAAAGGGGAATTAAAGTAATTCACAATTTTGTACCCAAATAACAGAAGTCTTAAATTCTCCTTGGGATATAAACACTAGATGAAAAATAATAATATGGTAAGTGCAATTTGCTGACATTTAAAATGAGTTATCTTATAGTAAAAATAATCAATGTGTTTTCTGTAAAATAGAGAGAGATTTTACATTAGACTGCTGTTGTCGCTGGAAGAAAGTGTTGCTGCGGTTATATTATTGAATTCTAGGTTCACCATACTGAGATATTTCCCATTATTCCCCATGTCGAATGTACCATTTAACAAATTATTCTTTAATTTCCTGAAATAAGAAAAAAGAGTTATTTTGTCAGACAAATCTCCAGGTGTCTATAATTGAGAATGAAAGTTTGGAAGAAACTTACACTTCTTGTAGATATGTAAAACTAAATAGCTCTTGTGGGATTTGACCATAAAGCTGTCCAGACTCTATTGCCCTGTATATTATTTATTAAAATATGCATCTCAGTTCAGCCAATCTCTAATTTGCCTGCAAACCACAGGGAGGGGGAGGGTGGAAGAGAGAGTGGAGATAACAGGAGAGAGAGAGAGAGAGAGAGAGGTTTTGAATGGCTTACAGAGTTCGTAAATCTCGCAATTTAGAAAGCCACGCAGGAGCTTCAGACCGTTCAAATTGGTTGTTACTCAGATCACTATAGGAATGATAAAATCATACAAGTTACTCCCTAGGTATTAAGTAAAGCAAGTGTATTTGAATAACACGGTACTTAGAATTATAGTCCTTACAGGAATTGGAGGGCAATCAGTGTAGTCAGATTTGGAAGCGATCCTGTTAGACTGTTGTTTGCCAGATTTCTGAAAGCCATTCAAACAAGAAGAATTATTATATTTCTGAAAGCCATTCACTCAGGTCCTTGTGGTTAATTAAGAAATTACCTATTTTTTAAAATTTACAATGTTTTCATTTTAAGTTACAATTTTTCCTCACTTGAGGTTTGATGGACTAACAACAACTTAATGTATGCTTCAATTGTGTGGCTATCTTTAAATATATATTGTAAAAATGGACAAACTAGGCTAAGATACACATAGTTACTAGCTGGTAGAACAATCCATTGTTCACTATATAATTAGTTACTGAACGCCACTTTACTTACAGAACGTAGAGTTTTGTCAGGTTGCTGATGGAAGGAACTAATCCATTGAGATGGTTGTTATCAAGGCAACTGCAATAGATGAGAAATGATAAATTAAAATTTTCAAATAAAATATAAAAAGTAAAGTACAAAGTGGAGTACTTACATAACGTCAAGTTTTTCAGCAAGTCCAATGGATTTTGGGATTGGCCCCTCTAATTGGTTTCTGTCAAGAAGTCTATACATAAGACAGAAGCAAAGAACTTGATCAGTAATGAACAAAAAATACCAGAAAAATATGATTCATCTTTATTTTATTTTTTTTCCTTTCAGCAAAAATTTGAAACAAACAGCAAGGTTATAACAGTAAATTGCAGATCAAATAACAAATAACTTGATTCAAAATACCAACATCCTAACTTCCATGAAGTTCTCATTATGTATGTTTGTTTTACGATATGCAATTTTAAGGAATCCTCCATGACATTTTATTTAGGCATGCATGCAACTTAAATATAATTCACTTGCAAGGAGAGGAAATACTGAAAAGAACCATTTATCATCTTACAGGTGTCTTAGACGCATTTTAGCACTGAAAATTTCTGGAATTTCACCCGTGAAGTTATTCTGGTTGAGATGGCTAAAATCACACAAAAAGAGAGATTATAAATGTAAAAGAAAAGAAAAGAAGAAACATGGGACCCACTTCATGAAAACATAATGAATATTCAAAGAAAGGAGACTGACAAGTGTTCTGCATTGAGAAGCTGATCCAAGCCCGAGCCATCTTTTGTTGAGATAGGGAGCGGCCCACTTAGTTGATTGTGAGCCAGGTCTAACCAATACAAATTGGAAAGTTTACCCAATGAAGGGGGAAGTCTTCCAGAAAAATTGTTCACATTCAAAGCCCTTGAGAAAAATCAGAAGGAAATACAATGAAGTAACTGTTAAAATAATTGTTCACAGGTTGTAGAAAGAAAAGTTAAATTGGTAATTTCTCCTCCTTACAATCTCTTGAAGAAACCCAAATTGAACTGCAAAGAGTGATAGTTTTAGGTTTTATACCACTCTTGAAAAGAATCCCAAAATTATCACTCTTCTTGGTTCCTTTTTTATTTTTGTTCTATGCATTGGGAAAGTTGATAGTTCGGGTACTTTTCAAAAGGTCTGTATTTTTGTAGGATTATAAAGTTCTTCTCAGTGGTATATAATTTAGAATAAACCAAAAACAAAATGATAAATTAGCTATGAAAATTAGACGAAGAAATATAATCCATACAGGTATTTGAGATTTATTAGATTTCCTATTACATCTGGAATTGAGCCGGAGAAACTGCAATTAACTAATCTCCTGCAAAATAGTGAAATGGAAAATCAATTGATAAAATTTAAGCTGTGGTGAATAAACTAGTTAACAAATATTTCAGACAAAACATTGGATTATTAAAACTTACAGACTAGTTAGGTGAATCAAGTTACCGAGAGTACTAGGAAGTGTACCCCCAAGTTTCACATTTGATGAAAGGTCCCTGCATTTCAATACATCTATTAGTTCCGAATCCATTTTTACTTTCCTTTTATTTTTTGCATATGAATAGTTAGTTATAGCTTAAGCCATTCCTCAAAATGTTTAGCCAAAATTTGCTTTCAATTGCATAATAGAGATGAATACAAATATGCACGTATTTTATTAGCCATGTGAGAAATAAATAAGAAAACCTACAGTCGCCGGAGTTGTGTCAGATTGCCAATTTTCTCGCTTAGGGTTCCTTCAATATTCATGTTAAACAGAGTTCTGGATCATCATAATAGACAACAAGTTGATTATTAAATTGATAAAGGTGAGGATTTTCTTTAATTAAACAAAAGAAATAATATAGTTACACATACAAATTAGTAACTCTGGAATTATCATTGCAAACTATTCCTACCCAGCGGGCTCCACATGGATCAGAGTTCTTCCAGTTACTCGGTGCATTCTTCCATTGCTTCTTCAAAGAATTTAGGGTGGCAACTGGAATAAAAATTGAAAAGAATATAATAGCACAGAAGATAATTACAAATATTAAATTTTGCATGTGGCAAATTTTACACAGAAGATAATTTACATGAAAGTTCAAATTTAATAACTTACACCAAGCATTAGACCATTGTCAGGTTAGGAATCTGCATACATATTGGTTCAATACATGTGTGTTTTTGCCTTTTCTTTTCTAATTTTATTTGGTTTATTTTCCTGGTATGGTATCGATCGGGTTTAGTACCAACATGGATACACTGTAGAGTGGGAATCAATCTATCCTGTAATGGGTGAAAAGAGAAGCTCAGAAAAAAAAAGATTCTTAAATTAAGCTCATTTGGACATTTCAACAAACATGTGGCGTGCCCGTGTCTAACAAAACACAACAAATACCCAGTTATACAACCTTTTAAAAAAAACACCCAGTTATAATAATATAACAAAAGCAGAGGACAAAAAAAAAAGTAAAGCAAATAGAAGGATGATTGAGTACCATCTTCTGGATCTGTATAGGAATAACCAGGACGAACAACAGCTGTGCACAGAAGCAAGAAGATAAGTAACTCCCTTCGTGACATGACTCTTCTCTTAAAATTCGAGAAAAGCTGTGTCTTTTCACTTCAATTTAGCACGAAGAGGGAAGGTGAACTGCTCTTGGTAGGACCTGATGAGTTCCCTTCTTTAGATTTTTCCCACAAGACAATACGGAGATATTTTGTCTTTGTTATAGTTATATGTATGAACAAAACTGAACAGAGAGCTATATACTAGTATAGCAAGAGAGCAACAGGCCTCAACAACTTGGCCTTAATTGGAAAAGTCCGAGAAGTTAGGAATTCGTATATCTCAAACTTTGCGTGACTTTTTGGAATATCTCAATCGTTCAAATAGGTTCAGCGCGAATCTCAAAGCTCAAATAATAATGGCCCCCTCTACATTCCCCCAAATAGGCACCGGACACGTCGGTCACGCAAAAATTGAGATATCTCAGAGGATATGGAACAAAACTGAGAAGAGAGCAACAGTTGGAAAAGTTTGTTATTTTGTCTTTGTTATATAGGTATCAACATAACTGAGAAGAGAGCAACAGTTGGAAAAAAGTCGGACAAGTTCAGTCAGTTTGTATATTTGTTTTTTTTTTGTGTGTGTGGCAGATTTCTGTATGGCTAACCATGTACCTAAATCCTTGGTTGCGGGCTTGCCGCTCCTCTAGGTAGGTAGTATGGATTATGAAATTTATTAAACGGTCCAAGTTGATCTCGATTGTTTTAGAATTTAGACTTTATTTCAGTGTCTTTTTAAAAACGTCTGATTTGAAATAAAAGTTAAATTTTGACCAAAAACATAATAATAAACAATTCCGCTTAAGTTTTATATCATTGGTTATATTTGATACTGCTTTGTTGTTATTAAGATTTTCAATCCAGTAGAAGAACTCAAAATGATAAGGGATGTAGTGGTTAAAATATAGATTAATTTAAATTAGTTATGTGAAAATCAAAGTTCTAAATAGCGCGCTATAACGTTTTCGGACCATAAAAGCTATGATGCTATTGGCGCTATAGCGCGTTATTTTGCGCTATAGTGGCGCTATTTGGGCATAGCGTTGTTTTTTCAGCCATGTCGCTATGATGCAATAAACGCTATTTAAATCTTTGGTCAAAATTAATGGAAGCCAAAAAAAAATATCACTGAAGGACTTGTAATTTTTTTTAATAGAAAGCTAAAAATTGATATTTTAGCAGTTAAAAAATATTATAAAATTTGGTTTGAACTTTTATTATAATAAAATAACATATTGATTAAAAGATCACATTTTTAACTATAGTCTAATGGAGAGATTTCAAGAAGTTTTTTTAAGTATGAAATCTGCGGCATGCATTCAATTTCAGAGAGTAAGTAGCCACATAGGCCGCTATACATGGAAGTGCCACAGGAAAATTGGAGTCAATTTGAACTAGTCCGATAATAATGTAACTTGGTCAAGGACTCAAAGGGAGCACATCACAACATGGCTTTGTTTCTAAGTTGAAATTTCTGCAAGTCATCAATGAAGGTCGACTTGTCCAACATGGCTTTATAGTCGCCTTGTATGTATCTATTTAGGCCCATATATTTACCTATACCGTACGCATGCGATTCTAAATCCAGCCGTCCAATAATTTTGTACATATATCTCAAAGCAGATGAATTTTTCTTGCACGAATCTCGAAACAATTCAACAATTAGATTTAAAAAAGCAGTAACGTTCATGAGTAAAAAATCGCAGCAGATTTGAATCCGTACACATGAGGTACTTTTTTCAAAATGGCAAAAAAGTACATGAAGAACTTAGTCAAATTACTCAATTGTTAACGTTTTCACGCAACAAAAAACAAAAACAAAATTACATAAAGAGGGGATACACTTACCTCTCTTTTAGTAGCACTTATTACAATCTATATTTTCAAAATAAATTAAAAGTTTAAATAGTCAATCCAAATCAATCAACATGATGAATATATTAAAATGTGCTTGCTAAATTAAAAATTTATATATTTTTTTGAATTTTGTTTACTATTTATTAAGTATTTTACAAAATCGTTGTTTCCAAACCATTGAATTTTTGTATCCATCTTATTAAATAGTAAAAAAAATTCAAAAAAAATAAAAAATTTGATCTATAAACATATTTAATATATCCATCATGTTGAATGATTTGGATCGACTAATTAAACTTTAAAAATATAGGGTGTAATCCGGTGTCACCAAAAAAGAATATAAGTGGATCCCTCATCTTATATAAATTAAAAGAAAAATTGAATTCCTCCGCAACAAAGAAAACAATTTCTGATAACTCATTCAGTTATTACATAATGGCCAATATTAATTATTTTAGTTAAAACTAATTATTAAAAATATTCATTATATATACATACATACAACATACATACATACATACATACATACATACATACATACATTTGTGCTTATATGTATTCATGTTTTGAAAAAAAAACTTGGCTGGAAACAAGAGTGAAGAATTTGAAGAGTGAGAATTTAAAAAAAAAAAATGTAATCAAGGGCAGAGTTAAACTTTCAAATTATGAAAGTCAATCATACACAAATTTCATATTGCAAATGTTGTCAGTTTTACAATATTCGTCACATTTTACTCTAAATTATATAAAAAATTATGTACAACTACATAATTAAATTTTAAAATTAATAAAAATCAATTGATTCCATTCATTAAATGTACACCGGTCTTGTATGTAACATTTCTTTATCAAATATTCACATTGGGCACTAATATTTATAAGAAGAAATTAAAAACAGCCTACTCCATATATTGGACTTTTGTGTAATACACCTTCGACAGTTTCACCAGACATTCTTTCATTTTAATTTGTAACTAATTATTCAACTTTATCAAAAAGAAAAAAAAAAGCATAGCTTTATAGGTGATTATTGTTCCGATTTTTTTATTAATCGAAATAAAATTAAATAAATATCGAGAAAGAGTATGGGATTCGGTGGTTTTCGAAAAGTAATAAGGATGCTGAAGAAATTAACGTCCAAACGGACTGTGAATTAATTAATGTCCATTTTAATTCTAATCTTCTGACTTAATCCAAAGCCACGAAGGAAAAGAAAAAAAAAAATTCACGGACTGTAATTTTTTCCGCGTCCCTGAGGGACTGGAATTTTTTCGGCGTCCGTCTGCGAATCCATCGCTCCGTGACCCAGGGTCTGCAATTTTTTCCGCATCCCTCAGGGACTTTCATTTAATTTGCGTCCGTGACTGCCCCCGTGACCCAGCAACGCGCCCGTGACCCACGCTCTCGCTGCATAAGTACCCCCTCTCGCGCTGCTTTGGCCCACGGACGCTCCTTCTTCGCTTACTCCATAGACGCTCCACACAGCGCTGATTTAGGTAATATTTTTTTTTAAAACTGAAATAAATTAAAATTCTTAAATTTGAAAATCTAAATTTTTAATTGTAATATAAAATACTAATTTAGGTGCAATTTAGGTAAGCCTACAATAATTGAATATTATTTTGTCCAATTTGAGGAATTAGTGTATAATTAGGTAATATTTTTTTCTGCAATTTAGGTAACCTCAAATGAATTAGTATTTTAGTAAAACTGAAATGAATTAGTGTTTAATTAATAATAATTTTAGATTTAATTTGTTATGAAATAATTAATTTATTAATTCGGTAATTGTGTTTTAGTAAAATTGATAAATTAGTGTTTAGTGTTTAGAAAATTAGTTTTTATATCTAAATTTATTAATTTAATAGTTGTGTTTTAGAAAATTGGTAAATTAGGGCTAAGGGTTTAATAATTGATTATTTTTAGACTTATTTAATATGGTATAATCAATTTTGTTTGATTGAGTAATCATAGCGTTATTTTGATTATTGCTAAATCATGATTCTTAGTTCAATTATTTCGAATTGTTGGTAACGTAAGTAATTTAGTTAAGTGATTTATTAATTTATGATCTATTGTGAAATTGAATTGATTAGGTTTTATTTCATTAGTTTGCAAAAATTGATCATTTATTTATTCATATGAAATAAACCTTGGTAGTTAATTTTATTAGTTTGTAAGAATTAGTAATTATTTCATTTAGTAATTTATTTAATCATGTGAGTGTTCCGTAAATTTAGATTGTTAGTAATTTTAGAGTTATATGTAATTATTTCAAAATGTTATTCATGCAGAATGTCAAGCAGTCGTGGTCCGTGTGGCCCTACAGATGCTGCAATTGCGAATAATGAGGATTTTTTGGATCCGTCATTGTCAGCAAATAATTTTAGCGATTTATTATGGATGCCGCACGACCAACATAAGGTCTCACGGATAAATGATGATGTAAGTTACAGAATCGATCATATAATATATATTTTTATACAATGATATAAGTGTTTAAATTAGAGTATTTTATTTCAATCACTTTGTATAACATTGACAGGATTACAAGAGACAGAGGGGTGAATGTTCGACACCTAAGGACTGGGATTGCGTACCACGACCTTTGCGAACCATTCTTGGTAAGACTCGGATTGTATCAGGTGTCTCGAATGGATAACATAAATATTGATTCTTCATTTATCGCTAGTCTCGTGGAGCGATGGAGACCAGAGACTCACAGCTTTCATCTTCCCGTAGGAGAGATGACGATTACTCTTCAGGATGTTTCTTGTCTCTGGGCACTACTGATCACGGGGTCACCGGTAACGGGCCCTTCTAACAGTAATTGGCCTAACTTAGTAGATGAACTTCTCGGAGCTGGCACTGCAAGTGCGGTGCTTAAAAAAAAGAAGAGATATGAGCCGAATGACCCTCAAGTGGTTCGTAGTATTTCTGGGTATGCCATAAATTTGAAAGCATTGCGTGAGCGGTTTGCTGTGATGTCAATCACACAGCCGGGTGAGCCTACAAATGAGCAGGTACGCCAGTACACCAAGGCTTATATACTCGACTTGTTCGGGAGTATGTTATTTACTGATTTGTCGGGAGATTCGGTTCTGGCAATGTACTTACAATTTTTACAAAATCTTGATTCACCGAATCAATACAACTGGGGTGGGGCTGTTCTGGCGTATCTCTATAGATGTCTTTGTGTTGCAGCACAGCATAGATCAAAGACTATGGAGGGGCCGACTGTGCTTCTACGCATTGGTGTTGGTCTCGTTTACCGATCGGCCGTCCTCGTACCTTGAATGGTTGGACTCCAAAGTGGCGTGACCCGGATGTAGAGCGTGGTCCTGCATTCGGAGAAAAATGGTGTTGTAAGCATGATTACTATGTAGGTCACAATCGGAGTGGTGTTAGTTATTTTCGCAACGAAATACATAAGCTAGAGGATTACATGGTAATTTGAGAACCTTACATAGGGATATTAGCTGAGAACCCGAATGTGTTACCGTTGCGAGTTTATGAAGATAGCGGCGTATGGCTAGCCCGTGTGCCACTTGTACACTTCTGGATAATTGAGCATCATTATCCAGATCGTGTGATGAGGCAGTTCGGATTTTCACAGGTTATCCCACCACCACTCCCCCTCGCGGAGGATGAGGTACGCCGATTACATAAAATTATCCACAGTGCCATGTCGGGACGAGGAAGTTGGTATGCAGTGCACCAAAATTATGTTGATCAGGCATCTAATCCAGCGGACTACTTGGTTGCTCCGACCGGTTGTTGGAGCGATATTGAGATATTGCCATATCGACGTTGGTTTCAGGATCACTGCATGTTCAATATCTTTCTGGGAAAACGGTGCATAGAGGGTCTTCATAATCCCATACCAGAATACAGAGATGAGATTGGAGAAGTAGGGTACATCCCTAGCGCCCCGAAATCCACACGTGATGTAAGTTTTATTTTAATCTGGTAAGTATAATAAAATTAAAATACTTCAACTTGTTGTACATCATATTTATCAAGATGGTGAAATATTTATTGTAGGGAGCGGAGAATCAAGGCACGGCCACGCAGGGCGAAACGGGACTTAGTCAGGTCTATCAGGTAACTCCTTCAGCTTGTTGTAAAAAAATTGAAATAATTGTCGAGTTCGTTTATTACAATACTGAAGTGTTAGAGATGTTGGGAAACACAGGATCAATCCTCTGAATTCTTAGTAGCACTTCTTGGCAACGACCCATCGCTGCTATCCGCGCAAGACAACGCAGGACCTAGTCAAGTTTATCAGGTAACCACTTTCACATTTATAAGAAATTTCAAATAAGTTCTTATTATATTGATTACAATACTAAAATATGCATTGCAGGGATCAAATGATTTGGTCAATTAGGACGATACATTCCGTACACCGACGATGGCAGCGTTTGAGAGCCAAACTTACCATGAGGTACCTGCCTAGGAGGCACAATACATGAGCCACACAGGCCCTAGTCAGGTCTATCAGGTGAGAATTTAAAAACTTCAATTTTTAAGATAGATTGCATCGTCGATTATGCTTACTAAATATGACAATGGTTGTTGTAGGGTATCGATGAGCATATCAGGTTGCCTTCACAAGTTGTTATTGGTATACAGGACGACGTAGCACCCAGTCTGGTCATGACGCCACGTACACAAGAAGTGGAGAACTTTTTTGGCCCATCGTACAACAATGTCTACGTTAGGCGTAAGAAAGCGGACAATGAAGAAGCAAGAGAGCGCAGGCGACCGGACAAGTTCACTTTTACTTAGGTGTTTATGTGTTTAGTTTATGTGTTTCTGATCAGAACTACGTATGCAGACTTGTTTGATTTGGACTTGTTATTTAGTTTATGTGTTTATGTATTTGTTTTGCTAAGAATTTGTGTGTGTGTCTACGTATCTATGTTTCGGCTAACTTAAATTTCCAAAGAAAAATAAACATAGTAGATAAAAAAAAATAAACATGCATATAGAATCTGATATTCACAAAACTAGAATTGAAAAAAAATAAACATGCATGTAGAATCTGACATTCAGAAAACTAGAATTGAAAAAAAATAAACATGCATATAGGAATACATCAGTCTGATATCATAGTCTCCGACTGTAACTAGAAGAAGGTCCTGAAAAAAAAAAGATAACATCGTAGAATGTTAGACGTAGAATAAAAACAATTAAAAATAAAAAAATAAGAACAATTAAAAAATTTATGAAAATTTAGAAGATCAACAAACCTGCTGCATGCATGTCAGATGTAGAATGTCTCGCTCTACTACTAGAAGAAGCCTCTAAATAAATAACAAAACAAAGCAAATTGATATAATTCGGCTAAGTGCCAGATATATTGTAAAATACAAATATTTGCAAATAAAATGAAAAAATAGATAACCTGCTGCACGTCTGTCGGATGTGGAACGTCTAGCCTGGTGTCCCACCCTTCTTCCTTGCATTTCGTCCATCGTCATGACTATACAGTTGTGTTTTCTCCTACCATTTCTGATTCTATTCTTGTCTGGGATAATTTTTGGTTCATCAATGAGCGGCCATTAAAATTACAACAACTTGTTGTAACTTTTCTAACGAGATGTTTTAATTTGATTTTTTCTTTCAAAATTAATTTCAATCAAACTAGAAAAGTGGACTCAAGTACAGAGTTAGACTTTAAAGCTACGAAGATTAAATATAAATATAAATTAATCATATAAATTTTTTATACTGCTAATAAAAATTAAATTAAATTAGAATAATTATATGAATCTCCACACTTCTGTCCCCCTCTATATATCCCCGCAACTACAATTATGGAAGTTTGTACTATGGTCCCCACTAATTATATGAACCTTTTTTTTTTAGCTCCTGCACTTAGTCTTTGAATGGTTCCCGTGACAACCTTCCTCTAATGGAGTAGTGGGGACCCCCTACATCCTGCATCAATCTTCTGTAATCGTCCTTGCTTCAACTTTTTTCTAAAAAAAATAGTTAACTATATAGGTATAAATACTTCAATGTATATGTATAAATACATGTAATATTTGATATTAATACTTTTAGATATCAGCCAATGTCTTAGATAAAAAATATTTGCAATTATAGGTATAAATACTTGCACGACTAGATATAAATACTTGTGTGACAATGAGAACGAAAGTACGTCATTATGGATCTCATTTGAAAGAGAAAATTTTATTGAAGACGTTCGTGATTTTCTATTCACAAAATTATTCATAGATCGACAGAAATGTGGATGAGATTGAAAAAAAAAAAAACTCACATCTAAAAACGTGTATGGTCCCTCATGTACTTTGAGTGGTCCCTAATATAGTTGGAGAAATAATTATTTATGTAAAATTGTTCACCTTATAGAAATAAATACTTCCATACATATGTATAAATACTTCCATGCATATGTATTAATATTTTAGAAAAAAAAAATCAGTGTTGAAAGTTTTGTAGTCCCCAAAGCAGTTATGGTAATTATGATATGGAATATTGCAGGGATAGCAAGGATAGGAGTTAGAGACAGTTATTATGATCTATTAAATTATTCATAGCATTTTACTTTAAAATATATAAAAAATTAGGTATAAAAACAATTTTCTTAAAAATGACTAGAGGTTAATTGGCTTAGCATATGTCAATCGGTCGTCCCTGGTTGGACCAATTCTAAATCAAATTTGGGTTACAAAACAAAACAAAATGAATGGGTCAGGTTTGTAAAGCAACAAAAGCGACTATTTTTACTAAACAAAGAATTAACTTTTCATTAACAACGATCATCCTTATTCAGCAACATATATCCTATATTTTACACATGCTAAATCAAAAGGACTAGCTAACAAGCGAAAGTGAAACTATCTACGGATGACAACTATATTTCTTAGGGTCAAGCACTTTCGTTTGTTAGATATTTTGATCCGTTTGGATCAGTATTGTAAATAATGATATATGCTCGTCGGATGAATATAATACTGCTAAGTGAATAATCAGTATATCATCGATTAATCAGAATTATGCGGACAATTAATCGTTTTAATCAAAATTATGTGTACATATATTCATAATTTATTATAAATAATTTATTTAAGTCATCAAATTTATCAAATAAATTTAATTTAACTTAATTTTATTATTATAACATGACACTACAACACCTAGAGGTAGGTGAATATGAAGTTGTTTAAAATTTAATAAGAAAAAGATGGTTGAGTGACTTTATTGTTGTGAACATCCAGGTAACAAAAATAATTTGGTCACTCCTCACTCTGGACGTTACTACCTATAGCATCTTGATTTTTTTTCTCTTATTTTGTTAATTAGCAGTAAACTTATTTTGCTAATCAGGACATTGTGGTCTATAACATCCAGAGGACGATATTAACTATCATGTTTTTCTTTTATATCGAATTTTCAGAAACTGCTTGATGGAGTTAATGTCATAGATCAAATGTTGCTGCTTGTAGGGGTGTTCATCGGTTCGGTTCGTTTGAACCAAACTAGGCAAATTAAAGTTATTTTGATTTCAAAAATAGAACCAAACTGAACCTTTTTAGCCTATCAACTGAACCGAACTGAAGTAAAGTTTTATTTCGGTTTGTTCAGTTTTTTCGGTTCAAATCGAAGTATATCAATTATTTAGAAGTAAGATAAACTAATCATTTGAAACAACAAAATAAAAAAAAATGGTCTCCAAGTACATTTTAATATGAAGATTATGTTAAGAGATTCAGATTGACTGTTTGAACTTTGAAAATAGAAATAAAGATGTGAGACATGATTGAAGTACAAAACCAACATACATTTTAACCCTACTTGAAAAAATCTTCGATGATGCGCTGCTTGATGTTGGATTGTGTCATAATCTATTTGTTTGTTTGACTAGATTTGAAAAATATAAATAAATTAAATTTTACAATTTTCTTGTCTTGAGATATTGTGTAGGATCATGGCTATAGAAGAAGTAATATACACACATCAAGGATAAAATGAATAATTGTTATATCTATCAAGGATGAAGTTATGAAGTGTTAGTTTGTAATAATCTAGAAGTCAATAATACGATAAATTAGTATAAAGGTTTGTTCATGAATTGAGTGATTAATAAACTATCATTTTGTTATCTTGAGTATTATTGAATTTATGGATCATTCATTTATCTGAACTAGATCCAATAGTTGGAATTGTGAAACTCCATAATATTAAATGATATATATACTCTTTAAAGTCTCTAACCAAGATAATTAGCAGGAACACTAATTTATCGTTACAAGGTTAGAATGTCGATTAAAAGATGATCAAGTTTTACAGACCATTGACATGAGATGTCATTTTAATCACATAGATACATGTTCTAGGAACATGGTATTTGACAGACCCCGAATGAAACATTAAATGGAATTGTGTACGTGTCATTAATGTTTTCATTCAGTGTTAAGTTCTAAAGTATGAGGTATTTATCTTTCCTTCTAAGAGATGTGTATGTGTGATTGTTATCTAACGCCTTCGGTAAAACGCAGTCATAACGATAGCTTTTCGGTATACATAGCTTAGCTGAGGTGGTGATGGTTTATCAAAAGTACTATTGTCCCTCGTATCTCTATACGAGTTATAGTATCACTAGACCCCTTGATAGAGTAAGATTATCTGCTAGCAGTATAATTACAAGAGTAATTATATTTGATAATCTGCTCAAGATCAAGAAAATATTAAGTTTGCAAGAATGACACACATCTACTTTGAAACTGATCTGATACTATGAGACATAAGAATTACCACGAATAAAATAATTTACTAGATCGTGGTAATGTATAGTACAGCATCATCTGTGTAATTGGATGGTCATAGTGTAGATGTCAGATGCCTCCTATGATTATAGAAGTTAAAATGGTTTTAATTATATTTACCAACATAACACAGATCCTATTGGGTCACACTGTAAATGAGACTTATCAGAGAATCTTATAATTAATTATAGATAGTTATAATTAATAATAAGATATTTATATTAATTATAAAAGGTATCATTAATATAAATGTCATAAAGATGACAAGCTTAAACATATTCAATTTACAAGCCTGTACGACACGTTATGTACAAGCTATCACAACAACAGTCGCAAGAAGTTATAACTGATCAGATCAATTATAAAGTGGATTACAAATATTAATTATGAATTAATATTTTGGGCTCAAAGCCCATTTGAATTTTGGGCCTAAGTTAAAAATAGATTTTAATTAGAAAGCCCAAAATTCAAAAGTCAAAAGTCAAAGCCCAAAAGTCAAACTCCAAACTAATCAATTGATTAATGGGCTCGATGGCATTTTGGTAAATATCATGTTGCCCTAGGGGCATATTGGTCATTTAGATTATTTCAAAAGTCTATAAATAGAGAGGCAGGGGTAGAGATAAATTCATTCCAAAAATCCAATCGGAGTCTGATCGATTTGATAGTCAATCTTTTAGAACTTTCCGTTTTTCTCTCCCAAATAGTGTTGGGCTAGAAAAGAAAGATATACGTAATCCACGTATAATCTTGCGAGTCGTGAATAGTATTTTTACGGGTGTCGTGAATAGTGTTTTTGTGAAGTTTCGTGAATCTGATTCTGCGCGAGACGCAGTCAGTTTTTACGATCCTCGTGAATAGTATTTTCACGCCTCCCGTGAATAGTGTTTTTACGGTTGTTGTGAATAGTGTTTTCGTGAAGTTAGGTGAATCTGATTTTGCGCGAGACGCAGTCAGTTTTTACGATCGTCGTGAATAATGTTTTCACGCCTCCTGTGAATAGTGTTTACGGGATTCGGAAATAATATATTTGCGAAAGTCGCGGTATATTTATTTTGTCATTTTCTCTGTGAATAGTGTTTTTGCGAATCCCGCTGGTCAGTATTACTGGCAGTAGAAAGCCAGCGCTCTGGTGGTTCCTGGTGGAAGACCGATAAAGGCATCAGACGTCTGATGCTCCTGTTGTGAGTCAGACTGCAATCCAATTCGAATTTGGATCAAGGTATAAATATGTTATATTAATCTATTCAATTTGTAAATAGATTAAAGCTTTAGAAATCAATTATGGAGTAGATCTGTAAAGGAATTAAATTGGGTTCTGATGCCAAAGAAATACTGAAGGTGGATCGCCTTGGAAAGTATTATGACATACCTCATTTAATCCTTGGCTTAAGTTAGAAGTAAAACTTTTGTTTTACGTTCTTTCCGCAGCTTAAGCTAATCAATGGTTTTGGACCGTTCATAACCCAACATGAAGAACTGGGCATTGGACAGCAGAAGAATCATCTCAATAGTAGGAATTATAATATGTAAAATTAGTAAAATAAGCTTGAGATTGACCTAAGTAAGGCCTACCGTTGTAATCAATATTCTAAATAGCGCGCTATAGCTGTTTTGGACCCTAAACGCTAAGCTATGGCACCAAAATGTGTTAATTGAGCTACGACCGCTATAGCGCATAGCATGCGCTATGAAATATAGGCTTTTTTTGGGCATTTTTATAGGGTCTTTAAATAAAAGACTCAATTAGGCTTTAACTGTGAATTTTTTTAGGGCAATTAATGTACTATGCTCATTGGTAACTTAAAAAATTGATAGTTTAGATATTACTATGGATATTTTGAACCATAGTTTGGACTTTGTACTAGTTCAATATGAATATTATAATTTTTTAATCAATTTGATGTTAATTATTGTTATATGAGACTTTAAATAATGTTAATATTTAGTACAAATATATAATATAATTTTTGTAAAAGAAAAAATGTAATCTCTACACCGATTATTACACAATAAAACAGTCAGTGACTAAGGGTCAGTAAAATGATTTTTTTGTACTAGTGTATGCTATTTGTTATAGCTTTTTTCTAGCCTTCTCGTGATGATGCGATAAATGCTATTTAGAACCTTGGTTGTAACGGATAAAATAAATATTTACCCGTTGTATCGTGGATTAATTCAATCCCAACGGTTTAGGCAAAGGATTAAAGCGGTTGGCTCACCCAAATTTCCAGAGACCAACCGTTATGGAACCGTGCTACGGTTAGCCTACCGTTAGGGTTAACGGCATCCAAATCCGCAGTAAGTCGGCCAACCGATATAACAATTCAGGACCCATTATAACAGTATGACCAAATTACTTCATTTTATTCAGCTCTTTATAAATAGAAGCAATATCAGGGTTTGGATTATCACTCTAACTGCCTTTAACTTCAATATTTTGAATTCTCAGATCTAGAAAAAGTCAATGTTGCTTGTGTACTTCAACTTCAATACTCATATTCAATCTCAAGTTTATTTAACCAATACACAAACTCTTGGAGTGATCATGCGATATCAACCTTCTTCTTTTGAGCCTTTGTTTCTCACTTTGTTATCTTTGAGCCTTTAGTGCTCGTGAGCCATTCCGTGTGAGCCGTGTGACTTCCCAGAAGATTGTAAGGGCTCATTGGTTCCACACTGTACTCCTTTCGATCTCATTGGATAAAGAAATGCCCGTCATCTCGAAAGTCGCAAACCCTGGAAACGTAGACGTTAGTGCCGAACTCCGTAAACAACTCTCGTAACAAGTGTCTCTAAACTCTACTCTTTACTTTGTTATATTTAGTTTAGAACCAAGTTATTCGAATTTCCACCAAGAATAACTCCAAAACACATTAGAAAATTATAACTTAGACTAAAAGTTAAAAAAAAAAAAATCTTATTCACCCCTTTAATGGTTTTTGGGACCAACACTTAGATCCAATTATTTTTGTTTTTCTGTTAGTATCCACACCCAAGGGCAGACCCAATAAGATCCAGACGGGGGCAGTTGTCCGCTTGCTTAACTGTGACTCTATCAGCTCTATCAGCGCTCAAGTCCAACAAAATGGGATTATTGCATTGTGAAATTATTATTTGTACCAAAAATATCAATTATTGTGACTCTCTCAGTGCTCAAGTCCAACAAAATGTGACTCTCTTAGAATTATATTTACAGACAACCTCCAAAAATAACTGAAATTATTGTTTGAACAATAAATCCAACAAAATGAGATTTATGGTACAAGAAATAATTTCTGAAAAATGTTGATTGTTTTTTTTTATCTAGTATCCGATTAGTTAATCGGATTTGAATCCAATAAGTAAGTTGAACACAACTTTTACCCCTCCAACATAAATCCTACATCCATTCCTCCACACTCGTATTTTACATCTTACTATCGAGGTTCTTTCCTCACAATATAAAGCAACTCTGTTGGTTGCATTTTGTAACATTATATAAGGATAGTTGGGCCACAAATAATACTGGAAAAGATATCAAAATATATTTTGGTATAGGCTAAGTTACTATTTCATATAACAAAAAATTTAATTACAGCAATATTTTTCTAATACTGAAAGAACACGCTCTCAATTATATACACAAAAAAACTATACCACAAGACTAATCTCGACTAATCTCTGTACAATCCTTAATATATAATAACACAAGAGGCCGACTATCTGACAAAAGAGCTGGGGAAATGTTCTTTAACTATGAACTGTTTAACTTCCATAGTGAAGAAAAACCCCCACTATACCTGAAATCGCTGCTATTAATGTTTCCTCGACTCCCGGAAGAGGACGAAACATCCATAGAGTATCTTTGAACTGAATTATTTTTATCCCAAACACTCAATCCTGAATTAATTTTGAACCCAGCATATTGCATAATATCCTCAATTTCCTTCACAATATCAGTCATCAAGGGGCGCATACTAGCCTCTTCTTCTACACATTGCAATGCCAGATCCATGAAACGGTCCAATCCAACTAGATTTTCATTCTTTTTTATAAGAATAGGATCAATCAAGTCTTTTAGGCCCAGGTACTGTTTGTCTTGATTCTTATAGGCAGCTTTTACTTCTCTTACAATGTACTTCTGGTCTTTGATTGGAGGTTGGGCAGTTATTAGTTCTAGCAAGACCACACCAAAGCTATACACATCACTTTTACCAGTGAGTTGCTGGGTCATGTAGTACTCTGGATCGAGATAACCCTGCATGAGATTTAGTTGAGAGTTAATGCCTCTAATTTTTTTTTATTTAGGCATTTTTTTTATTTTCCAAAATCTATTACATTTGAATCATCCCTAAAACTAAAAAAATTCAATGTAGAATGCAACATGTGTCCAGCATATCCTTTGAAAAAAGGAACTACCCCTTAAAACTTGTAATAACACATCAATTATTATTGTGAATACGAATGGGGTAATTTCAGTAGTTTGAAAAACACCGAATCGAGGTGCATGGAGAGATAAGAACCAGATTTTCAAGAATATAGGAGATACTATTAGGCTCTCCTAGTGCAAGAAATCATTTGCAAAATAAATAGAAAGAAAGATTTACCAGGGTTCCTTTGACATGGGTGGTGGCATGGCCTATTTCACTGTTTGAAACAAACAAAGAGAGGCCAAAATCTGAAACTTTAGCGGTTAAATTCTCGTCTAATAATATATTTGTCGACTTCACATCTCTATGTATAATCGGGGGATTTGCATGGTCATGCAGATAAGCCAAGCCTGTTGCCGAATCAACAGCTATTTTAAGTCTCTTGCTCCAATTTAATTGTATGCCACTTGCTCCTGAAAATAACGAAAAGAAAATATAATAGTATCGCCTTCCTTCTTCTCATATTACCTACACATGGCTTCAAACTAATTTCTTAATTGCAATCTATTATGCAACACTTATTATGCAATTTTAGTCCGAATTGAAAATTTAGTTCTCTAATGCTCATAATTTGTATCAGTACCTGAAAGGGAATCTCTGAGAGTTCCATTGCAAATATATTCATAGACAAGCATTCTCTCTCCCTTCTCAAAGCAAAAACCAACAAGTCCTACTAAGTTTTTGTGGTGTACACGGGAGAGTAGTTCGATTTCAGTTTTAAACTCAAGACCACCTTGCATTGAACCTTCTTTTGACCTCTTTATTGCAACTAGTTTTCTATCCGGAAGCATTCCTCTATACACCTGTTTAGTGTATTTTAAAAAAAAACATATTTTAGAATAGCAGGAAGTTTAGTATGACTAGATGCTTCCTGTAGTAGGAAAACCCGGATTTATTTTCAGCTGATATTGTTTATATTTTTCCATCAGGACTTGTGCAATATTTTATGGTTATATGTATCTTTTCTTTTACTTTTTGTCTCATTGAATCCTTGTAGCCAACTAGGGATCAGTTGCAAAAGAGCAAAAGAAAAAAAATACCAGGAAAATTAACATAAAATGTGAAACAAAAGTGTTTAGTTTCAGTGCACAGTCTACAAAATACTGTGAATATCATGAATAATGATGAACATCAGATACCGCCCAGTACATTATCATAATAATCCTATTATATCCTTTTGTAAAACAATTTCTTATCAAACTAATGTGCCTTGTATGTGTAAAGAACTATATTTAACAATCAAGAAAGGGGTAGTTTGGGTTTCTATTGAAGTAAACTATGAAAAGTGTGGTACAAAGTGATTACTTATTTATTAAAAAATACAAACTATACACAGCATTTATTTTCTTCTATAGGGATTGGCAAAATGATCTCTTCAAAGTTCATTTATGATATTTTGGGGTATTGCACGGGCAAATGAAAATTCATTTGAATAGTAGTACAAAAAAAGAAGAAGATAAAACCAAACTGAACATATAAAGGCTGTTCAACTAACTGCAACCTGCAAATATTTCTCTAAATTAGCCTAAAAAATGGATTTACCTTTCCATAACCCCCAGATCCAATAATATTTATTTCTTTGAAGCTGTTGGTATACATCTTTAGTTCATCATAGGTGAAGGCTTTTGCTCCACTTAGTTTTGGTGCTTCCCCACTTTCTTCCCCTGATTTCCATGAGGCTGAAATGTCCAAAATAAAAATAAACAAATTTCAATTCCTTGTCCTTTCAGCTAGAGTAAATTTTCTGGAATAAGAAGAAAAAAGGTGGTGAAAGAATATTCAAGTTTGAATAAACAATTACCAAATGGGTTATTCCTGAGTTTTTCTATTTGGGCTCGTTTCTTTTGCCGAACTGCATACACGCCCAATAATACTAGCAGAACCGCAAGGAGAGCACAACCAATGGCTACACCAATTATGTACTTCCTTGCTGTTAACACACAGTTTGTTAAAATTGTATATTACGCAATAAAACAACAGACAACTGTTCTTGCCAGTTTGAACATAATTGTTCTAAGATGTATAAAATATGGATACCTCTTGAAGAAATATGGTATGGATCTGCAGTGGAATAATATGGTCCATATTCCTTCGGAGCTGAATAATACTGACTATTCAAGTTGAAGCACTCTATTACCACACTTTGGTTGAAGTAACTTTGACCAATAGGACAGATATTGATTTGGACCCATAAGTAATTGTTGTCATCAAAATAATAATGTGGGATGTACAAATTGCTCGGTGTACAGGGCTTGACTGTGCTGGTGAGGTTTTCTTCAAGTTTTCTGATGTGACCCGATGGATCACTGAAAAAAGGTGCCCTAAAAACTAAAAACACGTTAAATGGATTTGAACAGGAGTTCAGATTGAGATAATCCTTGGCTGGGTCAAGCACATCTAAGCAGTAGACTGTATTTGCGAGATGTGGGTTGCTACACACTGGATTTCCCTTAAGCCTGAAAGTTACAAAACCTCATCAATTGAGAAAATAAAGTATATTTTAGTTCTTAGCCAGTTTCATTTTGGATGGACAAAATTTTCGAAATTCCGATTCATAAACTTTTCAATTTTTTGGATGGACAAAAGTGGGGCGATTATCACTAAAACAAGAGATAGATGCTATCAAATAAATTGTAAAATTTACCCAGAAGCACATCGTAAAATAAATATATGAGGCTGATTAAAAACAGGATTCATGCAAGAGCTGGAGGTAGATTTTACCCCTACGTGCCCTTTAATCAAATCCCAACATATTATCCTCCAATTCTTACATTCTGTCTTATTGTATGACTCCTGGTTTCTCTAAAACTTTTTTCACAAGAAAGGGAATTGAAGTAATTCATAATTTTGTTCTGAAATAACAGAAGTCTTAAATTCTCCTTGGGATACAAACACTAGATGAAAAATAATATTGTGGTAAATGCAATTTTCTTAAAATTAGTTATCTGTAAAATAGAGAGATTTTTACATTAGACTGTTGTTGTAACTGGAAGAAATTGTTGCTGAAGTTATATTATTGAATTCTAGGTTCACCATACTGAGATTTTTCCCATTATTCCCCATGTCGAATGTACCATTTAAAAAATTATTCTTCAATTTCCTGAAATAAGAAAAAACAATCATTTTGTCAGATGAATCTCCCGGTGTCTGTAATTGAGAATGGAAGTTTGGAGGAAACTTACACTTCTTGTAGATATGCAAAGTTAAATAGCTCTTGTGGGATTTGACCATAAAGCTGTCCAAACTCTATTACCCTGTATATTATTTATTGAAATATGCATCTCAGTTCAGCCAATCTCTAATTTGCATGCAAAACACAGGGAGGAGGAGAGGGGAAGGGGAGAGTGGAGGAGAGAGTTGAGAGAGAGAGAGGTTTCGATTGGCTTACAGAGTTTGTAAATTTAGCAAATTAGAAAGCCACGCAGGAACTTCAGACCGTTCAAATTGGTTGTTACTCAGATCACTATAGGAATGATAAAATATAATAAGTTACTCAGTAGGTATGAAGTAAAGCAAATGTATTTCAATATCACTTTTTGTACGTAGAATTCTATTGTCCTTACAGGAACTGGAGGGCAATAAGTGCAGTCAGATTTGGAAGCGCTCCTGTTAGACTGTTGTTTGCCAGATTTCTGAAAGCCATTCAAACAAGAAGAATTATTTTATACTGTGTAGTAAGAAATTACATACAAAGAGGGGTTATCACTCAGGTTCTTCTGGTTCATTTAGAAATTACCTATTTTTTTTTAAATTACGATGTTTTCATTTTAAGTTACACTTTTTCCTCACTTGAGGTTTGATGGACTAACAACAACTTAATGTATGCTTAAATTGTGTGGCTATATTTAAATATATATAGTAAAAATGGACAAACTATGCTAAGATACACATAGTTACTAGCTGGTAGAACAATCCTTTGTTCACTATATAATTAATTACTGAAAGCCACTCTACTTACAGAACGTAGAGTTTTGTAACGTTGCTGATGGAAGGAACTGATCCATTGAGATGGTTGTTAGCAAGGGAACTGCAATAGATGACAAATGATAAATTAAAATTTTCAAATAGAATATAAAAAATAAAGTATAAAGTGGAGTACTTACATAACCTCAAGTTTTTGAGCAAGTCCAATGGATTTTGGGATTGGCCCCTCTAATTGGTTTCTGTCAAGAAGTCTATACATAAGACAGAAGCAAAGAACTTGATCAGTAATGAACAAAAAATACCAGAAAAATATGATTCATCTTTATTTTATTTTTTTTCCTTTCAGCAAAAATTTGAAACAAACAGCAAGGTTATAACAGTAAATTGCAGATCAAATAACAAATAACTTGATTCAAAATACCAACATCCTAACTTCCATGAAGTTCTCATTTTGTATGTTTGTTTTACGATATGCAATTTTAAGGAATCCTCCATGACATTTTATTTAGGCATGCAGGCAACTTAAATATAATTCACTTGCAAGGAGAGGAAATACTGAAAAGAATCATTTATCATCTTACAGGTGTCTTAGACTCATGTTAGCACTGAAAATTTCTGGAATTTCACCCTTGAAGTTATTCTGGTTGAGATGGCTAAAAATCACAAAAAAGTTAGATTATAAATGTAAAAAGAAAAGAAAAGAAGAAATATGGGACCCATTTCATGAAAACATAATGAATACTCAAACAAAGGAGACTGACAAGTGTTCTGCTCTGAGAAGCTGATCCAAGCCCGAGCCATCTTTTGTTGAGATAGGGAGCGACCCATTTAGTTGATTGTGAGCCAGGTCTAACCATATCAATTTGGAAAGTTTACCCAATGAAGGGGGAAGTCTTCCAGTAAATTTGTTCACATTCAAAGCCCTTGAGTAATATCAGAAGGAAATTGTTGAGAATTATGATTTAAAAGGATATTTTGGTAAAAGGGTAATTAGAGAATAGATTAGGGATCTCTATGTAATATGTGTAACCCTATATAACTCAATTGGGAAATTAAGGAAATTAAATTTTTATTCTCTCAAAACCATTGAAATACAATGAAGGAACTGTTAAAACAATTATTCACAGGTTATAGAAAGAATAGTTAAATCGGTAATTTCTCCTCACAATCTCTTGAAGAAACCCAAATTGAACTGCAAAGGGTGATTGTATTAGGCTTCATACCACTCTCTTGAAAAGAATCCCAAAATTACCCCTCTATTTGGTTCTATTTGTATTTTTGTTCTATGCATTGAGAAAATAGATAGTTCAGGTACTTTTAAAGAGGTCTGTATTTTTGTATGATTATAAAGTCCTTCCCAGTGGAGTATAATTTAGAATAACCCAAAAACAAAATGATAGATTAACTATGAATATTAAATGGAGAAATATAATTCATACAGGTAGGTGAGATTTGCTAGATTTCCAATTACATCTGGAATTATGCCGGAGAAACTGCAATTAACTAATCTCCTGCAAAACAGTTAAATGGAAAATCAAATGATAACCTGTGGTGAATAAACTAGTTAACAAATATTTCAGACGAAACATTGGATTATTAAAACTTACAGACTAGTTAGGTGAATCAAGTTACCCAGAGTACTAGGAAGTGTACCCCCAAGTTTCACATTTGATGAAAGGTCCCTGCATTTCAATACATCTATTAGTTCCGAATCCATTTTTACATTCCTTTTATTTCTTGCATATGAATAGTTAGCTATAGTTTAAGCCATTCCTCAAAATGTGTAGCCAAAATTTGCTTGCAATTGCATAATAGAGATGAATACAAATATGCACATATTTTAGTAGCCATGTGAGAAATAAATAAGAAAACTTACAGTCGCCGGAGTTGTGTCAGATTGCCAATTTTCTCGCTTAGGGTTCCTTGAATATTCATGTTAAACAGAGTTCTGGATCATCATAAATAGACAACAAGTTGATTATTAAATTGATAAAAGTGAGGATTTTCTTCAATTAAACAAAAGAAATAATTTAGTTACACATACAAATTAGTAACTCTGGAATTATCATTGCAAACTATTCCTACCCAGCGGGCCCCACATGGATCAGAGTTCTTCCAGTTACTTGGTGCATTCTTCCATTGCTTCTTCAAAGAATTTAGGGCGGCAACTGAAATAAAAATTGAAAACAATATAATAAAACCGAAGATAATTAGAAATATTAAATTTTACATGTGGCAAATTTTACACAGAAGATAATTTACATGAAAGTTCAAATTTAATAACTTACACCAAGCATTAGACCATAGTCAGGTTAGGAATCCGCATACATATCGGTTCAATACGTGTGTTTTTGTCTTTTCTTTTCTAATTTTATTTGGTTTATTTTCCTGGTATGGTACCAATCGGGTTTAGTACCAACATGGATACACAGTAGACAGTGAATCAATCTATCCTATAATTGGTTAAAAAGAGAAGCTCAGAAAAAAAAAAAAATTCTTAAAGTAAGTTCATTTGGACATTTCAACAAACATGTGGCGTGCCTTTGTCTAACAAAATATAACGAACACCCAACTATAACAATTTAACAAAAGCAAAGGACAAAAAAAAAAGTAAAGCAAATAGAAGGATGATTGAGTACCATCTTCTGGATCTGTATAGGAATAACCAGGAGGAACAACAGCTATGCACAGAAGCAAGAAGAGAAGCAACTCCCTTCGTGGCATAACTCTATCTTGAAATTCGAGAAAAGCTCTGTCTTTTGAGTTCAATTTAGCACAAAGAGGGAAGGTGAACCGCTCTTGCTAGGACCTGATGAGTTCCCTTCTTTAGATTTTTACCACAAGACGAAATGAAGATTTTGTGGTTTTGTCTTTGTTAAAGCCTTACAAATATGAACAAAACTGAACATAGAGCTATATACTAGTATAGCAAGGTAGCAACTAGCAACTCGGTCTTAATTGGAAAAGTCGGACAAGTTTAAATTTTTATTTTTTTTGTATGTGGCAGATTTCTGTATGGCTAACCATGTACCTAAATCCTTGGTTGCGGGCTTGCGGGCTTGCGGGTCCATTAGGTTGTAGGTAGGTAGTATGGAATTTATGAAACGGTCCAAGTAGATCTGAATTGTTCTACAATTTAGACCTTAATTTCAGTATTATTTTTTTAGAACGTCTGAATTGGAATAAAGATTAAGTTTGACAAAAAGAAAATTATAATAAATAATTTGACTTAAGTTGTATGTCATTGGTTATATTTGATATTGTTTTTCTGCTACTAAGGTTATCACTTATCAATCTAGTTTAGACAACATTATTTAAAAATTTTAAATATACGTTTCTTTAAAATAACTCAAAATGATAAGGGATTTGATTAAAATATAGAAAAGTTTAAATTAGTTATGTGAAAATTAATTTAAATTAGAGATGAAAATGGAGCTGATACGGAGCGAATAGCGGTAAAACCATATCCATATCTTTTTTTTTTTTTTGAATACGTATACTGAGCGTATATTAGACATCAGATGGATACATATCGGGATCCGGATCAGATCTGATATTTATTAAAATAATATTAAAAATATTAAAATTCATAATATTTATCTAATTATAATGGTGAATAACATAAATTTTTCATAATATATATTAAAATATATGGTATACATCTACTATTTAGATACGAATAATTGAAATATAAAACCATATCAGTATCCTTATCTACACAGATATTCGGATATCAGATATCCACATCTAAGTTTTTGAATACGAATCGAATGTGGATCAAATATTATCAATACTGTTTTCACCCCTACTAAAATGACATGTAATTTTTTAATAGAAAGTAAAAAAAAAAAATAGATATTTAAAAAGTAAAAATAATTATAAGATTTGGTTGGAAGTGTTTATAGATTAAAAAAAAAAAAAAAAAAAGGAATCACACTTTTAACTATTGTGCTGCATTCAATTTCAAAGAGCAAGTCCTAGCTAGCCACATAAGCCGCTATACATAGAAGTGCCACAGGAGAACTGAAGTCAAGTTGAACTAGTCCGATAATAAATATAGAACTGTCAAGGGAGCACATCACAACATCAGAAAGTTGGGACAAAATATATGATCAATTTAGGTGACCTTCTTTATGTAAGTTATCGATCAAGGTCCACTTGTTCAACATACTTTATAGAAGGGACGTTTGTCGCCTACTCGTCTTTCTGGAGTGCGTATCCTCTGAGATATCTCAATTTTTGCGTGACCGACGTGTCCGGTGCCTATTCGGGGAAGCGTAGGGGGCAGTATTATTAGAGCTTTGAGATTCGTGCAAAACGTATTTGAACGATTGAGATATTCCAAAAAGTCACGCAAAGTTTGAGATATGTCAGAGGATGCGAATTCGTCTTTGTGTTACTGTGTATATATCCCATATATTTGACCTGGAAGCAGGTGCAATGGACACCGGACCTACTTTAGTTTGATAGCTTTAATCACCGTTCAATTCGTTTTAAAATTCGTGTGCAATACTTTAAATTTCGTGTGTGACTGTTTTGATTTTTGTGCACAGATTTTGAGATAAATCAAACGGCTATAGAGCTCGTTGAACCCAAAAATAAATCCAATGAACATCGTACTGTATATATTTACCTATACCGTACCTACTCTGTTGTCTATATCGTACATGAAGTACTTATTTCAAAAAGAAAAAAAAAGTACATGAATAACTTGGTCAATTGTTAACGTATTCACGCAATAAAAAAATAACAAATTATATAAATTAAAAAGAAAAAAAAATTAATTCCTCTGCAAACAAGACAACAATTTCTGTTAACTCATTCACAAATGTTTCGCATGAATCTTTTTATTATCTTAAAATATGTACTTAATGGTTATAAAATACACATTCAATTATTACATAATGTCCAATATTAATTATGATAGTTTAAAAATAATTATTTAAAATATTCAATATTTTAGAAAATGCTGTTAATCATTCACATTCAATATACACTGAACTATTAATATATTACATATTTTGTTATTGCATGATTCACACTTAATTATTACAGATAATGTGTTTATCCATTTAATTTTTGAAAAAAATTGGGTGAAAATAAGAGTGCAGAATTTGAAGAGCAAGAACTTAAGATATGTAACATTTCTTCATTAAATATTCACATCACATTTCATGGCACTAAAAAGTTAAAAAGAGTTTGGTATGAAGAAATTGCTCACATATATTTACTATATCAACCTGACATGTCACAATCTATAAGCAATTAGCACATAGGACAAAGTCAAATGCATATAGAAGTTAGACAGATTTCATTATTATTTTTTCCAACTTTCTGGTAAAGTGGTAATGTCAATAATTTTGATTGAATCAGCATAATAATAAGTCAACTCGCTTGCAATTCAGATTAAAAAAAAATGAATAAAGCAGAAGAAAATGGATTTATTTTTCAAGATTTCATTATTTTTTTTCCAACTTTCTGGTAAAGTGGCAATGTCAACAACTTTGATTGAATTAGCACAATAATAAGTCAACTCGCTTGCAATTCAAATAAAAAAAATGAATGAAGCAGAAGAAAATGGATTTTTTTTCTTTCCAGTCTCCAGTTTGGAAAAACTGGAGAGGAGAACAGCATCCTCCCAACTCACAATAAAGTGAATAAAGTAACAGTCAGAAAATTTATTGATGACAATTGAGTAATTGACAAGAAAAAATATCTATCAGAAACTTATCCAATTTTTCGTTTAACATTTAATAAGAGCCAATAATGAATCAACAACTTTGTTAACACCCTTTAAAAGCTCATCGTACCTAACAAACTGTTATAATCTGATTTTTTTTTTCTTTCAAAATTAATTTCAATCAAACTAGAACGTTGGACCAATTCTGATCGAATTTGGGTAACAAAACAAAACGATATGAATGGAGGGCGTGACCCTGATTTTTACTCAAAAAAAAAACGATATGAATGGGTCAGCTTTGTAAAGCAACTAATATTACTAAACAAAAAAAAGTAACTTTTCATTAACAACAATCTTCCATATTCAGCAATATATGTCTTATATTTACATATGTTAAGTCAAAGGATTAGCTAACAAGCAAAGCAAGAAAAAAAAAAAAAAAAAAAAAAAGAAGGAAAAAGAAGATGGCAACTATATAGTCTATATTTCTTAGGGTCAAGCATCTTTTGTAGCCTTGTAGGTAGATGTTTTGACCCGTTTGGATAAAGCTGGAGGCAAGAAATTAATAGAAAGCCGAATGAATTAGTACTCTGTAATTTTACTCTATGAAGAATTAAGTACCAAAAATATTACTACAAAATTACATTTTTTTTATTATGAGGCCCGTAGGCCCACCTCTGTATTCATTGATCTTAAGAAAATAATTAACTTGACAAAAATTCTGATTTAGAGGAAAACATTCTTCAATTTGCATTGGTCCATTGGGCCAAGCTTTACATATATTATTTAAATTATGTGAAAAAATTCTTCAATTTCTTATTTAGAGGAATACATTCTTCAATTTGTGATAAAATTTCTGATTTGTCACAAATACGAAATGAAATGAATGATCTCTGGTACTATGCATATCATGATTTAGTCCGTAATACAGATCAATATTTTCATTTTTAAAATTTTAACAGTCAATCCGAACTGTTCAAAATAATTTTCATATGAATATGTACTTGCAGATCAAATTTTATATTTTTTAGAATCTTTTTTAATATTTTTTAAGATAGGTAGAAAATCACTATTTTTGAATGGTTCAAAATTTTCAGATCAAGTAATTTTCTACCTATCTTAAAAAATAGTAAAAAAATTCTCAAAAATATAAAATTCGCTCAAGTAGATATTCATATGGGAATCATGTTGAACGGTTCAGATCGACCATTAAGAATTTAAAAACAAAAATATTAACATGTATTACGGATCAAACTGTAATATATATAGTACTATAGACTCACTGGTACGAAATACATTCTACAACACTATTCTCACCTAATCTCTATATATACAGATATTACTAAATAATGAAAAAGCTGTGACTATGTTATTTTCTATCCAGTATTCTTTTAAAAACCATAATTGCTCATGAACTGTTTAATTTCACTTGCGAAGGAAAACCACCGCTATATTTAAAATCACTGCTACTGATGTTTACACGACTCGAGGAAGAAGAAGAAACATCCATAGAGTAGCGTTGAGCCGGATTAAATTTTTGCCGGAAATCCAAATTTGAATTGATTTTGAACCCTCCAATTCGCATAATATCCTCGATTTCCTTGGCAATTTCACTCATCGTGGGGCGGTTACCAGCCGCTTCTTTTACACATTGCAAAGCCAGATCCAAGAAACGATCTAACCCAAATAAGTTTTCGTTCTTTTTTACCAGAATAGGATCAATTAAGTCTCTTAGGCCCAGGTAACGCTTGTCTTCTTCATCTATGGCTGTTCTTACTTGTGTTACAATATACTTGTTGTCATGAATCAGAGGTTGTGCGGTAATTAATTCTAGCATGACAACTCCAAAGCTGTACGCATCACTTTTACCGGTGAGTTGCTTTGTCATGTAGTATTCTGGATCTAGATAACCCTGCATTAAATAATAGTGGAGAGTTGGTACTGCCAATTTTTGAATTTCTAAAGAACAGAGTACCCCCTAGAAACTTGTGAATAAGGAAACTCCTCAATTTATGTTGTGAATAAGGAAAGGACATTTTCGATAGTTTCAAAAACTTTATTGAAACAAAGTGTATAGTCAAAAGGGCCAGTTATTTAGGAAATGGAAGAAATATTCTGAGTGGCAGAGATCGTTAATATTCGTTATGGCAAAATATGTAGAATAGAAATATTTACCAGGGTTCCTCTGACATGGGTGGTGGCATGGCCTATTTCACTGTCTGAAACAAACAAAGAGAGGCCAAAATCTGCAACTTTAGCAGTTAAAGTCTCATCTAATAATATGTTTGTGGACTTCACATCTCTATGTATAATTGGGGGATTTGCATGGTCATGGAGATAAGCTAAGCCTATTGCCGAATCAAGTGCTATTTTAAGTCTCTTACTCCAATCTAATTGTATGCCTCTTGCTCCTGAAAAGAAAGATAAAAGAAAGCAGAAATTACAGTTTTTCCCTTATGCTTTTACTATTAAAAGCATGGCTGTGGAAATAAATCATGGCAACCTAACTTTTCTATCACTAACTATCAGAAGTAACCAACAAGATATTGTACCTAAAAGGCTAAAAGCTTGGTCTAGAACTGGGATAATTACAAAATCGGTACATTACCCAGCAACTGAGATAGTGCTGGTTGATATTAACAAGCAAAAGCAGCTATAGAAGATTTCACTATTTTCTATGGCCAGTATGTACTGGTACAGCTCAATGTACTTCAGTTCTCAACAATTAGTAATCTTGTAATTTCAATCAGCACTGAAATTTTTTGTCATACTTAACTTTACTGATCAGGTACAGTAAAATGGTTCTTTAGTATCAGTACCTGAAAGGCAATCTCTGAGAGTTCCATTGCCAATATATTCATAGACAAGCATTCTCTCTCCCTTCTCAAAGCAAAAACCGACCAGTCCCACAAGGTTTTTGTGATGTACCCGAGAAAGTAGCTCGATTTCAGTTTTAAATTCGAGACCACCTTGCATTGAACCTTCCTTTGACCTCTTTATAGCAACTAGTTGTCTATCTGGAAGTATTCCTCTATACACCTGGTTTGATGTATAACCAAAGAGATATAGGACACTAGTATGTTTAACAATGACTTGATGTTCGATGTTGTAAAAAAATGAAATTAGGTATAACCTGATATCATTATTAATTCTGTATTTTCTTTCAGTATGTGTTCTTTACTCAGTTTCTTCCCAATACTACCCAAATGTACCCCATTTGTGTAAAGATAAACAGGGAAGAAAAAGGGGCAGTTTGGGCTTCTTTTGGAAAGGTGTTCATTCTTGTGTTCTGTAGTGTATGGATGAGAAAGCTAATTCTTCTTTGGAAGTTTTATGTACCATTTTGGGTTTTTGCAGGGCCACAAACGAGAATTTTCATACACTAAATAAATATGAAACTAAACTAAAAATTTAAAAGCTGCTCAATTAACTACAAGACACAATTGTTAATCTAAATTAGACTATATTGGATTTACCTCTCCATACCCCCCTACTCCAATAACATTTATTTCCTTGAAGTTGTTGGTGTACATCTTGATTTCATCATATGTGAAGGCTTTCGCTCCATTTAGTTTTGGCGCTTCCCCACTTTCTTCCCCCATAGATCCCCAGGAGGCTGAAACAGAAAAAATAACATGAAAAAAATTTACCTTATCTTTTAAGCCGGTGTTAAATTTTAGCATTATGGTAAAAAGGATATTTGAAGAGCATTAAATTTTTAATAAGTCATTACCAAATGGGTCGTTCCTATGTTTTTCTCTCTTGGCTCTTTTCTTTTGCCAAACTGCAAGAACACCCAAACCAACTAGCAGAACCGCAAGGATAGCACAACCAATGGATATACCAATTTTGTACAATTTTCCTGTCAACAAACAACTTGTTAGAATTGTATATTACACAGATTAAATAACAGACAACTATACTACCCAGTTGTACATACTACAGACTGATACTGTACTTCACCAGAAGTACCAAAATGATTTCAGATTTGTAAAATATGGATACCTGATGAAGATATATGGTATGGAGAAGCAGTGAAATAATACGGTCCATAGAGCTTTGGCAGGTTATAGTCTTCACTATTAAAATCGAAGCAATTTATCTCGGTACTGTTGAAGTAACTCTGGCCAATGGGACAGATCTTGACTTGGACCCAGAAGTAAGCGTTGGTGTCAAAATAGTAATTTTGGATTGAGAAGTTGTTTGGTATACAGGCCTTCAGTGTGTTTGTCAGATTTTGTTCCAGTATTGTGATGTGACCAGATGGGTCGCTGAAAAAGGGCGCTCTAAAAACTAAAAACCCGCTGAATGGATGCTGACATTGATTGAGAGATTCAACGGCTGAGCTCAGATTGTGCACACCAGTGCAGTATGGAGTTGTTGAGATATCTGGGATGTTGCACACTGGATTTCCCTTAAGCCTGAAAGTTTTCAAATTATTTAAAAATGACCTCGCTTATTGAAACAACAGTAACCAATTCCAGTTGAATTGGAAAACTATTAGTACATCGAATCATCAAAATATTAACCTTAGAGCTAACACAAAAAAAAAAAAATTTTACTAAAATAAATCCCCCAAAATAACTAAAGTCTACACTAGTCTCAAGTAGAATTTGCAGACATACTGATGATGTAAACCACAATATTAAGGGTCACAGTGTGAACTTCAGCAATTAGCCCAAAACAAAATATGGATACTATCAATTAATTTGTATAGTTTATTTGGCAGTACATTATAAGGAAAAAGAAAAAGAGGACATTTAAAATATGATTTATTCCATACATCTATATTTATCAATATTTTACCAAAAAAAGTCATATTTGTGGTATTTGCAAAAACACCACATCTTCGAAGTATTAGCTGGTGCTTGAAATTACCACCGAGTGCCCTTAGTTATTTTTATCCCAACATAGTACCCTCCTAGCTAGTTCTTAAATTTTATTTTTTGTATCCTGATTCCTCTAAAGTCTTAATCCTAATCACATAATTCACGAGGAAGTTTAATAATCCATAGTTTTATTCCAGGACAGAGGAAGTGTTGAAATTATCTTAAAAAAAATATTGAAACTAGATAATTGGTAAATATTATTATCTCCATTTTGAAAATGACTTCTGCATAAATAATCTTTTTTTTTTCTTTTTTTTTGAGAAGACTGACAGTGGCTGGACTTCTGCATAAATAATCAAAGTTGTTTTGCTGCAAATAGAGAGAGTTTAGTACCTTAGATTGTCCTTGTAGCTTGAAGAAAGTGTAACTGAGGTTATATTATTGAATTCTAAGTTCACTGTTTGAAGAGAATTGGTGATATCATTTCCCATGTCAAAAGTGCCGTTTAATGAATTATTGTTTAATCTCCTGAACAAAGAAAGAGCATGTTACTATGTTAGTCTCAAAACAAAAAAAAAGGAAAGAAAGAAAGAGCAGTCATTGTATAATAGCACCTCAAAATGTCTGTGTTTCTGTGTGATAATCTCAAAGAAAACTTACACTTCTTGTAGTTCTGGCAAGCTAAATAGCTCCTGAGGTATCTGACCATAAAGCCGTCCAGATTCTATTGCTCTGTATATAATGAATTATGAAAAATATACATCTTAGCTCAGGGTTCTTTATTCTTTAATTGCACCTGCGCACAACTGTTCATGTAACAGAAAGAGAGAGAGAGAGAGCAGGAGGGGGGGCGGGGCTTCTGTTCTTACAGAGTTCGTAAGTTTCTCAAATCTGAAAACCATGCTGGAGCTTCCGACGGGTCAAATTGATTGTTGCTCAGATCTCTGAATGAATAACAAAACAAGTCATTTGTTAGAATTTAATTGAAGGACAGTTCAAATGGAATTGTATGGTTGGTGAAAAGTAGTTCTTACATGAAATTAAGGCTAGTCAGTGTAGTCAGATTTGGGATGGGTCCCGTAAGACTGTTGTTTGCTAGATTTCTAAAATTAAAACAAATAACAATTGTTAATAGGTTGTGGAAATGACATGTTATAGATAGTTCGGGATCATTAAGAACCTCATAGGAATTACACAGTTGTCTCACTGGAGGTCCAATAGATGTAATATTGCTTGATTATGCTTATAATGTATGGTTATAGTACAAAAAGTAACAAGTAAAAATGAACATAATTAGGCTACATTCATTGTTTTTTTGGTTGAACAATCATGTTTTCACTATATATTTATTGAATTTTACTTACAGGAAGTCAAGCTTTGTAAGGTTGTTGATGGAAGGAACTGGGCCTGTGAGGTGGTTGTTATCAAGACGACTACAACAAATACAACCAGATCAATTTAAATTTCATATCAATTTTTTATTTTTTAAAAATAGGACAACAAATGAAGGTACTTACATAATCTCTAGAGTTTGTACAAGTCCAATGGACTTCGGGATTAGCCCCTTTAGCTGGTTTCTGTCAAGAAGTCTAAACATAAGAAAAAAGGAGGAACTGCATCAATAATGCATAAGAGATACCACAAAGATTGTAGTTACTGTGAAGTTTATTACAAACTGACATAAATGTTATAACTATGTGGGCAATTAAGATCATATTTTAATTAGAAACAGGATTGAAAAGTTTTCATTCTGGACCATTTTGGGAGTTCAATGTGGCGTTTATGTTAAATTGAAATGACTAAAATGCAAGAAAAGAGTAAGTTAAAAGAAACATTTAGCATCTTACAGATGTTTAAGAGCCATATCAGCACTGAAAAGACTTTCTGAAATTTCACCCGTCAAATTATTCTGGTTGAGATGTCTAATATGACAAAAACGAATAGATGATTAGTATTAAAAAAAATAACAAATTGAAGAAATTTAAAAACCTCTACATTAGTTGTTAAGAACAAAGGAAAAAATCAGACAAAAGCTCACTCTGACTGCTTGAGTTTTTAGGCCAACTGTGGCTGATTAAGATTAATTAAAATAATAAAAGATGGAGAAAAGAGACTGACAAGTGTTCTGCTTTTAGAAGCTGATCCAAGCCCCAGCCATCTTTTTCCGAGATAGGGAGTCGCCCACTTAGTTGATTGTCAGCCAGGTCTAACCATGTCAATTTGGAAAGTTTACCCAATGAAGGGGGGATTTTTCCAGTAAAATTGTTTGCATTCAAAGCCCTTGAGAAATAACAGAAGGGGAATATATAAAGTAACTATTAAAATATTTTTTTCAAAGGTTATGGGAAGAAAAATTAAACTGGCAATGTCTCCTATACCCTTACAAGTTCTTGAAAAAAGCCAGAATGAACTACAAATAGTACTAGGGTTTACCCTTCAAAACACTCCCATGTAAATAACCCACATATTTTATTGCATAAATCCACATATACATTGAGGTATGAGGGATTATGTAATTTTGGTAGTTCTGAAGTTCTACTTTGTAAGGTTGTTAAGTACACTCAATGGAGAATATTCAACAAAGAAAATGATAAATTTGCTATGAAAAGTAAAGAAGTGTAATCCATACAGGTATGTCAGATTTGATAGATTTCCTAGTACTTCTGGAATCTCACCGAAGAAACTGCAATTGACTAATTTCCTGTAAAAATTATTAGATGCAATATTACTTGACAAAATTTCTCTTGAAGTGAACAAATTTAACAATATTTCAGAAAATGGATCAAAACTTACAGATTATCTAAGTGAACCAAGTTACTGAGAGTAACAGGAAGTGTACCCCCAAGTTTCAGGTTAGACGAAAGGTCCCTACATTTCAAATTATCTATTAGCTTTCACTTCATAAATAACAATTGCCTACTTTAGAATTCATGTAAGTTCTTCGTATGAAGAATCTCTTATAATTGAAGTATTTTCTCAAAGTGCCTACCAAATATAGTTGCTTCCGATGCACAACAATAAGATGAAAATAAATTTGCATATATGTCGTTCAACACGTGAAAAGTAAATCGACTTACAGTCCCCGGAGTTGTGTCAGGTTGCCAATTTCCTCGCTCAGAGTTCCTTGTATGTTCATGTCAAACAGAATCCTGGAGTGTTAAAAAAGGGAAATAAATCTAATGTTAATCGGATACGATAAAGAATATTAAGTTTCTTTAATTTAAAAGAACATAATGAAGCAGCACATACAATTTAGTAACTCTAGAATTGTCACAAGTGATCCCTTTCCAACGATCTCCACATGGATCATGGTTCTTCCAGTTAGGCGGTACATTCTTCCATCGCTTCGCTAATATCTTTAGTACAACAACTGGATAGAATTTGCAAATAATGTAATGTAACAGAAAATAATTACATTGGAAAGATTATTCTAATTTTAAAAGATTTTACTACGCAGTTGATCATTCTGAGCCCTCAGGGTTGGTACCAGAATTATACCAGTACATATCAGTCAAGTTTATTTAGGTTTAATTTTTCCTCATTCTTGTTAATACTTGGGTTTGGTGCCTTGTATCACTTAAAACAATAGGTTTTTTTTTCTGATTCTTGCACAGTTCAGCAAACATGTAGCGTGCATATTTCAAGTACAACAAAAACGAACAAAAATTTAACATATAGCGTGCTAAGTTAGACAAATTTAACGAAAAGGAAAAAGGAAAAGGGTAAAATAAAAGTATGATCAAGTACCATCATCTTGATAAGTAAAGGAAAATCCAGGAGGAACAATTACAATGCATAAAAGCAAGAGCAGAAGCAACTTTCTTCGTAACATAACTTCTATTATGAATGGATAAATTATCATTGCTATAGGCTGTGCTTAAATGCTTGGTTTAATTAAGAGGCATTTAAATATCACCAAAAAGTCATAACAACGCGCCCTTGACTTCTGGCGGTACCTTATGAACTATGCGTCAATTTGCAACACCATCTACTTGCTCTTTAAAGGAAAATTTCATGAATACCCTTCAAAACCTTGAAACTACGTATTTCGCCCTCCTAAATTCATAATATCTTATTGATCCTTCTAAATTCAAAATCCCACAAATTTATTCAATTTACTGACTTTTCTATTAAGACTCATTTTAAATTTATAAAATACCCATTTACCTTTATTAAAAAATAAAAATATGTGAGTTTTTTAAATTTAGAAGTTAATAAACTGAATAAATTTGTGAGTTTTTGAAATTTAGAAGGGTAAATATTATATTATGAATTTAGATAGAAAATGTGTCATTTTGAAGTTTCTAAGGGGTATACATGAAATTCCCCTTATAAGTATGTGTGTAGTTAGAGAAGAAAATATGTGACACGCCGTATCTTGATCTCATGATGTGATCATTTTTTTTTCACGCGACTAATTTCTTTTTCTATGTAGAACATACGTACCATACGTCTAATCATTTTTTTTCTACTTTTATTTCAATATTATTATACTAATTTTTAATTACTCTAGTATACTTTTGCATGAGAATCATTTGCATAATTAATTCCATTTTGTGACTATGTAACATTTAATAGAAAAGCACACAAAAATTATCTAAGCTTTCAAATATTTGAAATAAAAAAAAAAAAAACAAATTGTTCCGAGACTGTAGTGTATTGATTAATTTCTTTTAAATAGAAGCTAAAAAAAGTAAAGATCAATGAAAGGAGTCATAATATTTGGATTTAAATGTTTTTTTCAACGAAACAAAAAAGATATTTAACAGTAGAAAATTCTTAATTTTTTTGCCTCATGCAGATATTTTAATTAAGAAACATATGTTTTAAAAGATTTGGTCCTTTGAAATTTGAATGTAACTCGCATAATATAGCATGCATGCATGCATTTAGCGAGAGCTGGTAGCCATACAAGTCACTGTACCTGAAGCTTCATATATAAGACAACTCAACATGTGTTAATTTATAACAAGAGATGCTAAATAATAATTAATTAATGTAACCGAGCAGTTGGAACAATTTTTGTAATAAATATAACAAGCAGCACGCTATACTTGAAGATTATAATATAATGTGACTGGTCATCGGAGCACACGGTAGTCTATGAACAATTTATATAATGCACTTAATTTATTTATGTGCAAGTGTATAATTAAGATTGTTATTTTGGCCCTTTTTTGTGTTATTTCAACTTCTATATGTTGACCGAAATTCTACAACTCTCACGAAATTCCCCTACCAATTATCACGTTTTAGAAGACCAAATATGTTTTGTTTTGGAAGTATAAAATATTAATTTAATTAAAACTTTTGATTTGCTACATGAAGTTCATAAATATTTGATTCTAAAACTTAGTGGTGTCAACTGAAAATAAATCTGTTGTTATTCCAGAAGGATAATAGGACCTTGTTATTCCTATCCTAATCATTAAGAGAAAAAAATTTATTTGCCACTTCAAAACTTGAAATTAGTTATTTGCCACCTCAAAACTTAAAATTAGTTATTTGCCAATCCAAAGTTGCTAAATTAAGCTAATTGCCACAATATACACTAAATTCAAATTTTTGACTGAAAAAATTCAACAAATTATAATATTGACCAAAATACCCTTGCCTTCCCCTTCCAACTGCATCTTCATTTTCTCTAAGTTTTTGAGTGGCAAATCTCTCCCTGTTTCTCATTTAAAAACTAAGAGAGAGAGAGAGAGAGAGAGAGAGAGAGAAGGGGCAGAGGAACAAAACGAATTTGAGTTATTAAGGCTAGATTCTACGTCAATTAAGTAGAGGTGAAACTTCAATAAAAAAAAAATCAGCATAGCTAATCCAGTGTACTGGTACCAATTTGGTGCATTACCAGTGTGAAAGAATCTGAGATTCTCACCTTAAACAATCATGTTCAGAAAAGCTCACCTACCAGGCCGGTTTCTTGATTCACACAACTTTATTACAAAATAGGATATAATATATACGGGAGTTTAATGTCCCTTTTGTTATCCTATTTATTGGTTTGATTTTAGGTTTCAAGATAAATTCACCAATCAATTATTACATGGGCAACAAATCCCCTCACATAGGAGTCTGGTCTAGTGCTAATATGTCCATAAATGTTATGCTTCACCGGCACTCTCATTGTAACTCATTTCAGAATGGAAAATAACCCAAGTGCCCATAAAAACATGACCAGACAAGTTAGAAAGAATGAACTGGAGAAGCAGGTAGAACATACTGGGATCTAAATAACCAGGTATCACTAGTGAATTAGTGGTGGATTGCCCATCTTGTGCTCGAGATTTCTGGTAAGAAGAATATTGCTGGTTTTTACATCTCTGTGAATTAGTGGTGGATTGCCCATCTTGTGCAGATACTCCAAGCATGTACTAAATGCATAGTTCAGATCACTAGTGACATAAGAATCAAGTTATTGCTTAATGAGAAACAGGGAGAGATTTGCCACTCCAAAACTTAGAGAGAACGAAAGATGCAGTTGGAAGGGGAAGGCAAGGGTATTTTGGTCAATATTATAATTTGTGGAATTTTCTCAATCAAAAATCTAAATTTAGTGTATATTGTGGCAATTAGCATAATTTAATAACTTTGGAGTGGCAAATAACTAATTTCAAGTTTTGGGGTGGCAAATAACTAATTTTCAAGTTTAGGAGTGGCAAATAAAAAAAATTTCCCAATCATTAATTCAAGCACAAATTTCTAGGAAATTCTTTTTTCATGTGCGAATCTCAATAAAAGTTAACGGCAGAGATCAGAATAACAGAGTCATGTTATCCCTTTGGAATAACAGCATATTTATTTCTGTGTCAACTTGATTCATCTTCCAGGGATTCAAATATGCTTCTTTTATTACGAAAATGAGCACTCTCCATTTTTTTCAACTAAATCGTTCAAAATCCATCACATGACTTCAATTACATATTTCTTTTATATCAATCTAATTTATTAAAATAATTCAGATGTAATTGAAACCGTGTGATTGATTTTGAACAATTCATATAGGAAAAAAATTGTTTTTTTTTCTAAGAAAAGAAGCAAATTTGAATCCCATCTTGCAGAATATACCTAACCAACAACCAAGAAGTCTCTAAGTCTAATTTTCAAAAAAAAAAACAACCAAGAAGTCTCTATATAGAAACATAGAGAGGAGATAGTATGTCACCTCAAAGCCAGTAATGTCACAGTATTTTAATAAATAGATGGAGGAGACTCGATATTCAAATCTGGAGGCAAAACAAATGAATGAGTCAATGGTATTTTAATAAATAAATAGGCATTAAAATTAAAAGACAAAAATATTATGAATTTAACAAAACAAAATAAACGAGGCTATGATGTTTTTGCAATGCATGTATATTTCTATAGCGTGCTTCGATATAGCAATTATTAAATTTGTATCAAGATATGCAATGGATGAAAATTCAAACACATCCAACAATTGTTATATGGAGACACTAAATAAATGTAATTTGCAAAACACCACCATAGACATACTTAAACAAAATATAGCACAAAAGCTAATTCCAACTCTGCTCCCGCTAAGCTTTCTAACCGAAACAACTCCTAATCAACAATCTGTCAAATGATCAGCGCATTGCTACATCGATCCAATCAAGCTTTTTAAGTGTTCATTAACATAATAATAAATAAAATAAGGAGAAATAATCATTATTCAAGTCAGCAAAAGTAACGATATGCTAATTAATTCCTGGGCACAACCTCAATTTTAGTTTAAATATTATATATTAAATATAATATTAGATTAAAGTAGTATTAAATAAAATATTAGTTTAAATATTAAATGTAATATGGTGCCTAGCTTTTAGTTTGAAGCCCTCTGATTTTTTTTTTTTTTTTTTTTTTTTTTTTGTAATGATGGATACAAAGATAATTAGTTGGGGCTCAGGAGAGGAGAGGTAAGGTGATACAGAGGACTAATGGGGAATAACCTATGGTTCTGTTCCTTAATATATTATATATTTTTTTATAGTTTCTTTGTTTTGTTTTTAGCCTGTAGAGTAAAATGAGGAAGAAAGAACAAGAGAATGAAGCAGCTATTCTAGGATGGCTGGATAGGAATTGTTCGTCTTTCTATTAAGGATATAATGGTCAATTACTTTTAAACTAAACAAAAATCATAGATGGAACATTTTTTTTACATTAATTAACCATTTTTTTTAAATTATATGGGTAAATAAAGAAGATGAAAGAGTTTAGTAGTAAATTTGATATATACACGAGTTAAGGGAGAAATAAGAAATTGAAGACATTAAACCAATAAATTTTGGTATGGTGCAAGTTACTATTTCATATTACAAATTTTATAATACATACATCAATATTTTTCTCATACTAAAAGAACATGCTCTCAATTATATACACAAAAAATACTATACTACAAGACTAATATCGGCTAATCTCTGTACAATTACTACTAAATTGACAAAAGAGCTGGGGAAATGTTCTTTAACTATTCCATGGTGAAGGAAAACCCCCACTATACTTGAAATCGCTGCTATTAATGTTTCCTCGGCTCCCAGAAGAGGACGAAACATCCATAGAGTATCTTTGAACTGGATTATTTTTATCCCAAACACTCAATCCTGAATTAATTTTGAACCCAGCATGTTGCATAATATCCTCAATTTCCTTCACAATATCACTCATCATGGGGCGCATACTAGCCTCTTCTTCTACACATTGCAATGCCAAATCCATGAAACTGTCTAATCCAACTAGACTTTCATTATTTTTTATAAGAATAGGATCAATCAAGTCTTTTAGGCCAAGGTACTGTTTTTCTTGTTTGTTATAGGCAACTTTTACTTCTCTTACAATATACTTCTGGCCTTTGAGTGGAGGTTGGGCAGTTATTAGTTCTAGCAAGACCACACCAAAGCTGTACACATCACTTTTACCAGTGAGTTGCTGGGTTGTGTAGTATTCTGGATCGAGATATCCCTGCATGAGATATAGTTAAGAGTTAATGCCCCTAATTTTTTTTTTCATTTTCAAAAATCAATTACATTTGCATCATCCCTAAAACTCAGAAAATTCAATGTAGAATGCAACATGTGTCCAGCGTATTCTTCGAAAAAAGGAAGTACCTTAAAATTTATAATAAACACAGTTAGGTCCCTTGTGGATACACCTCAAGTATTTATGTGAATAAGAAAGGGGTATTTTCGGTAGTTTAAAACAAACGAAAAAAGGTGCATGGAGAGATAAGAACCAATATAGGAGATACTATTAGGCTCTCCTAGTGCAAGAAATCACCAATAGTATAACCCTTTTTGCAAAATAAATAGAAAGAAAGATTTACCAGGGTTCCTTTGACATGGGTGGTGATGTGGCCTATTTCACTGTTTGAAACAAACAAAGAGAGGCCAAAATCTGAAACTTTAGCTGTTAAATTCTCGTCTAATAATATATTTGTCGACTTTACATCTCTATGTATAATTGGGGGATTTGCATGGTTATGCAGATAAGCCAAGCCTGTTGCTGAATCAACAGCTATTTTAAGTCTCTTGCTCCAATTTAATTGTATGCCACTTGCTCCTGAAAAGAACGAAAAGAAAAGATAATAGTATCGCCTTCCTTCTTCTCATATTACCAACGCATGGCTTTCAAACTAATTTCTTAATTGCAGCTTAAAGTTGTCTGCCACTACTTTTCAGATGGAGATTTCAGTGTTTCCTTTGGCCAGTATGTGTCGTAAAGCTCAATTTTATTCAGTTTCCAACACATATTTTTCCATTTTAGTCAGAATTAAAATCTTTAGTTGTTCTATAATGCTCATATTTGTATCGGTACCTGAAAGGGAATCTCTAAGAGTTCCATTGCAAATATATTCGTAGACAAGCATTCTCTCTCCCTTCTCAAAGCAAAAACCAACAAGTGCCACTAGATTTTTGTGGTGAACGCGGGAGAGTAGCTCAATTTCAGTTTTAAACTCAAGACCACCTTGCATTGAACCTTCTTTTGACTTCTTTATTGCAACTAGTTGTTTGTCTGGAAGCATTCCTCTATACACCTGATTAGTGTATAAAAAAACAGATTTTAGAATAACAGGATTGGAAAAATGGTTTCTTCGAAGTTCATGTATGATATTTTGGGGTATTGCATGGGTAAATGAAAATTATTTGAATAATCGTAAAAAAAAATATATATAAAACCAAACTGAACATATATAGGCTGTTCAACTAACTACAACCAGCAAATGTTTCTCTAAATTAGCCTCAAAATTGGATTTACCTTTCCATAACCCCCAGATCCAATAATATTTATTTCTTTGAAGCTGTTGGTATACATCTTTAGTTCATCATAGGCGAAGGCTTTTGCTCCACTTAGTTTTGGTGCTTCCCCACTTTCTTCCCCTGAGTTCCATGAGGCTGAAATGTCCAAAATAAAGATAAATAAATTAGTTCCTTGTCTTTCAAATAGAGTAAAATTTCTGGAATAAGAGAATAAACGTAGGGAATGAAAATCCAAGTTTGAATAAACCATTACCAAATGGGTCATTCCTGAGTTTTTCTCTTTGGGCTCGTTTCATTTGCTGAGCCGCATAAACACCCAATAAAACTAGCAGAACCGCAAGGAGAGCACAACCAATGGCTATACCAATTATGTACAGTCTTGCTGTTAACACACAGTTAGTTAAAATTGTATATTAGTATATTATGCAAATAAAACCATAGACAACTATTCTTGCCAGTTTGAACATAATTGTTCTAAGATGTCTAAAATTTGGATACCTCTTGAAGAAATATGGTATGGAGAGGCAGTGGAATAAAATGGTCCATATTGCACTGGTGGTGAATAATCCTGAGTATTCAAGTCGAAGCAATTTATTACCACACTTTGGTTGAAGTAACTCTGGCCAACAGGACAGATATTGATTTGGACCCAAAAGTAAGCGTTGTCATCAAAAAAATAATTTTGGATGTACAAATTGTTGGGTGTACAGGTCTTGAGTTTGCTGGTGAGGCTATCTTTAAGTCCTGTGATGTGATCAGATGCGTCACTGAAAAAGGGTGCCCTAAAAACTAAAAACCCTTTAAATGGATTTGAACAGTCACTCAGAATGAGAGATTTTATGGTTGGGTTTTGAAGCGCGTCTAGGCAGGAGACTGTATTTGAGAGAAGTGGGTTGCTACACACTGGATTTCCCATAAGCCTGAAAGTTACAAAACCTCATTAATTGAGAAAATAAAGTATATTAGATTGGTTCTTAGCCAGTTTCATTTTTGGATGGACAAAATTTTCAAAGTTACGATTCATAATCTTTTCAATTTTTCCAATTTTTATTCCAGCAACATTTTTCAGTTAAAAAAACGAATTGTATATTAATAGGGAATTACTTATATTTCAGTGAACTACATCCTCACCAATAATTCAATTCCACGCTGTGTTGACTAGGAATTTATACATCTTTAATGAAAAATTATGGTATTACTAAAACAAGAGATAAATGCTATCAGAGAACTTGTAAAATATACTCAGAAGCACATCGTAAAATAAAAATATGAGGCTGATTAAAAACAGGATTTTCTACTGCCTATCAATATTTACCACATTTGGAATTTGCAAAAAGCACCATATCGTGCAAGAGCTGGAAGTAGATTTTACCCCTACATGCCCTTTAATCAAATCCCAATTTTATTATCCTCCAATTCTTACATTCTCTCTTATTGTATGACTCCTGGTTTCTCTAAAACTTAAACCCCACCAACATTTTTACAAGAAGGGAAATTGAAGTAATTCATAATTTTGTACCAAAATAACAGAAGTCTTAAATTATCCTTGGGAAATAAACACAAGATGAAAAAAAATAATGCGGCCAATGCAGATTTCTCACTTTAAAATGAGTTATCTTCAAGTATAAATAATCAATGTTTTCTGTAAAATAGAGAGATTTTTACTTTAGAGTGTTGTTGTAGCTGGTAGAAAGTGTTACTGAGGTTATATAATTGTTTTCTAGGTTCACCGTATGGAGTGAATTGGTCACATTATTCCCCATATCCATTGTGCCATTTAACGAATTATTGCTTAATTTCCTGAAATAAGAAAAAACAGTCATTTTGCCTGAGAAATGTCAAGGTGTCTTAAATTGAGAGTGAAAGTTTGGAAGAAACTTACAATTCTTGTAGATGTGTAAAGCTAAATAGCTCTTGAGGGATTTGACCATAAAGCTGTCCAGACTCTATTGCGCTGTATATTATTTATTGAAATACGCATCTCAGTTCAGCCAATCTCTAGTTTGCATGCAAACACAGGGAGGGGAAGGGAGAGGGTGGAGGAGAGAGTGGAGAAGAGAGGAATAAGAGAGAGAGAGAAGTTTTGGTTGGCTTACAGAGTTCGTAAATTTTGCAAATTAGAAAGCCATGAAGGAGCTTCAGACCATTCAAATTGGTTGTTACTCAGATCACTATAGGAATGATAAAATATAACAAGTTACTCCGTAGGTATTAAGTAAAGCAAGTGTATTTGAATAACAATGTTGGTACGTAGAATTCTATTGTCCTTACAGGAATTGGAGGGCAGTCAGTGTAGTCAGATTTGGAAGCGGTCCTGTTAGATTGTTGTTTGCCAGATTTCTGAAAACCATTCAAACAAGAAGAATTATTATATACTGTGTATTCAAAAATTACATGCAAAGAGGGGTTATTACTCCGGTTCTTGTAATTAATTAAGAAATTACCTATTTTAATTTACGATGTTTTCATTTTAAATTTGACTTTTTTCCTCACTTGAGGTTTGATGGACTAACAACAACTATATATAGAAATAGTTGGGCTATTGTGCTTCATGAAATAAAGGTCATGTTTTACTTCACGCCCATATTTTGCGATTCGAAGCTTAAACAGTCGATCCAAACCATTCAACCTGATTTACATATTAAATTGTGCTGGGAGACCAAATTTTACACTTTTCTTAAAAGGCACCATTGGTTTTGTGCTCCAATCATGCTCCACATCATTATCTTCGTTTTCAAAGTCCGAATAGTCAATCCGAACCACTTAACATGATCTCTCTATTAAAATGTGCTTAGAAACCAAATTTATATATATTTTTTTTTACATAGGTACAAAATCACTGTTTTCAAACCATCCAAAACAGTGATTTTGTACCTATCTAAAAAAGACAGAATAGAAATCATCATAATTAGGTTATATTCATGGTTTGTTTAACTGGTAGAGCAGTCCTGTTTTCACTATATAGTTATTGAATTTTACTTACAGAAAGTCAAGCTTTGTAAGGTTGCTGATGGAAGGAACTGGTCCTGTGAGATGGTTGTTATCAAGGCGACTGCAATAGACAAGAAATGATAAATTAAAATTTTCAAAAAAAATATAAAAAATAAATTACAAAGTGGAGTACTTACATAACCTGAAGAGTTTGAACAAGTCCAATGGAATTTGGGATTGGCCCCACTAATTGGTTTCTGTCAACAAGTCTATACATAAGACAAGGAAAGAAGATCAGTAATGCACTAAAAATACCAGAAAAATATCATTCTTCTTTATTTTTTATTTTTCCTTTTGGCAAATATTCGAAACAGACAGCAAGGTTATTACAGTAAACTGCAGATCAAATAAAAGATAACTTGATTCAAAATACCAACATCCTAACTTCCATGAATTCTCATTTTGTATGTTGTTTTATTATATGCAACTTTAAGGAATCCTCCAGGACACTTTATTTAGGTATGCATGCTACTTAAAATAATTCACTTACAAGGAAAGAAAATACTGAAAAGAATCATTTATCATCTTACATGTGTCTTAGACTCATATTAGCACTGAAAATATCTGGAATTTCACCCGTGAAGTTATTCTGATTGAGATGGCTAAAATCACACAAAAAGAGAGATTATAAATGTAAAAGAAAAGAAAAGAAGAAACACGGGATGCATTTCATGATAACATAATGAATATTCAAACAAAGGAGACTAACAAGTGTTCTGCTTTGAGAAGCTGATCCAAGCCCGAGCCATGTTTTGTTGAAATAGGGAGCGGCCCACTTAGTTGATTGTCAGCCAGGTCTAACCATATCAATTCGGAAAGTTTACCCAATGAAGGAGGAAATCTTCCAGTAAATTTGTTCACATTCAAAGCCCTTGAGTAATATCCGAAAGAAATACAATAAAGTAACTATTAAAACAATTGTTCACGGATTATAGAAAGAAAAGTTAAATTGGTAATTTCTCCTCCTTTCAATCTCTTGAAGAAACCCAAATTGAACTGCAAAGGGTGATAGTTTTAGGCTTCATACCACTCTCTTGAAAAAAATCCCAAAATTACCCCTTGTCTTGGTTCTATTTGTAATTTTGTTTCTTTGCATTGAGAAAATAGATAGTTCAGGTAATTTTCAAAAGGTCTGTATTTTTGTAGGATTATAAAGTCCTTCTCAGTGGAGTATAACTTACAATATCCCAAAATAAAAAATGATAGATTAACTATGAAAATTAAATAAAGAAATATAATCCATACAGGTAGGTGAGATTTGCTAGATTTCCAATTCCATCTGGGATTGTGCCGGACAAACTGCAATTAACTAATCTCCTACAAAATAGTTAAATGGAAAAAATCAATTGATAAAATTCAAACCTGTGGTGTATAAACTAGTTAACAAATATTTCAGACAAAAATTGGACTATTAAAACTTACAGACTAGTTAGGTGAATCAAGTTACCCAGAGTCCCAGGAAGGGTACCCCCAAGTTTCACATTTGATGAAAGGTCCCTGCATTTAAATACATTTATTAGCTCCTTTTACTTTTTGCATATAAGAACAGTTAGTAATAGTTTAAGCCATTCCTCAAAATGTCTAGCCAATATTTGCTTGCAATTGCATAATACAGATGAATACAAACATGCACGTATTTTAGTAGACATGTCAGAAATAAATAAGAATACTTACAGTCGCCGGAGTTGTGTCAGATTGCCAATTTTCTCGCTTAGGGTTCCTTCAATATTCACGTTAAACAGAACTCTGGATCATTATAAATAGACAACAAGTTGATTATTAAAGTGATAAACGTGAGAATTTTCTTTAATTAAACAAAAGAAAAAATTTAGTTACACATACAAATCAGTAACTCTGGAATTAGTGCAAAATATTCCAACCCAGCCATCCCCACATGGATCAGAGTTCTTCCAGTTACTCGGTACATTCTTCCATTGCTTCTTCAAAGAATTTAGTGCGGCAACTGATATAAAAATTGAAAAGCATATAATAACACAGAAGACAATTACAAATATTAAGTTATATCAACATGAAATTTCAAATTTCATAACTCACACCAAGCATTGGATCATATTCAGGTTAGGAATCCGCATAATCCCAGTACATATCGGTTCAATACATTTTTTTTTCTAATTATATTTGGTTCCTTTTCCTGGTATGGTACCGATCAGGTTTAGTTACTTAGTACCAACATGGATACACACTTACACAGTATACTTTGAATCAATCTATCCTATAATGGGTGAAAAAGAGAAGCTCAGAAAAAGAAAAAGAAAAAATTCTTGAAGTAAGTTCATTTGGACATTTCAACAAACACCCAGTTATAACAATTTAACAAAAGCAAAGGACAAAAAAAAAAAAAAAAGTAAAGAAAATAGAAGGATGATTAAGTACCATCTGCTGGATCTGTATAGGAATAACAAGGAGGAACAACAGCTATGCATAAAAGCAAGAAGAGAAGCAACTCTCTTCGTGGCATAACTTTTTTCTTGAAATTCGAGAAAAGCTCTGTCTTTTCAGTTTAATTTTAGCACAAACAGAGAATGCGAACTGCTCTTTCCAGGAACTAATCATGAGTTCCCATTTATTTAGATTTTTCCACAAGGCGATATGAATAGTCTTTGCTGTAGGTGTGAACAAAGCTGAAAACAGAGCCATCTACTAGTACTGCAAGTTAGCAACAGGCCCCATCAACTTGCCATTTACTGCTATTGCAAGTTATAGGCCCCATCAACTTGGTCTTAATTGGAAAAGTATTTTTTTTTTAAATGGAGAAGTTTTTTTTTTTTTAAATGGAAAAGTCGGAGAAATTCAGTCGGCTTGCATGTTATTTTTTTTTATTTTGGAGCAGACTTCTTTATGGCTAATCATGTATCTAAGTCCTTTGTTGCGGTTATTCCGGTTGGTGAGGTTAAAAATTGGTGGATTGAAAATGATTCGGGTATTATTCAGAAATGATTCAGAATTATCCGGATCAGAGATCTCAATTTTATAAGGGAGCAAAAAAACCAAAAAAAATATTCTGAGAAAATTTGAAAAAAAAATTGGAAAAAAATTGGAAAAAAAAAAATTGGAAAAAAATTGGAAAAAAAATTGGAAAAAATAGTGAATAATTGGTAACATTCGGAAAAAATTGGTGAATTATTTGCAAATTATACAATCAAAGTTCGGTCAACCGAATAATTTAGCATTCGGTTCGGCATCACCAAAAAAACCGAATTATTCATGAATCTGGTACTGACTATACCTCAAGTAGGTACTAGGTATTATGAAATTTATTAAACGGTCCAAGTATATATGGATTGCTTTAGACCTTAGTTTGAAGATTATTATAGACCGTCTGATTTGAAATAAACGATTCATTTTCGAAAAAGACTATACAATAAATGATCCGACTTAAGTTTTATGTCGTAGGTTATATTTAATATTGTTTTGCTGCTACTTAAGATTCTCAATCCAGTTTAAAAAACATTATTTAAAATTTTAAAATATAAGTTTCTTTAAAAGAACTCAAAATGATAAGGGATTTAGGACTCAAAATATAGGTTAATTTAAATTAATTATGCGAAAATTAATGGAAGCAAAAAAAAAACTGAAAGGGCCTGTAATTTGGTAATAAAAAGTTTTAAAATAGATATTTTAACATTTAAAAATATTATAAGATTTGGTTTGAACTTTTTTATCCTTTCCTTCAATTTTTTCGTTCAAATACAAAATTTATTTACCAGAATTAATTCAATCACCAAGTTAAATTTGCAGATACGGATGTACCTCATTGCAAATTTACCTTAACTCTTCAAGAAATAATTTTTCAAATTTGAAAAAAAAAATTCTAATTTAAAAATAATTATTTCTGTTTGTTTTTGACTTTCTATCAACTTAACTCCAAATTTTTTTTGGTAGAAAATAATTAAAAAAGAGAGAGAGAAACAGAAAGAGTGTAAGAATTTTAATGTTGATAGTAAGACCGGTATACATTATTTTCTATTAAAATAAAATTTCCAACTTAACTAGACATGTTTATATAAAAAAAAAAAATTTAACAAGATAAATAATAGGAAAATATTTTTTCGGTAGAAATTAACAAAAAAAAAAAAATAGAAAGAGTACCTTAGTTGTAATATTGACAGAAAAAACGATACAAATTCTACCGGTTTTAAAAATCTCAAAATTTAGAACAGTAAAAATTTTACCGGTGCTATCTCTTAAATCCAATATATTATGTATGGGTTACAAGTGGACCTTTGATTGGTGCTGCTTTTTCTCTTTGTTTTGACTTTTGGATGCAATGGGAAATTGGTAACTCTAGAAGCTGATGTGGCATTGCATAATTGGATGTCTTTTTTGGAGTAAAATTTGGATGCTTCTAATGTCACGAAGGAGGGATTTCATTAGACAAAACTTTGAGATTTTGAGAAACAGTTATCACCGGTAAAAAATTTACCAAGAATTTGTACCGTTTTTTCTATCAATATTACAACTATCGTACTCTTTCTGTTTCTCTTTCTTCTTTTTTTTTTGTTAATTTTTACGGAAAAAAATTTCCAAATAATAGCGGCCAGAAAAAATTCTCAAAATCTTTAAAATGATACCGACAATTTAATTAATGCAATGAATAAAGAATTGAGCACTTTTCTCTTCAAAATGAATTCAGAGTTGGGCATCGGACCTACTTTGCTTTGAGAGTAAAATGACCATTTAATTGCATCAAGATCCGTGCTATGTACATTAAAATTCGTACAAATATGTTTCAATTCCTGTACATACTAATCTCAATGCTAATCGTACGGGCTAAAGCTAATTGAACCTAAAAATACGTGTGATGCCCATCGGACCTACTCCTATCTCCTTCAAAATAGGCAGATATGTACAAGGAGTGACAGTGACACACTAACAGGGAAAAATCAAATGGTAGCCACTGCCAAGGAATTTTAAAAAAGAAAAATCAAATTCGTAATGACATGTCGGTCGAAATTGGCGGCGACGTCACAATTAAATTTGATAATATACAAGGCATGTTTGTATTTTATAAAAAGCTATTAATAAAATTTCTGATTAGAGGAATACACAATTTTATCTCACCTAATCTCTGTACAGATTACTAAATTATAACATAATGGGCCCATATATAGAGATATTTAGAGAGAGAGTGTGGCTAATATCGTTTTTTTTTTTTTGAAAATCTTCGCAGAAGTTGTAAAGTTGTGAGGAGGAATTGAACTCTCGACTTTTGGATAACCAACAATCTTAGGACTTCTCTCCTAGCCAACTGTGCTACCTCCATTTTCTCATGTGTGGCTAATATCAAATCGATTGTTTCAGATGTCTCGTGCAACTAAGTTGTTTTTTAATTTTCAAAGTCCAAAAAGTTGATCCAAACTGTTATATGTAATCTACATATTAAAATATATTTGAAGACTAAATTTTATATTTTATATTTTATATTTTTTACTATTTATTAAGTCACTTTGAAAATCGTTAATCCAACGGTAATTGTCTGATTTTACTATTTAGTTAAGCCACTGTTTATTTTGATTGTTTGTTTTGTACATGTTGGGTGTTTCTGTTTCAGCATCTTCGAACTCTTTTTTTCATCACTTGTCAAAATCCACTGTGCTTAGTCTACCTCAACAAAAGATTCCATTATAAGATAGATAAGGTCTTCTCACCATGATTTTTATTAATATCTAAAAATAAATAAATTGCTAAATCTACCAAAGATAGATAATTTTAAAAATAATCAAACCAGTCAATTATTAGCTGGTTTTTTTTTGAGATAGTTATATTAATTGTTGAGTTTATATTAAGACTAATTTATTTTTATATCATTTGTTGTACATGCATTGACTAATTAAATAAATATCAAGTTTCGAGAATGTCATATAGGTAATAAATGACTTCATTTAAGTTTCGAGAATGTCTAATACTATATAATTTGATTTACCAAGAAAGACTGTTAATTTTAATATTTGATTTATTTGAAATAAATTTTATATTGGAAAGATTACTGAGAATATATACTCTTCACAATTTTCTTTTATTTTTAAGTCATTTTATGTCATCTTTCATAAATCATAAAAAATAGTAAAACAAATTTCCAAAAATAGTAAAATTGGTGTTCTATAAGTTCTTTATATAACCAATTTACCGAGCTACTTAGATCGAAAAATATAAATAAAATCATAATCAGAAACTTCAACTCAAGTTTTGAAGCTCTTCCCTTTGTTTTTTTGCAATTCTGAATTTTGAAAAAGGCATAGCAGTCACTAATGCATGCGTATTTTCGCAAGCTTTCTGAAAAGTGGTCATTTGCTGAAATCAGATACTCGAGTGTTATTTTATGGTTGTTTGAAGTTTTGTCGTCGTTTTATATCTTCTCAGTGAAGATATCGGCTCTCTTGCTTTATTCATTGTTCTAACCTCGGCTGTTTACGAGAAATGTCTTAAATAAATATATGTACAATATGCAAGTACTTTAGAAATGAGAGAAATAACATAAAAAAAATTAATACATATGCATTATAACAGAAAGACACATATCGAATTTGTTAGAGCACTAATAAATACCCGTCTGAAAGAGATGTAATATTAATTTCAAATTAATTAAATATAAAAATCGACAGTCTTTCTAATAAATCAAATTATATAGTATTAGCACTTTTCGGAGCTTAAATGAAGTCATTTATTATCTATCGGACATTCTCAAATCTTGATATTTACTTAATTAGTCAATGCATGTACAACAAATAATATAAAAAAGTTAGTCTTAATATAAACTCAATAATTAATATAACCATCTCAAAAAATAAACTAAGAACCGACCAATTATTGGCCAGTTCTAATAAAAAATAGGAATTGGCCAATAATTAGTCGGTTTGGATATATTTTTTTTTTAAATTATCTATCTTTCGTGAGCATATTTGACAATTTACATTTATTTTTGAATATTAATAAAAATCACCGGTCTTCCCACTTTGAAATAAATGGAATGGTATATAGCTAACCTATTAGTCCTTGTGAGTTACCACTTTTTTTTCTCTCTACCGATCAAAAGGCTTTTTGAAAACCAGAAAAACACTTTCTATTGTGCTCCACTTGAGGTGGAGTGATCCTTCTTCTAAAGTAAAGAGCATACCACTTTCCGAATTTTACTCCTCAAATTAGACTTCTCTAATTGGTCGGTTTCTTAGGACAAATGATTCATTTTTGTTACACCATTTCTCTACTTGTGTAAGAGAAATGAATAATATGTCATCGACATTAAACCAACCAATTATAAGCAAAATTTCTTAAACATACTACATATTTTTTATATGAAGAGTAAAATGGGTACTTCTTAAATTTAAAATGAGTTTTAATAGAAAAGATAATAAAATGAGTATATTTGTGAGTGTTTGAAATTTAGAAGGATAAATTATTATAAATTTTGGAGAGGGAAATATGTAATTTCTAAGTTTTTGAGGAGTACACATCAAATCTCCCCTAAATATATTTATCTTAAACGATACTGATAACACACTAACCCGCAAACTTTCGTAAGGTTAAATGATAAAGTCAAGCTGATAGAGGGATGATGATGTATTATTTTGTACGTTCTGCGGCTTTGGAAAAAAATTTGTATGAAATTATACATTGAGAATACACCATTATCGATCCGTCTCCCATATGAAATAACATTCTTCAACACTATTTTCACCTGATCTCTGTACAGATATTACAAAATTATGACATAATAGGCCAAACTTTATACATATGATGGTAATGAAAAAGCTGTGACCATGTTCTTTTCTTTCCTGTATTATTTTACAAACTATGGTAGCTCATGAACTGTTTAAGTTCACATATGAAGGGAAACCACCGCTATATTTAAAATCACTGCTACTGATGTTTACACGGCTCGAAGAAGAAGAAGAAGAAGAAACATCCATCGAGTGCCGCCGAGCCGGATTAAATTTTTCCCGGAAACCCAAATTTGAATTGATTTTGAACCCTCCGAGTTGCATGATATCCTCAATTTCCTTGGCAATTTCACTCATTGTGGGGCGATTACTAGCCTCTTCTTTTACACATTGCAATGCTAGATCCAAGAAACGGTTTAACCCAACTAAGTTTTCGTTCTTATTTACCAGAATAGGATCAATTAAGTCTTTTAGGCCCAGATAACGCTTCTCTTCTTCGTCTAAGGCTGTTCTTACTTCTTTTACAATGTACTTCTGCTCACTAATCGGAGGTTGTGCGGTAATTAGTTCTAGCATGACTACTCCAAAGCTGTATACGTCACTTTTACCAGTGAGTTGCTGTGTCATGTAGTATTCTGGATCAAGATAACCCTGCACGAAATAATAGTTTAGAGTTGGTACTGCCGATTTTTGAATTTGTAAATAACATTTTGTTTGCATTCTTTATATAACTTGGAAAATTTAAATGTAAGATGCACCAAATATTTAAAATATTCTCCAAAATAGGAAGACTTATCCCCTACAAAATTGTAATAAACATGATGAGGTTTTCCTAAAGACTCCTCAATCTCTGTTGTGAATAAGAAAAGGATATTTTCGGTAGTTTCATAAACATTATTAAAAAAAAAAAGTGTATGGTGATGCTGATAAGGGCCAGTTAATTAGGGATGTATGAGATATTCTGAGGCTCTCTGAGTAGCAGAGTTCTCTACTGTTATGGATAAATACATAGAATAGAAAGATTTACCAGGGTTCCTTTGACATGAGTGGTGACATGGCCTATTTCACTGTCTGAAACAAACAAAGAGAGGCCAAAATCTGCAACTTTAGCAGTTAAAGTCTCATCTAATAATATGTTTGTGGACTTCACATCTCTATGTATAATTGGGGGATTTGCATGGTCGTGGAGATACGCCAAGCCTATTGCCGAATCAAGTGCTATTTTAAGTCTCTTACTCCAATCTAATTGTATACCGCTTGCTCCTAAAAAGAAGGACAAAAGAAAACAGAAATTACAGTTTCTTCCCTGCTGCTTGTACCATTAAAGTGTGGATGCAGAAATTAATTATTGCAACCTGTCTATCACTAATTATCAGAAGCAACCAACACGATATAGTACCTTAAAACATGATCTAGAATTGGTAAATGTACCGGTACATTTCCCGGCAACTGATACAGCGCTGGTTGATATTAACAAGCAAAAGCAGCTATTGGAGATTTTACTCTTTCCTTTGGCAGGTATGTAATGATACAACTCATTGTACTTTGGTTGCCAACAATTAGTAATCTTACAATTTCAGTCAGCACTGAAAACTTTTGTCGTCCTTAACTTCACTGGTAAAGTACAGTAAATTTGGTTCCTTAGTGTTAGTCAAATGTATCAGTACCTGAAAGGCAATCTCTGAGAGTTCCATTTCCAATATATTCATAGACAAGCATTTTCTCTCCCTTCTCAAAGCAAAAACCAACAAGTCCGACAAGGTTTTTGTGATGTACCCGGGAAAGCAGCTCGATTTCAGTTTTAAATTCAAGACCACCTTGCATTGAACCTTCTTTTGACCTCTTTATAGCAACTATTTGTTTATCTGGAAGCATTCCTCTATACACCTGGTTTGGTGTATAACCAAAGAGATATTAGGACAATAGTATGTTCAATAATGACGATGTTTGATATTGTAAAAAACTGAAATTAGGTCCAACCTGATACCAGTATTAATTCTATATTTTTGTTTTACCTGGTGTTCTGCTATACTGTATGGTCAAATTCTTTTTCATTTAATTTTTGTCTCTTTGAATTTTAATGGCTAAATAGGATTAGTTGCAAATGGGGCAATGCAAAAATATCAGGAATAAAAGAATGGTATGTGTATGCATTGCAAAGGAACAAAATGACATGAATTCCTTTAGGAACAATAAACATCTAATACCCCCATATAAATTCTCAATAATTACTTGTGTCCTTTCTTTACACATTTTCTACCCAAAACTCCTCAAATACATTCCATTTGTGGAAAATTAAACAGGGAAGGAAAAATGGCAGTCTGGGCTTCTTTTGATGTAAATGGTGAAAGATGAGGCGCACAGGATATTGTTCATGTTCTGTAAAGGTGTTCATTCTTGTGTTGTGGTGCAGTGTACAGAACGCTAATGCTTATTTGGAAGGTTATATACGATTTTGGTCTTTTTCAAGGTCACAAACTAGAATATTCTAACATTAATAAATATGAACTAAACTAATACTAAATTAGGATATATTAGATGTACCTCTCCGTACCCCCCTACTCCAATAACATTTGTTTCTTTGAAATTGTTGGTGTACATCTTGATTTCATCATATGTAAAGGCTTTTGCTGAGCTTAGTTTTGGCGCTTCCCCATTTTCTTCTATAGATCCCCAGTAGGCTGAAATATCAAAAAAAAATGTAAGATACTTACCTTTTAAGATAAAGTTAATATTTCTAGCATGATGATGAAAAGGATATTTGAAGAGCATTCAAATTTGAATAAGCCATTACCAAATGGGTCGTTCCTAAGTTTTTCTCTATTGATTCGTTTCTTTTGCTGAACTGCAAAAATACCCAAACAAACTAGCAGAACCCCAAGGATAGCACCACCAATGGATACGCCAATTTTGAATAACCTTCCTGTCAACAAACAATTTGTCAGATTTGTATATTACACAAATTAAAGAACAGAGAACTATACTAGATTACTAGCCACTTGTCCATACTGATACTGTACTTGACCACTATGTACCAAAATACTTGTAGATGTATAAAATATAAATACCTGAGGAAGAGAGACGGTATGTGGAGGCTGTGAAATAATATGGTCCATAGATATCTGGCAGCGGATAGTTTTCACTATTCAAATCAAAGCATTTTATTATATCGCTTCTGTTGAAGTAACTCTGGCCAATGGGACAGATCTTGATTTCGACCCAGAAGTAATTGTTGGTGTCGAAATAGTAATTTTGGATGGACAATTTATTTGGTATACAGTTCTTCACTGTGTCCGTTAGATTTTGAAGCAGTATTTGGATGTGATCAGATGGATCACTGAAAAAGGGTGCTCTAAAAACTAAAAACCCACTGAATGGATGCTGACAAGGATTGGGAGATTCAACGGGTGGGTTTTTTTCAAGCGCATAATTGCAGTAGGCAGTTCCTGCGAGATGTGAGATGTTGCACACTGGATTTCCCTCAAGCCTGAAAAGTTTTCAAAATTTCCAAAATGACCTCACTTATTGAAAGAATAGTAACAACTTCAATTTTAATTGGCCATTTGTTAGAAGTTCGAAATATTAACCTTAGAGTTACTACAGAATTAATTATTTTTTATTAAAATACATCCCCCAAAATAACTCTTTTTTTGAGGAAAAAATAAGGGTCAAGTCCTTATTTGCTTATCCCCCAAAATAACGCAATTCTACACAAATCTCAATCAGGATTTGCAGACATACTAGTGTAAACTGAAATTATAAAAAACCAGAATGTTAAGGACCACAATATGGACTCAGCAATTAGACCAAAAGAAAAGATGGATGATATTGTAAGATAATTTGTAATGTTTATTTGGTAGTACATTATAAGAAAAGAAAAGAAAAGAAAAGGAGGGCATTTAAAAAGTTTATTGCAAAAAACCTATATTTGTCAACATTTTACCAAAAAGCCCATGTTTGTGGTTTTTGGCTTTTTGCAAAGAACACTGCATCTTTTTGAGTATTAGCTGGTGCTAAACATTACCACTGAGTACCCTTAATTCAATAAAATCTGAACATATTATATTACCCTCCTAGTTCTTTAGGTTTTCTTATTGTCTGTCTCCTGATTCCCCTAAAGCCTTAACCCTAATAACATAACTCACAAGGAAACTTAATAATCCATATTATTGTTCCAGGACAGCGGAAGTGTTGAACTTCTCCAAAAAAAGATTGAAACCAGAATAATTTGGTAATGTGGTAGAGAGAGTTTTAGTACATTAGATTGTCGTTGTAGCTTGAAGAAAGTAAAACTGAGGTAATATTATTCAGTTCTAAGTTCACCGTATGAAGTGTTTTAGAGACATCACTTCCCATATCAAATGTCCCGTTTATTGAATTTTTGTTTAATCTCCTGAAACAAGAAAGAGCAGTCATTTATCTCAAAAAGAAAGAAAGAACAGTCATTGTGTAACAGCACGTCCAAATGTCTGTGTTTCTGTGTGATAATCTCAAAGAAAACTTACACTTCTTGTAGTTCCGGCGCGCTAAATAGCTTCTGAGGTATCTGACCATAAAGCCGTCCAGACTCTATTACACTGTATATAATGCATTATGAAAATATACATCTTAGTTCAAGGGTTAAAGTTCTTTAATTGCACGGTGTTCATGCACAGGGGGGGGCGCTTCTGTTCACTTACAGAGTTCGTAAGTTCCGCAAAACTGAAAACCATGCTGGAGCTTCCGACCGGTCAAATATATTGTTGCTCAGATCTCTGAACAAATAACAAAACAAGTCATTTTTCTATAATTTAATTTAACCAGAGTTCAAATGGAATTATAATGTTGGTGAAACAAGTAGTTCTTACATGAAATTAAGTCTAGCCAGTGCAGTCAGATTTGGGATGGGTCCCGTAAGACTGTTGTTTGCCAGATTTCTAAAAGTCATTCAAACAAAAAATAATTGTTAATAGACTGTGGAGATGACATGTGATAGATAGTTGGTGATAATTCAGGGCCTTGTAGGAATAATGCAATTGTCTTTTTAGTTTAATTTTTCTATATTGAGCTTGATTTTTTGCTTACTGGTGAGCCAAGGTCCAATGGATCTACTGTAGCTTAATTATGCTTACAATGTATGGTTGTACCGTTGTAGTACAAAAAACATTAGTAGAAATTAACATACTAGACTACGTTCTTGGTTAATCTGGTAGAGCAATCCTTTCTTTCACTATATAGTTATTGAATTTAACTTACAGATACTCGAGCTTTGTAAGGTTGCTGATGGAAGGAACTGGGCCTGTGAGGCGATTGTTATCAAGGCGACTACAACAAGTGAAAAATGATCAATTTAAATTTCAAATCATTTTTTTTAAATAGAAGGGCACAAATAAGATACTTACATAACCTCTAGAGCTTGCACAAGTCCGAGGGATTTCGGGATTGGCCCCGTTAACTGGTTTCTGTCCAGAAGTCTATACATAAAAAAAAGGAGAAACTGCATTAATAATGCATAAGGATGGAGATTGTAGTTCTTGTGAAATTTTACTTACGAACTGACATAAACATTATAACTTTGTGGGTAATCCTAAAATCAAAAGAAACTGGACTGAAAAGATTTTCGGTCTTGACCGTTGGTTCCTTAGATCCTATTTTAAGCATCCTTTGTGGGTCTTCAATGTGGTATGTTACATTGATTGAAATAACTAACATGCAAGAAAAAATTCAAGTTAAAAGAAATATTTAGCATCTTACAGGTGTTTTAGATCCATATCAGCACTGAAAAGACTTTCTGAAATTTCACCCGTGAAAGAATTCTGGTTGAGATGGCTAATATCACAAAAACAAATAGATTATTAATAGAAAAAAAAACTGAGTCATTAGATATTAAGAATAAAAAAAAGAAATCAAACAACTGCCTACTCTGACAGCTTAACTTTTTAGGTTAACTTGTCGGTAACATTACTTAAATTAATAAAAGACAAGAACAAAAGAGACTGACAAGTGTTTTGCTTTACGAAGCTGATCCAAGCCCCAGCCATCTTTTGCCGAGATAGGGAGCGGCCCATCTAGTTGATTGTCAGCCAGATCTAACCACGTCAAATCAACAAGTTTACCCAGTGAAGGGGGGATTTTTCCAGTAAAATTGTTCGTATTCAAAGCCCTTGATAGATAATGGAAAGAAATATATAATGTAACTGTTAAAATATTGTTCATAGGTTATAGGAAGAAAAGTTAAACTGGCAATGTCTCCTATACCCTTACCAGCTCTGGAAAATACCAGATTGAACTGAAAACAGTAATAAGGTTACCCCAAAACAACCCTTGAAAAGAATCCCAAAATTACCCTTCTTCCTAGTATTATTTTGTTCCATAACTCCATATATTCTTTGAGGTATGTGGGAGTATGTAATTTGCATAGTTTTTGAAGTTCTACTTTGTAGGGTTATACTCAATGGACAATATTCAACAAATAAAATGACAAATTTGCTATGAAATTTAAAGAATTATAATTCATACAGGTATGTGAGATTTACTAGATTTCCTAGTTCTTCTGGGATCTCACCGGAGAAACTGCAATTAACTAGTTTCCTGTAATAATAATTAAATGGAAAATGATTAGACAAAATATCTCATGAAGCGAATACATAGATTAACAATTATTTCAGAAAAAAATGGATCAATACTTACAGACTAGTTAGGTTAACCAAGTTAAAGAGAGTACCCGGAAGTTCACCCTTAAGTTTCTTGTTCGACGAAAGGTCCCTGCATTTCAAATTATCTATAAACTTTCACTCCAAAAATACCAGTACATTTAACATTTATTATATATATACATATATGTTTTTAAGGTAAAGTAGGCAATTGCCTCCTTTAGAATTTATATTTGTTCTTCATATGAAGAATCAACAAAAAGATGAAAATAAAATTTGCGTGAATATCATTAGACACGTGCAAAGTAAATAAACTTACAGTATCTGGAGTTGTTTCAGGTTGCCAATTTCATCACTCAGAGTTCCTTGTAAGTCCATGCCAAACAGAACCCTGGAGTTTTAAAAATGGAAAATAAATCTATTGTTAATCAGATAGGATGAAGAATAATGAATTAATTTAATTTAAAAGAACATTAAATAATTAAGCAGCACGTACAATGCAGTAACTCTGGAATTTACACAAGTGACCCCTTCCCATTTGTCTCGACACGGATCTTTTTTCTTCCAGCTCGGCGGTACATTCTTCCATTTCTTCATTACTTTCTTTAGTATAGCAGCTGGAATAAAATTTGCAAATAGTTGTAATACAGAAGAAGATAATTACATTGGAAAGATTATTCAAATTTTAAAAGGTTTTAATTTGCACTTGATCTGTTGATCATACACAGCCCTCAGGGTTGGTACCAGAATTTTACCAGTACATGTTAGATAGGTTTATTTTATGTTTATTTTTTTTCAGACTTCCTGATAATACTTGGGTTTGGTGCTTTGTATCACTAAAAAAAATAAGTTCTTTTTCTGGTTTTTGTACTGTTAGAGATGCATTAAATTATAATACTTCCAATTAATCTATTAAAATGGGACTAACAAAGAGGACCTGAAGAGGGAAAAACAAAATAGAAGGCTGAAATTTAGCTGATTTGCACAATTGCACAAACAAGCAAAATACAACAAGACCCAACAAAAAATTAACAATAAGCGTGCCAAGTTAATTAGAGAAAAAAAAAATGTACAAGGTAAAATAAAAATATATATGATCAAGTACCATCATCTGGATCATTATCAGAAAAGCCAGGAGGAACAATTATAATGCATAAAAGCAAGAACAGAAGCAACTTTTTTCGTAGCATGACTTCTATTTTGAATTGAGAAATTATTATTGGTATATACTTGAATGTTTGGTAAAGACTAAAGAGGCATTTTATATACGCCACCAAAAGTCAAATTAAACAACGCGCCCTTGACTTCTTCTGGCGGCACCTTATTAGTTATTATAGGAACGCACCATCTACTACTTGCTCTTAATTTGAATTGAAAATGATCGGATAATTACGAATGTGTCGTTTTGCACATTTTGTTTCCGTGCACACAAACCGTACGCTAGCAAAAATTCGCAAGTATTTTTGTTTCTATTTTTTTTTCAATATTGTTATACTAATTAGTAATTACTGTTAGTATGCTTGCTTTTGCATAAGAATCCTTTGCATATTAATGTCATTTGTGGCTATGTGACATTTTCAAACATGTAAAAAATAATTATTTAACTTTCAAAAACATTTAAGAAGCATATGATTGAAAGGATTTGGTAAATTGAAACTTAAGATAATGATGTAACCTGGTCTTCTGGAGCCCAAGGTAGTTAAAAAAATATCTATATAATAAAACAAGCGGTATTAGAAAATGTATAATGTAACTGAGTCATCGGAGCAAGGTGTTTAAACAATTTATATAATTCACCAATGTTGACTGGGTCATCTCAGCACAAGGTAGTTTGAACAATTAATATAACGTACTTTATTAATGTGCATGTGCATGTGTACAATAAAAAAATCAACTTCTACCACATCGAAGCTTTTGTCTTGTTCAACATGCCTTTTTTTTTTTTTTTTGTTCAACATGCCTTTTTTTAGACGGCTTTCCAACTTTCATGTAGATCAGAATGGACTACCAATTATTAGTCAATGGAATGAAAATTTTGGGATAAAAGAAATAAGTGAAGGCAGAATTTCATGTATGCCCCTCAAAAATCTCATGATTACGTATTTTTCTCTCTATATTTCATAATATTATATTTATCTTTTTAAATTTCAAAAACTTACAAATTTATCCAATAAGTTATATTTACTGATTTTATATTTATAAAGTACTTATTTTACTCTTTATTAAAAAAATTAAAAAATTATAGTCACTTTAAGAAAATAATTAGTTTTCTAAGCTATCACAACGATCAGTTGTGAGATCAAATTATCTATTCTTATACTTGTTATATACACACAAACATATGTTAAATGTCACTATCTATGCCTCGCAAATACACAAATGAATAATTTTCTCTTAAAAACCAATCAATTTAAAGATTAAACATTTTTGTTACACAAAATATATATTTTTATTTTTAATAAAGGGTAAAAATATAGGTGCTTACTAAATATAAAACGAGCTTCAATAGAAAAAACAATAAATTGAGTTAATTTGTGAATTTTTGAATAGACAGATAGATATTATGAATTTTAGAGGGGGATATTAAGTAATTTTGAGATTTTGGAGGGGTAGAAATCCCCCCTAAAATGAATTGATCAGCTTGCAAAGCAAAAGAGAGCAATCAAAGTAACAAACAAGCAAACAAAAAATTTAACTTTTCATCAAATGTTCATATTTCATTTTCTTCAATACCATACTAACATAGATTAAGCCAAAGCATTAGCTAACAATGGACAGCTAAATTCAAAAAGTCCGATGATATAAAGAAACTATCTGAAGATGACAGCTGCATTTCTCAAGGCTAAGTACCGTTGCACATGCTCGTTCGGCAGATTTCTGACCTGTCTGAACACCTCTGGGTCAGCGTACCGCAGCTTTGTCCTTGGATCTACATATGGGGCCTACATTGAATTTGTAAACAGGTATCAGTCAAAATGCTCAAAAAATTAAAAGATTAAAAAAAATGGAAAGAATGTGAAGGATAAATAAAAGGGATGACTAAGGAGGTGCCTTGACCAGTATCAGTCTGGATTTTCTAAATGAAACTGAAAATATCCATTAATGCCAGTTGCCAAAGGCAAGGGTCTCAATCTTATTACTTTATTTTTGTATATTATTAGACAAAAACCAACATTATGTTGCCATACCAATTGTCTGTTGCACAATCAGGTCTGATACTGGTACAGACTACCAAGTCTGGTTCTAACTCAGAGGTGTCAACTTAATTCATCTTGCAGAACCTACCTAACCAACAACCAAAAAATCTCGATGAAATATAAAAACATAGAGAGCAGATAGTATGTTACCTCAAAGCCAGTGATGTCACAGTATTTCTTTGGAGGATACATAGATGGAGGAGCCTCGATATTCAAATCTGGAGGCAAAACAAGAGCCAATGATAATTTTAATAAAGAAAAAAAGCAATAAATAGACAGGAATATTATCTATTGGATAAAACAAATATAGCACAAAGCTAATTCCAACCTTGCTACTGCTAAGCTTCCTAACCACAAAAACCCCTAATAAACAATCAGTCTAATCAGTGCATTGCTGCCATCCGGTCAAGCCTTTTAAATCTTAATTAACATAATAATTAAAAAGTAACAATATGCTAATTCCTGGGCATGACCTAAATTTTTCAGATTCTGGTATTAACTCTGCCATTTAATTGAATAATTTCCTGATAAATAGGGGACCAAGGGATTAAAATTATGGACAGTGACGATTAATAGGGTAATTTACTGTGATTTTTAAACAGTGCAAATAATGAACCAAAGGAACTCCCATCTAAGTATATCAACAAAATAAATTTTAGGAAAACTCAGCTCAAGAACTAACGAAAAATTCAGAAAAGAAAATAAAGAACGAGAAATGAGCGTACAATTGGGTTCATCAGGGGGCAAGGCGAGGAAATTCTCAGCTTGAAGGAGCTGCTTCAGATGCTTCCAGTACCGTGCTCTCGACTGTCCTTTCGGATACTTATCACCCGTTTGTACCTTCTTGAATGGCATCACTGGAGGAAGCACCAGCTCCGAACGCACCACATCCGGCTCCATTTCTTGCCTTCCCGTTTATTTCGTTCCGTCTAACTAGGGTTTGTCCCTCAAGCTCTGATTCCCCGTTGAAGAAGAAGGGACCAGAGCGAACGAGAAGGACCGGATCTTCTCCAATTGTTCATGATCGGGGATCAGACTTAGCTGGAGAGTTCAACAGAGTATATTTTAGACCGTTCGATCGAAAACAGACAGTTCAGATCTTCATCTCAGAAATCTTAGGGTCCGTTTGGATGAATCAAGAATAGTAGCAAGAATAGAGTTATTCTCAATTTTATGACAGTAGTTATTTCAACATTTTATTTTATAAAAATAGTAGAATAGTGGGCTATCTCACAAAAAACAAATAAAGAACAGTAACTATTCGCTAATTCAAACATACCCTAATATCGGATAGTAGCTCGAAATAGTGCTAATCCGGAATAATAGCTATTCTTCATCCATCCAAACGCATCTTTAGGGTTTGTTTGGCTGCAATCCTGCGTGTTACTGTTCACACGGGAAAAAAAAAATTCAGTTGAACTGAATTTTTTTTCTCACGTGAACAGTAACCCGCTGTTTACTATTCACCCGTTCTTATGCTCATTTCCGTTCCTCACGCTGCAGCCGAACAGGCCCACTAGTGTTTATATTAGTTGGAAATTGTTGTTACCCGGATCAGTGATGAGACTCATTACTGATTTGGGCCTTAATTTTCTTCTTCTAGCTCTGGAGAGTTACCCAAACTGGGCCTAACGTTCCTCAGCTCTAAACCTCCAAGTTTGTACTTTGCAATTGGAGATTGTTATTGGTTGCATGATACTTTCTTTTGTTTTTAGTTTCTCAAAATTTTGGAAACTAGACTTGGATTTTTGATGAAATAAAATAATATGTCTATTAAGAATGGTATGTACGACGATGATTGAATTCTCATGTTTGAGCTGCGCCGCATTTAGTCTTTAGTTTTGTATTCATTAGGAATTTTGGACTCTTTAAGTTTTCAAAGGATTTTAAGGGGTAATTATTTGTCTCGGACGTTAAAAATTATAGCGTCAGATGTTTCTACTGTCTTAGATTTTCGAATATTCTTAAAAAAAAAAAAAAAAAAAAAAGTGGTTCCGATGTTAATAGGGAATTAAAAATGTGACGCGTTGTGTGTATGATCCAAATTTGTTGCTTGTCAATTTGGCAAACAGAACTCTGTTTTTTCAAATTTAACCATTAATTTTTTTTTTCATGCATAAATCTCAACACAGGTGAATGATTTGATTTGGAAAAAGCAGAGTCCTGCTTGCCCATTTGGCAAGCAGCGGATTTAGTTCCGTAGTGTACTGGTGCGTTTTGTAAGTAAACCGACATATCACATACTGCATTAAAATGTGTTAGTTTTGAAATTTTCAATAAAAAAATCATTAAAAAAATTAAAAAGTAGAAAATTGCAATAAAATAATTTTTCTTTTTAGAACAAGACCCATATATAATTTCCGTAAATAATCTTTGTTTCTAGTTTTTACCGAATTTCCTCTCCTTTTTCAAAATATTTCAAATAATATTGAAGAAATTATAATATTGTATTCAAACTGAAAATTACGGCATAATACCTATAAATAATTTCTATCAATTTTCTGAATTTTCTTGTTTTTTAAATTTTTTTTAGAAAATCTAATCATAACAAACAATTAAAAATCCACGGTCAGATGATCAAATAAAAATAAATTGAAAAAAAGCTACAAATACTGCATGAAGATACATAATAAAAGTTGGCCTACCTTTTATGTTATGTTTTATTTTGTAGGAAAAACCTAATTACCATTCTAGCACGTGAATTCAAAACTCTTGTTTTCTTCTTTTTAAGGGCCTATTCAGCTGAAGTATTATTCACGCAGGAAAAAAAATCAGTTAACAATACTTTTTAGTTCAATTCATGTTTCCGTATTTATTCTCAATTGGAGACCGAACAGGCCCTAACTGTGTGTGTGTGTGTTTTAAATAGAAATGTGGAGGTCCAGCCTCTCTATTTCATTGAACGAACACCAGAGGTGTCAAATATTACGTGTGTATAATTTTGTTATTCTTGTTCTCTTGATTGTTAGATTACTCTGGATACTGTAGCCAAATTTTGTTTATGGTTAAAAAATATCTATAAATGTAAAATAAAAATATTTACATATATTATATATCATAAATTTTCAAAACATGAATAAAGAAATAACATAGCTCTTTTTGTTAAAAAAATACAACACAAGAGAAATGCAAACTTTAAAAAAAATTATACAGTTTAAAATACAAAAGTGAAACAAAAAATAAAGTTTAGATATAATATACCTCATTTTATTAAAAGATAAATAAAAAAAAGACATACAATAAAGTAGAAAATATGCATAGGAAAAAAATTAAAATAGCTACAGTAACTATACAACAGTAATAAACTTAAAAAAAAAATTAAGTTATACCTTAAGTCACCAAATTCATATCAACTAAAATAAAACAAAGTTAAGTAATAACATAACTTGATTTTCTCAATTAAATATAAATAATTTAGACCGGTTTAAATTAGAATGTGTTGTCTATTTAAGTTGATTAATTGACTGATTAATTGTTAGCTGCGACTAAATCATCACAAATTTTTTCAATTAATCAACTAATTATTTCTAACTATAACTGATTATTTCTAATTATTTATGATTAATAGCTTAACGGTAACCTATCATTACTTACTGATTAGAATAACTACCTTAAACTAAACGGCAATCCTCAACCAAACATGGTTTATATTGGAACGTGTAGGAAGGGAAAATAAGAAAAAGATGGCTAGGTTGACTCAGCTGACCCAACGACTTTTGAATTAATATCACCTGTACCTCTTTTTCTGAGTTTGAATACACTTGTACGAATTTTGAAGAGATTATTTGATCCAGATTCTGATCAGACGATCCGGATTAAAACTCACTGTTTGAGGTAATGCAGAGGATAGGTCTCCATACTTTTCTGGTCGCAAAAGTCGCTGATTACTATCAGTGATGACTTTTTCTTTTCAGTAATCAGTAATCACTGATCAGATCAGCCTCCTTTTTTGAAGCTTAGCTTGAGCCCACTAAAAAATGTTCATCGTTTTTATTTCAATCCACCATTTCAGACTATACCAGCACGGAAAAGAAAGAGCTAGCTACCTCCCAACTGTCAAACTCACTCGCGCACACAGAGAAAGAGGGAGTAATAGGTGGCCATGGCTGCCGCATTAGCATCTAGCATTGTGTCCTCTTTGCTTATTAAGCTCGGCGGCTCCATTTCCCAGGAGATCGTGCAGTCGGGGTGTTTCAATTTCAGAGAAAGGGTCAAAGACATGCGAAGCATGCTCACCACTATCCAAGCTGTCCTTGCAGACGCTGAGGAGAGGAGCACTCGTGACAAGGCGCTCTGCGATTGGTTGAAGAAACTCAAAGATGCGGCTTATGATATCGACGACTTGCTAGATGAAATCCATGGTGAGTTTGTTATGAGAACCAATGGGGTAAGCCAATTCTTTTCCTCTTCCAATCCTGTCTTGAATCGAATTTCTGTATCTTGGAAAATTAAAATGCTGAAGAAAAGGTTGGATGAAATTGCTACTGAGAGAATCCAATTCAACTTGAGCCAAAGCGGCCCGGCCACACAATTGGTGGTTGGGAACAGGGAGACAATCTCTAAAGTGGATGAATCAAAAATAGTAGGGAGAGGAAATGATAAGGAGGTTATTATGAAAATGGTGCTTGATACAACTTGTGAGGAGGATATTTCTGTCATTCCAATAGTGGGAATTGGGGGTTTGGGGAAGACAACACTTGCTCAGCTGGTGTTCCATGACAAGAGAGCAAATGACGAGGTCTTCGATCCACGGATTTGGGTTTCTGTCTCCCAAAATTTCAAATTACAGACGATTGTGGCGCCCTTTTTGGCTGCAACAAAGGAGCAGTGTGATCTTAATAATCTTGGAGCAATTGCTGATTTCCTTTCACATACATTGACAGGAAAGAAGTATTTGCTCGTGTTGGATGATGTGTGGAATGAGAATCAAGAAGAGTGGGAGAGGCTAAAGCTTTTATTGAAGGATGGCAAGAGAGGAAGCAAAATCATTGTGACAACACGGAGCAAACAGGTAGCGATGATGATGAGAACGGTACCACCGTTCTCATTGAGAGGATTGTCAGAGGACGATTGCTGGGCGTTGTTCAAATTAAAGGCGTTTGAGAAAGGGGAAGATGAGCTTTATCCAAACCTGGTTGAAATCGGGCGGGAGATTGTTAAGAAGTGCGGAGGTGTACCTCTAGCAGCCAATGCACTTGGAAGCATGATGCGTTTCAAACGGAAACCTATCTCGTGGGAAGCTGTGAGGGATTGTGACATTTGGCAGTTAGAAAATGATAATGTTATCTTGCCATCTCTAATGCTGAGCTATGAACAATTGCCTGCTGATTTGAAGCAGTGCTTTGCATATTGCTCTATATTTCCCAAGAACTATGAAATAGAAAAGGAAAAGCTCGTCCAGCAATGGATTGCTCTTGGTTTTATCGATTCGGGTAGACAAATAAATTGGCCAAAGGAGGATAAGGGTAATGAGTACTTCGATCATCTACTTTGGATGTCTTTCTTTCAGGATCTGGAGGACAAGGAAAGTGCGAAATATGGTGCGAAATATGCAATACATCAATTGGTGTATGAGCTTGCTCAGTATATTTCAGGGGAAGAAGTCCAATATATAAGCCGTGGTGAACAAACTAGTGCACTTGATTTATGCCGCTATGTTTCTGTACATAATGGTATAACTATAAATAAATTTCCTCGTAGCCTATTGAAAAAGGTACGCGCACTTCATTTCAGAGATGGGCCTCTGGATTCTAAATTTCTACGTCACTTGAATTGCCAGCGAGGGCGAGTTCTAGATTTACATGGTAGCCAAATGAAAGAGTTACCAGATTATTTCCGCACATTAAAATGTCTGAGGTACCTAGATTTGTCATCATCATGTTTAGAGAGCCTACCTAAATCTATCCATATGATGCCCAACTTGGAAACTGTTCATCTCTCAAATTGCTCCAATCTCAAAAGGCTTCCTAGCTCAATCGGTAGGCTTAAAAATCTACAAAACCTAAACCTTGCAGCTTGTAATTTGGTCTCTTTGCCAGATTCTTTAGGAGGCCTCCAAAAGTTGAAAATTCTTAACTTATCATCTTGCAGTTATCTCAAAGAACTACCCGAATCCATTTGTGGACTCACAAAATTACAGTCACTTACCTTGGAGGCATGCAGTAATTTGTCGATATTACCTCAATCTATTGGCAACTTACATCACTTGCAGTGTCTGAACCTTTCAGGGTGCGGCCTTCTCAACTCGTTACCTGAATCATTGGGAAATCTCTTAAACCTTCTTATTTTAAATTTGTCACTATGTAATGATCTGAAGGCATTACCAGAAACAATAGGCAGACTCATGAAATTGCAAACATTTGACCTGTCGCAATGTAGTGGCCTTTTGAATTTGCCCAAATCTATTGGAAACTTAAGAGGCCTTCAAATCTTAACATTTTCACATAATTCTAGTTTAGAGATGCTACCATTGTCAATTGGGTATCTCGAGAACTTGCAAATCCTGAATCTCTCTATGAACCTTGAGCTGAAAGAGCTGCCCGATAGCATTGGTTGCCTCCGCAATTTAAGAACTCTGATTCTTTTTCATTGTTGGAACCTTCAAATGCTGCCAAACTCAATTACGTGCCTAACAAAATTAGAGACACTAGATCTTGTTGGTTGTGAAGAATTGAAGGAGCTACCAAGTGATATTGCCAGCATGGTTAACCTCCGATTTTTAATCAACAACGAATGCCAATCACTTCAAGGACTTCCTCTTGATATGAGGCTCCTCACTAAGCTCCAAAAATTGCCCCTGTTTATTGCTGGTCTACAAGAGGTGGATAAATATAGTAGTATTGCAGAGCTAGAGCACCTAAACCTTCTAAGCGGTGACCTGCAAATCAAATTCCACGGGCATGGGAGGAACCTAATAAATGATGCGGCAAGGGCAAGGATTAATAATAAGAAAAAATTACAGTCATTGAAATTAACATGGCTCAGTACTGATATTGAAATAGATGAAATAGAGGTGCTGTTGGAAGCACTTGTGCCCCCACCAAGCTTGGAGGTTTTGCAAATTGATGGATACACAGGCCAGGCATTCTCGGGCTGGATGTTGAACAATTCACTTCCTAAACTTGTGAATTTGGAACTAAGTAATATCCCAAATTGTAGCTCCATTCCTCCACTAGGGCAACTCCAGTTCCTACAGTCCATCGAGCTGAGGCACTTGACGGTTCTCAGAACTATATGCTTAGATTCCTTCGATAACAGAGAGCAGACAGTGGTTTTATACCCATCTCTAAAAGAACTTCAATTTGAAAATTTGCCAAACTTGGAGAAATGGCCAACTGGAATTACTGCTGATAATGGTGAAGAAAGAAGCATGAAAGTACTCGTGTTCCCAAAACTTTTGAAAGTAACAGTAGTTGAATGTCCAAAGGTAATGCCAGCTCCATGCTTACCTCCATCTGTATCAGATCTAATAGTTACCGAGAGCAGTGAGATGCTATCCTCAAGGGGACCACCAGTGCTGTATTCTCCATCTCTCCTGAGAAGATTGTGGATCAGAAACTGTTCTGTATTACCGAACGGCTGGTGTACTTTGGAGTACCTGTCGAAGCTGGAGAACCTGACAATCGAAAATTGTGATGAGCTGAAACATTTTCCTGCAAGCATGAGGTTTTTAGCCATGTTAAAGAGGTTAAAGGTTGTGGAGTGCAACAATTTGGAAGGTCTACCTGAATGGATAGGAGATCTTGCAACACTCGAGAGTTTGGAGTTAATTTGCTGCCCCAAGTTGATTCACTTGCCGCAAGGTCTGCAAAGCCTCACTGCACTAGATGAAATAATTATTTCCAATTGCAGTGCAATACTGAAGGAGCGCTGTCAGAACAATACCAGAAAGGATTGGTTCAATATTCATCATATTCGAAACATCTCCATCTCATGAAGGTAATAGTAATATTGTATTGGTTCAATATTCATCATAGTCAGCACAGTCTTGTTGTAATAGTAATTGTGTGTTGTACTTGTATCTGATTAGTACATGACTAAGTGAATATGTTACAAGAAACAGGGAATGTTTTGACAGATTTCCCAACTATTGTAATGGTAATACATAGGAGCTATGATCAACTTCCAACTTATATATTGAATTCTTATCACCTATATTTTAAAGTTTATTTAGTCACAATTGTTTGTATCACAGGGTGCAACAGAAGTTTCAAGCTCTGAGTGAAGGCTTTTATTTATCCATGAATCAAAACTCAATATCACAAACAATGCGCTGTAGAAATTAGAACTTCCACTAAAGAATCTATTCCACCAAGTGTTGGAGGCCAGTGATGGTCGGAAAGGGTCAAATCGCCACCGAGTTCCTTTTGTCAGAATGGTCTGGGATGCTGAGAGTGAATTTTCATGAATTTGGGCAGGATTTTGATTGAATTTTGTCAATTACTTTTATTTAAAAAATTGTTTCAGCACATAGAACAGGTTTCTTGGACAATTTACAAGGCTTGGAGATCAGATTAGGGTTCTGTCACGTGACTCATTTACTAATTCATTGTTATTGAAGTTAGAAGAATAATGATATTTTAATGAAATTGAGGCTTACATTGGATTATGTTATGTCAATATATGATGTAGGAGCCTAAACTGGTTCAATTTTTAGGCATTCCACCATCAGAAAAAAGAGAGAGTTCAATTTACTGATTTTTATCAAAAGAAGAAATCTGATGCATTCAATGTCTATCAAAATTTTGAATTTTAATCTGAATCTATGCCATAAAAATGTCTTGAATCATTCAAGTAAGATGAAAATATGTATCTGTAAACGAATTAACCATCTATTTGTATTGAAATTGCATTTTTAGCTCTGGTCAACTATTTCAGTTGACTTATTTTATTTATTTTTCAGATCCAGATTGGTTCGCCTATTTCTCCAAATCTGTTAATCCAAAAATTCTACAAAATTCAGTAAAAAAGACTTTTAACCATACTATATATGCTGTGTAATTTTTAGAAAGAAATTCAAATGGGATAAAGAGAGATGGTTTTTTGAAAGAAATGGACAACAATGCCCCTATGTGAACATATTGCTTATTCCAGACTCAAGAGATTTTTATGAATCCACTATGCTTATTACTGACCAGTGAGGTATGTGATACTATGAATCAAGACAGGAGAGAGAAGCAAGAAAATCAAAAGAAACATAAAATAGAACAAGGAATTCATCGAATTTCCGATTAAGAAACATCATTTTTACATTTATAGTTACACTTTTTTTCAGCATCATAACGGCATGGGTTTGGTTTTTTCTAGAGGTGAAGAGACCTCTATAAAGAGGTCCAGACTCTTGGTAACCAGTCTAGGTGAAAGCATCGCTCAAAGGCGATGCGAACGCTTGCACAAAATGGACATTTGCCTCAGAAAAGAGGTAGTTTGACATAAAAATACAGCTTTCTTTCCATGTGATTGAATGAAATTCTACATGAAATATTTTAATTGCTGATATAGAATAGTAGTGTTCGATCACAAATTCGCAATTTTGAACATACAAGAGGGCAATGTGTCACGTGTATTTTATGTCACACACATGTTATATAAGAGCATATATATATCTCATTCTATCTAGAGTATATATATAAATCTGGTGCGTGTCTACGACTAGTATGAACTACCTAAATTTTTCATTTTGCCAGAGGCCCCTATAATCGGTCTAGTAGAGATGCTTAATTAATTAGCAATACTGATTTTTCTTTGTCACCTTAATACGACATTTAGTTGGGGCTGCTATCACCTACCTAAGCTTCTAGATTAGGCACACTCCCTACTAGGCTGATAATTAATTGCTGTTGCCAAAATTGGATATGAATTAATGGTCTTGGATAGCCATAGTGTTAGAATTATTTGAGATGGAATTGAAAGAGAAATTATTTCATTGATTAATTTATTTTTTTCATTACATTCTACCTAGCCGTTGTAATATTTCATAATTATCCTACTGGCCATTAGGCTTTCCTATAACACTGATAGGACATATACTAAAAGCCCAATAAAATCACTATGGGCTTAGTACCAAGCCTAGTTAGCAAGTCCATACGAGACTACTGTACAAACCGACTTGCATGCTCACTCGGCCGGCAAGCCCATTCGGGACTAATGTACAAACCAACCTATAGACCTATAATTAAACACCCCCAAGGTCACTGAGCTCGGAGTCCACGATTTAGTAATACAGGGTGCATAGAGGATAGAGTTGCATACCCACCGGATCCACACTCGGTTCCACCTGGACACACAATAAATACATACTAGATACGCACAAAGTAATATTTCTCGAGTTAGGATGTGTCTCGACACACTGCAGCTTAATCTCTCCAGAAATAGAACGTATCAAACACAATATCTAATCCAACATATTGAAGTGATTTATTTTTTCTTTAGTAAAAGGTTGGAAGTCAAGTCACCCTAATAGAGACAATTGAGATTATGGTTAGAGTTGTAACAGTTTGGTTAGTTGTTGTAACAGAATTTGTAACAGAATTAGTTAGCTTAATTATGATTGTTAGAGAGATAGAATTGTAATTAGAAAGAAATTAGGCTGCTGTAATAAACCTCTATAAATAGAGAACTAATGTATCAATTCAGAACATAGAAGGAAATACAATTTCATTTCTCTTTCTCTCTTCTATTACACCCAAACTTATTTAACATCCACACAAAGGATTCATCTATCCAGGTTTCAAAACTGCGACCTCCCACACACACAGAGGGCATTGTCTTTGTCACTAGACCAAAATGTCAGTTCTCATTAATGTGATTGATTAATATTGGTAAGATTTCATAGCATATGTTAATTGTCTCCAATTAAATCTTGCATAATCTTCAACAAGTAGATAGATACACTAGTAGAAAATATGCAAACAGTATCACCCCATCAGGATCAGATATGTTAAAAATGTGATACTGATACTTTCAAGATCGAACATAATAAAAAGACGACTTTCACTATCAGAATCGGCTCTTTATATACATATACATGCAGGTTCATGCATATATTGGGTATTACATGTAACAATTTTCCAAGTTTGAACCGTTAGAATATATACATACAGAACATGAATTAGAAAGATTGAAAGAATTAAAATTTTCAGTTTATTGAATTAAAACTATCTTACGGAGAACATTTAATAATAAGCACAACCCATATATCAAACAAGGGTTTGGTTCTGTTATGTAATTACAAATCTGTACAAATGAATGATAAATTAGTTGTATGTACAAACCATCAACAATTTTGAATCTGTCAGAAAGAAAAAATTGAATATGGGTCAAGTTAGAGCAACTTTCTCCTAGACTAGCTACTTCAATTCTTTCTTCTTCCTATTGTTCCTCATATCCATCTTTGCAACTTTCATCTCAATAGAGAATGCCTTAGAAGAGTGTTTAGGGGCCTCGATCCTCGTGCACCGCGCAATGCACTCTTTGCTTTCTCTACTACCTAATTACCATAGAAAACACAGTTTTAGTTATGTCATCTTCCTCAACCAATGAATAACATAGACAGCCATGAATTATATATTTTTTTTCGCTTGATGCAGTATATACTATGGTGTTTTGCATTTATATTCTATTTGTTGTTTGATATCAGTATGACATAATTAATGCTGGTAGTTAAAGCCACTCCATCTCATCAAGAATAACAAAGTAATAAAAGCATTGGTACTTGATTTTCTCTTGATTTTTATAAAAAAAAAAAATAAACTATATACCTTCCCAAGACCCCTAGTGTTATAAGGGGATGTTCTATAAGTTGTTGCTGTACATGTAGGGGGCGATTTTCGGCTTATTTCTTGTCTACAATTCAATGTCGCAGTGGCGGCTTTGCTTCTTGTCACCATGCCAATATTGTTGTTGTTAGCTAAAATATTTGGAAGGCTTGATTCCTATAAAACACATAAAAAGCACTTATAAATTGAAGCTACTTGTATATTATTTAGCTTTTAGCTAGGTATAAGTTTTGAATTGGTATGTACCAAAAATAAGACGGTCGCGCAATGTTTGATGACCTCCAAGTTCATTCGTGCATCATCAAGACTCCTGTACATATATAAGTTCTAAATTAGAAATCATTTTATACTTCAGCTTCTGGAAAATTAAGCTCATATTTCATCCAATCTATAGTAAATTTGATGATATTATTTCATTAAATTATTATGACAAACCTGTGCTTTTGTGGCCCAATTTTGAAGTAGGAAGCCAATGTTGCCATCTGTAATATATATGAGCACCAATTAATGCGTCGCAAACTATATATTATCTCAAGAATAACTTGAAACACCTTATAATGACTCCATTAAGACCATACTTTATCAATCACTAAGTAATATTTCCAAAGTTCTCAAAGATTAGAGAAACTGGATGAAGAAACATATATAATTGAACCTATTTTATTCTTTGTATCTATATATTTCCTTCAGGTTACATGGCACCATGATTTTCTAATTTTCCTAAAAGGTTTTCAAAGAGAGAGCAGCAAGACAAAAAGAAAGAAAGAAAAATGGAAGGTAACTTTGAGTATTAATTAAAAATATATATATATAAAAAGGAAAAATAACCTTGAGGTCACCGGCTCGTCTGCCAAACCCTTGTGATAACACATTTAAGGAATCAATTATGCCGATCGGCTCTGGTGCTGATCGGCCTATATCAGCATAAGCCTCTTTCATCCTAGGACAGTCAAACCTTCTAATGTTGTGCCCCACCCAAACTCTACCTACAAACACACAAAAAAATGTTACAGTCTTCTTCTTGACATCATATCAGAGGAAAGTTTTTACAAAAATGTAACGGCTAGTCGGCTATATATATCCACGCACCATGCATTATTTTGTATATCTGATCTGCAACATCTTCGAAAGGTGGAGCTGAAGAAACGGCTTCACGAGTTATCCCACTAATCCTATGAGGCGCCACGACGGATAGATCTTTTGGCCTAATTAAGGTGCAATAGCTACCTATTTCAACAAGATTTCTAGGACAAACTAAAATGGCACCAAATTCTAGCATCCAACATCTGCTCTCAGCACCTGTTGGCATCGTCGTTTCCACATCAAAAAACACAAGTTCACCCATGGCAGCTCTCTCTCTCTCTATCTTCTCTCTCTACAAATATCTCTAGATAAGTGATGACTATTCCCCACTTTTGCTTTTGTCCTCCCTGTGATGTTATCTGGATAATATGTCTTGATTAATTTTGCATGCATTGGTTATATATATAGAGAAAACCAAGGAATAGGAGCAAAAGGTTGGTGTTGTTTAAGAGGAGGAATAAATCTATTAAAGGGTTACGTACAGTTGTTTGGCTTGCATGTCACGTATGATCAGTTGATCACCTAAAGAAGGCTTCTTTAGCTTGTTTAGAGGTCTGTGTTTTGGTCAGCCAAGAAGAGAAGCAATCCCAAAAAACCAAGTAAGTTGTAGACTTGTAGTTAAATGGAGGAGATTCTTTAAAGATTCCAAGTTTAAAGAGGAGTTATAATTAATTCTCTGCTAATTAATATATTGCATTATTTCTTTTCTCCTCAGAAAGAGGGAATGATTGTAAAACGGATTACATGCAGGTAACGGTTTCTGAAAGTAATCTGGGCTTCAGTTGCATGTATTTCTTTGTGTGTGGGATTCTCTTTACTCTTTACTTCCCAAATAGGGTTTTGTTCCGGACACAGAAATTTGACATAACACGCCTCTGGTTGTGCTTTAATTTAGTTTAGAAGTTGAGATAAGTTCATGACTTCATTGAATTAATCAATTGGGCTAATTTTATTTTATTTTTGGGCCAGTTTATCTGTCTGATGGTATAGCTTTGGAATTCTGCATGAGTAGTGGCCCAATTAGTTATGGGCTTTAAATTCATGTAAGCAACAATTCACACAGTTTGAAAGACTGGAATACATGGCAGGAAGGGCTCTTATTTTTTTTATATGAAGAAATCTATTAATTTTAAAAATTATGGACTTCGATATCAATTGTTATCTCCCTATTTCAAAAACAAGGAATGAATAGGTAAACAATATTTTAAAAAAAATTATATGCAACATGTTGCACAGTTTCAATCAGACGTTCTATTGTTTGACAAAATAAATATGTAGTCAAAATGCCATGTATTCCAGTCGATACATCAATACAACAAAAGAAGATCACCAATCTATATCAAAATAGATAAAAATAAATGCTAAGTTAAATCTGAATCGAAAAAGAGAACAGAGAGAAAACTCGATAGATAGATAAATATACATGTTTAGTTAAATCTAGATGGGAAAAGAGAACGGAGAGAAAACTCATAGATAAATATACATACTAAGTTAAATCTAAATCGGAAAAGAAAACATGCATGGAGAAAACTCAATAGATAGATAAATATACATGCTAAGTTAAATCTAAATGAGAAAAGAGAATATAGAGAAAACTCGATAATATACATGCTAAGTTAAATCTAAATGAAAAAAGAGAATATAGAGAAAACTCAATAGATAAATATACATGCTAAGTTAAATCTGAAAAGAAAAAGAAAACCTGATAAATGATTCTACGAAAAATATATAACAATTTCAATCACCATCTCAAATAGAAAATGTATCTACGTACCATCTCAAATAAAAGATAGATAGATTTATTTGTGCATAAGAATGAAGTTACGAATAAATCATGTATAACGTTGTACATAATATAACTCATGAGTGAGACTATGGTACAAAGGATTAGTCTGAGCATTGGATTTATATTTATACATTATTATTATATAGAAATATACTTGAAGATCAAATTTTATGTTTTTGGATTTTTTTTTTTTTTTATTATTTTTGAAGGTAGACAATCACTACTCTCGGATGATCCAAATTTTTTTTTATCATGTGATTTTCTAATTATCTAAAAAATTAATAAAATATTTCGAAAAATATAAAATTTGATTTTCTAGTATATTTTCATATGATAATAATATTGAACAATTTAAATTGATTATTTGAAATTTGAAAACGAAGATATGATCCAATGTACTGAATGAATGAAGTTGCGAATAAATCATGTATAACTTCATACATAATATATCTCATGAGTCATGAGTGAGGCTATGGTACATTGCAATGCACGGATTGGTATGTGCATTGGATTGATATTTGTATTTTTAAAGTTGAAATGATCAATCTGAATCGTTCAACATTATTATTATATAAAAATATACTTGAAGATCAAAATTTATATTTTTGGATTTTCTTTTGCTATTTTTTAAGCAGGTGGACAATCACTAGTTCACTACTATTGGATGGTCCAGATTTTTTTTATCAAGTGATTTTCTAATTATCTTAAGTTAATAAAAATATTATCAAAAATATAAATTTTAATTTTCAAGTATATTTTCATATGATAATAATATTAAACCATTCGAATTGATTATTTAAAATTTAAAAACAATGATATAAATTTAATACACAAACCGATATAAATTTACTTGTCTGAAAATCTACTCCTTTTTTTTCAAGAAAAACAAGACATTTTTTTATCCAATATAACGGTTTTAGATTAAATTTTAACAGTTCAGATTTGAAAAGAAGAAATGATGATTTTCATCTCCAAATCTAATTTAGACTGTTAAAAAACATTTAAACGATTGGTATGAAGAAGATTTGGTTGCCATTTACATCTGTGTTTATACGACATAAAACGAATTGGATGGAAAAGCAAAACCAACACCAATTGACTCACAGTTTGAGCTACGTATATATAAGAGCGAGTCTACGGTACTATAGATATCATAAGTTAATCCATAATACAGATTAATATTTCTATTTTTAAAATCTTAATAGTTGATTTAAACCATTCAACATAATCATCATATAAATATCTTTATTTTTTAGAATTTGTTTACTACTATTTAAAATAAGTAGAAAAATCACAGATTAAATAAATTTCTATCTTAAAAAATAGTACAAAAAAATTTCAAAAAATATATAATCACAGATTAAATAAATTTTTATCTTAAAAAATAGTAAAAAAAATTTCAAAAAATATATAATTTATATGATATGCAACATTCATATAAAAATCATTTCAAACAGTTTTAAAAAACTGCTAGAAATTTGACAACAAAAACATTAATTTGAACTGTTAAAATTTTAAAAAAAAAATATTAATCCGTATTTTAGACTAAATGTGATATGCATAGTCACTCTATATATAAATAATAAAGCTTCTAAAATGAATTCTGCACACTGATAAAAGAAAATTTTAAATACTTCAAATAACTGATAACAAAAAGTACATCAATAGCTGCTGCTACATATATAATGAATCAACTTGATGTTTCTACTGCTCTTCTTCCTCTTTGGAGAAATTAACAAAATATCTAAACACTATACTGATAAGTGATAACCATAAGAAACCAATGAATTTCTAAAATTTCTAATGTCAGAACCTTGCCCTTTTGCCCCTATAATTTCTTTGAATTTAGATTATGTTATTTCTAGAGGAAGAGAGCTTAAACTTCCTAATGATCTCTCACAATATACACACCAAGTAATATCTTCTTTCTCTCTATACACATTCTTCTGGTTTACTCCCAAAAAAATTTCAAATTTAGAAGTATAGGTCCTGATTCGTGTCGAACTGCAACAGAGAATTATGTAACTCGTCTAAATTTAAACCCCACATCCAATCGCTTTCCTCTTGCTTCTGGACAGCCGGTGGCTGAATGAAACTGGAAACAGCCTCAGTCGGCTGAGCCGGCTGGAGCTGTTGAGTCTGGTTCATGTACTGGTCAAGCAAGTCAAACTCCTTCGAGTGCAACTCATGCTCATGCTCGATGTCCGACTCCGGAGTCATGGTCGACATGTCATGACTCGCCTCAGTCGACACATGCGATGTGTTTTCGTCATGTACTACTTTCTCCCAGTTGTTCTTCTTGTTGTACAATCGACATAGCACCCAATCATCCAACTGTAACAATTAAAACATAATACATATTAATCCAACTGCAAACACAAAAAGCATGATAAATGAGTAATTAAGTGTTATTTTCGAAATCGATACATACCCTGAGAGAGCCTTTCTTGTAAGTGGTACGGCTCAAATCCGCCAACCGGTACTCGTGCATGATCCAATCGGTCTTGACCCCTTTTGGTGCCTTCCCATGGTAGAAAACCAGTGCCTTTTTAATCCCAAGGGGTCGGGCCGAGCTCGACGGCCTAATGGGTTTATCAGCCCCGGTTGCCTTCCAGTACCCATGACCCGCTGCCCGGTTTGGCCTCGACCCGTTCGGATACTTGCGATCACGTGGTGTAAAGAAATACCATTCTTTTTGGCCAAATAATGCCTTCTCTGTTTCCACACAGAAGGAAATCAATGTAAGTTTCAGAAAAAAAATTCAATTTTCAATAAATTCAATTTTCAATAAATTCAATTTTCAATAGAACAAAGGGCAAATCACCACTTTGTTTTGAAAGCGTTCAAGGTGTTTGAAGAAAGTACCTGGTAATTGCCAAGGATCATACTTGTACAAATCAACCTCAGCAATAATCGGAACTGGAATCCGCTGGGAAGAAACCTTTCGGACCAAGTAATGCACCACCAATTCCTCGTCAGTCGGGTGAAACCGGAAGCCCGGCGGTAAGTTCAACTCAGCCTCAGCATCAATCATTCTTCCCATATTTCTTTCCTCTCTTCCTTGTTCGATTCAACCTTATTTATATCTTGATATAAAATCCTTTTGCTAACGGTACCTCAATCGGTGCTTATCGTCTTTATCTTTTTCTTCCTCTTAGCTGTGTTGCTCTAAGTCTTAAGCTGTGGATGTGTTTGAAAGAAGAAGGTGGGGGTGTATAAATATCTGGTAGCTTCCATGAGATTCTCGAATAATTATTAATTAAATAATAATATTAAAGGAAGGCGTCTAGATGAAATGGACCCATTTGACCAATATTTTCGGATTTTTGTGTGATTTGTCACATTTCTGATTGCAAGGGGAGATGCACCTCAATTAATTAATTTATTTTCCTATTAAGAACGAAATTGGATATTGTTCTACATATGAAGACCGTGAGGAAGTGACACGTGTAAAGAAAGAGCAGGACCGACGTGCCTATCCTCTGAGATATCTCAATTTTTCCGTGACCGACGTGTCCGGTGCCTATTCGGGGCAGCGTGGGGGGCCAAGTATTATTTAAGCTTTGAGATTCGTGCAGAACGTATTTGAACGATTGAGATATTCCAAAAAGTCACGCAAAGTTTGAGATATCACAGAGGATGCGAATTCAGAGCAGGACGGGTGAGGAAGTTGAACACGTAGTCACGTATCCTCTGCAGTAACCCAAAAGGTAATCTTTTGATTTGATGCATCTTGGCCGTCTGATTTTAATACAGGTCCTTTAAAATTAGTGCGGATCTTGTCCGCACGGATTTTAGAGCGGATCGGATGATCTAGATGTATTAACTTAAAAGATTACCTTTTGAGTTAATGCAGAGGATACGAATTCTGAGGAAGCTTCTTTCCGCCCTGGAAGAATCATCTACTGTGGGAAATGGGACCCACTGTTGCTCTTTTATTTAACTTTAAATTTTTGGCTGGTTTTTGAATAGGGATTGATTGAGGACACCTGTTATGATTCCCAAATATTCTGATATGTTGGTGCCAAGTGTTTCTCAAATAAATTGACACTTGTCAAGTTGTCATATTACATTTATGTATTCAAGTATATTAATAAGCATGTACAGTATCTATCAAACAAACGAATGATTAGTAGTAAGTCATAAGAAAGAAATTAGTTTGTTAATTAAGCCTTCAACTGATCTTTTTACTGTATGAAGAAAATTCTATCAAAATCAGAAGGCCTTATCCTTTTTCATGACCTGATTACAGTAATTTGACTTTTATGATAAACAATTAATGAATTAATGGTCTAGTAACAAAACATGTACATATGGGTTTAGTTAGTCTCATGCTAAACTGTTGGTACAGATTATTACCAAAATCACAAAATTAGATATTTTTTATGAGTACTATGATAGATATAATAAAATCATGTGTTTTGTAATTGGAACACAAACAAACCATAATTTGTAATCTAAAATAAAATAGCAAACGAATTTAAATCTTACAGTTTGGAAGTGACAACATCGTTAAACAGAAGCGTAAATACTAATTATCAATGATTTTTCTCATACGTGATGATAGAGATCATAGACGTTTTTCCTTTAACTTCTCTATTTATTTTTATAATCGAAGTTTTCAGAATAGATGGGGCGTTCACATAAGAGAAGAAGGATTTAATAACTCTGAGGCAGCATTTGAGACCAATATATTTTATAAATAGCAATCAGAATTTTTCCATAAAAACTTATATGTCTTTTCATTAATTATGTAAATGAAATAATATAGACCACGTAATTAAATAAAAAAGTAACATACTGTCATTGCAATTATTATTCTTTAAAATAGTTAAATGATCTATTTTTTTTTTTACTATAATCAATTACATAATTTCATAATTGTATTGTTCATTTCTTTGATCTAGTCAAATGTATTAATTTTTAGAGAACAAATTGCAAAGTATAAGGACCAAGAATCCAAAATTTAAAATTATAGAAAATCTTGATCTCGAGAATTAGTCTTTAGTCTAGAGTGACAAAAGTAAATGAACGATTTGAGCTTAGTCGAATTCAACGAATCAAACCAAGTGTAGAATTACCATAGTTTTACTATAAATAAAAAAATAAAAAATAATCGTTCAAATTTATACAAGATATGTTTGATTGCAAAATAAGAATAGCTAGAATAGCTAAATCAAAAATAGTTATTGTTTGTCTTATTATAATATTCAATTCTCAAAACTCTTAAGAATAACCTATTCTAATAAGATAAAAAAATTGAATTTACTGTTCTAACAGAATCAAACATCGAATAATCTAACTCTAAAAATAATATATTCTCAATCTAATCAAACATATTATATTATAGTGTGTATATATAAAGTGTTTATATTAACTTTGTATTAAATATTTTCCATGTAGCGTCGGCACTTGTAGGTGACAAAACTTAGTGCTATGACATCACCAATTACGGGGGCTGTAAATGAAGGAGAGGTTTGCTTGTCAAAAGGGAAAATCAAGACTTTGTGCTGAGAGTTGAAACCTTAATTGAATATGCTAGATCAACTGTTATAGAATATTCGTGTAAAATTAGTGACTGGTAGATGCATTGCATCAGATTTGGACTCAGTCAAACCAGAAAACCAATTGCAAATTGCTATTAATTAAGGTAATTAAATGAATCTGGTAAATGCTTCATTTAATCCAATTGACTGGTATTTTAGATGACATCATTGTTTACATACTTATCCATTATGTCACGTAGTCACATGCACTGTATTAAAAACATGTCCATTGAGAGTTTGGATTGTATGTGTACTTGGCTTTGTAACAGTTTATGTGACACAGCACCAAGCATTTTAATTTCTGTAATAATTATATTTCGAATTTTGTTTAGCACTTTTACAATAGCACCGTGTCAAATTTTTAATGGACATTAAATTCTCTGTGCTCATAGTTATTTGAAATGAAAATTAAGTATATATTTCAGTATATCGCCAAATAATAATTTTTAGTGGACATTAACTTTTAAAATAACACAACGCAAATTACCCACTAATAATGCCATGAGCTTAAATCTTTACAAATATAAACATATCATAATTTTATGCATTTTATTTTTAATATATTTTAGAAATACAAGCTATTGTTGACATTTCATTTAAGGAACCGGATCACCTGTTCTCATGTAGGCGGAAAATTCTTATCCCTAAAGTCACTGCTAGACGGGCACAGAATGAATTTTGACATTTATGTATAAAATATAATTGTCTCATACTCACCACCCGACACCATCAGACAATGACTTTAGGAGCAGAAATTTTCTATCCACAGAGGAGCAGGAAATTCAGTTCCTTCAATTAAAAATTGAGGCAATATTAAGTGTCCATCTCTCTCTCTCATCCCTCTCTCTCTGCTTCTTTCTTCAAACCAAGTACATGGTAAGTTTTGAGTTAAAAGAAGTGACAACAGATAGTAAAACAGAAACAGAAGCAGAGAAGATCAGAACAGTAGAGGCGGCGAGGCGACGCATAGGCATAGACTGATAGACGCCTCGTTTCTTGGGTTTCTGGTAACTGGTAAAAGCGGTAAGGGGTCAAAAATTGGTCGTGCTATCCTTCAAAACTAGCGAAGAGGTATTATTATTTTGTGAAGCGCGACCCATTACTATTGATTATTGTATCGTTGTAGTAGTTGTTGGGTTGGGTTATTGCCTTATTGGTTAATGGATCGGGGAGCTGTCCATTCAATTACTTGACTGGCCCCTTGCCGCTCGTGCACATGAACCAACAAGTTGACATTATTGACCTGACTCTTCACTACCATTTCATTGTTAAACGTGCTATATGTATGTACACTTTAGTAATCAGTCACAAACAAATGCTAATGTCGGGTGCATTCTGCAGTCGGGCACATTAAATTAAATTACTGTCAACATCAGATGCGGACACCAACAACTCTAATTTCACCATATCACACAGAAATTAATGAATTTTTTAATCTGCCGATTTAATCTACGGAATCTTATTAATGGAAATTTAAATCCGCTGAAACTATAAATTTTCTAAATTCTCTTAAATTTGAGATTCCATTCGTTAAACTGTTTCGACATGCATGCGCAGAAAAATTAGTTGTTTCGACATGAATCGGAATCCGTTGCTCACCAAATTGGCAAACAGGATCTTGCTTTTCTAAATCAAACCATTAATCTGTGTTGAGATTCGTGCATGAAAAAAATTCAACGGTTTGATTTGAAAAAGCAGGGTTCTGCTTACCCAATTGGTGAGCAGCGAAGTCAAATCCGTTTCGAGATATGTGCACAGAAAAAGTTGAACGGCTGGACTCTAGAATTTCATAGGACTCGGATTACAGCAGATTTAAATTCTATTAATGGAACCGCTCCTGGTATTTTTTTAATTCTCCATATTTCGTGGTTTTTAATTTATTTTTTTAGATATAGTATAAATAAAATTTTCGGCTTATGTGATATGTCGGATTTTGAATTTGAATTTTCGACATGCTAATTAATGTACAAAGTCTCTGCAGACAATGTGAATTGCACTCACAAATCCTTGCGGTCTTATCATGTCATATACCGAAACTGCATTGTAATTTGGATTTCTTTCCTACACATTTAATGATGCTTTGAGATATTTTTAAAAGTTATATCTTAATTTAATTATTCTAACACTTTTTATGATATTTAAAAGTGATAAAGTTTAATATAATTTTATTATACATAAACTTGCTTCATTTATGATTTTGATGAAATTCTAAATGACTCTGAAGTTAGATGAATTATTATATAAATAACTTATATTATGTCTTTATTCTTTTATTTAATTTTAGAAACCTATGAGATTAATGAACGCGTATCCTCTACATTAACTCAAAAGAGAATCTTTTGAGTTAATGAATCTCAACCGTCTGATTTTAAACGGAGCCAATCTGGCTACCCCTATAACATAAGGGTCTTTCAATATTTATGCAGATCTAGTCTGCACGAATCTTAAAACATATTGGACTGTTTATATTCATTAACTCAAAAGATTCCCTTTTGAGTTAATGCAGAGGATACGAATTCGATTAATTTGTTACAACTAGGGGTGTTAACGAGCTGGTTTGATTCGAGCTAGATCCTACCTCAGCTTGTTAATTATGGACTGAACTACAGCCAAACAAGCTGGACCTAGAGCATCCGAGCTAAAATCTCAGCTTGAAATCGTGACAAGTCAGTCCGAGCTAACTCGCGAGATGACGAGCTGGCTCACTGGATCTGGCTGGAACTTATTTTAAGAAGAAAATAAATTCTACAAACTTTTTTTTTTAGTTGAACCAAGCTAGACAGTATAAAATGCGCACAAATTCATACAATTCACAAATTGATGCTTAACTAAGCCAGCTTCCGAGCTGGCGGACAAGTTAGACCCCAATTTGAACTCGTTAATTCTGAACCGAATTAGTGACGAGCTAACTCGTTAATAATTTAGTCCAATAACAAATAAGCTGTTAATAAATAAGTTAAGTAGGAATCACAATCAAGCCACAAACTACAATCTTTTTTTTTGCCACCTCTAACTACAACCTACGTTTAATTGCGTCTCAAGTGGTGTGCGCAGTGCGCATAAAACAATTGGGAGTTAAAAAAAATAACAATTTTATTTAACGAAGCCCCAGAAAACCTTCTAGACACTTTGACTTGGTCCTACTCCGGACACACAATTTTAAATTATTATTTTTTGTTATTTGTAGAAACCATTCAAATGAATTGATAATTAAATTACATCATCCATACCATATCTCTAGAATCATCAGAGATTCAGAGGACCAGAGAAAATAAAGCTCAAAATATGTTGGGTATTTTTTTTTGGATGGCTCTGTAACATCACAGCTGTTAAATGAAAAAAATACCAATCAACCAAATGAAATTTGCAGCCCCAATTCACTTCTTTTGAAGCAAGTGATTTTCCAATAAAAAAATAGACAGAGTTGACATAAATTTGATAATTATCTGAGTAATTTTTTTTAATAAAATTTAGTCAAATTTAATAATATTTAGAGATGCACAAATAATATTTATGTATATGATAATATTAAATTTTTTCCGCACTCATGTCAACTCCATCTATTTTTTTTTAAATAGTAACTAAATAATTCCGAGTTATTCCTGAGGGGAGGAGCTTGGGTCCAATGTTTATTGGATTCAAACTGGGTCCGATGAGTTCCAAAACCGTCCAATCCGTTTCAAGATCCGTGTGCACGGATATTAAAGAAATTCACACATATTTTAAATTAGATCAGATAGTTATGGAACTTATCGGACCCAAGCTGCTCACGGAGCTGTATTGTTGTTGGTATTAAATAAATATTTCATTTTTGAAACCTATCAATGATTGAACATCTTTTTAAATGATATATTTTACATCTATGAGAACTATTTACACCAAGTTGCCTAGTTTAGTTATTGATTTTATTGAAATGAAAATTTTGAGACTTGATTTAAAAAAAATAGAAATTGAGACTTCATTCCCAGTTTCTTCTATAAAAATAAAAAAATAGTCCGATTTCTAATTTTCACAATAAAATTTTAAATTATCCCTAATATAGCGAATTGCATGACGCTAGAGAATTCTACTTTATTTAAAAGTGCATGGAATTATGAATTTATGACTAACAATTTGGGGCATAAAGCTGTTCACACAAACAAAAATAGTTGCTTTTCTACACAAAATATCTCTTAAAGTAAATATCTCTTAAAGTGTATATGTTGGGCTGCTCACAAACACAAATACTGTGGCTTGTCTGCGTAAAATTACTTTGGAAAAGTGTGATGATTTATGACTTTGGTGTAAAGGTGTTCACAAACAGACATAGCTGCCTTTATGCAAGAAGATAAGATTAGGATGAAATTTATGCCCACAAATTTTCTACTTTTTTTTTTTTTTTTTAAATAGTATCAAATTTAAATATTTTAACTGAACAATCATATTGTATTTGATATAAAAAAAACAGCTCCACCAATCCACAATTAAATAACATCAAATTTAGATATTTTAACTGAACAAGCATATTGTATTTGTTTTTTATAAAAAAACAGCTCCACCGATTCTGTGGATCAGTGGAGCTGTTTTTCATAAAGACCCAATGTAGTATAATTTTTTTTAAAAATATTTAAATATGATTCTATATATAAAAAAATCCAAATTTTAAGCCTAAAGTTAAGTGATTTTTTTATATGTAGCATTTTAAAGAAAATTAAATCTAAAACATCAAACTAAAAAAAAATCATTATAAGTATTTTAGAGTTAAAGTAAAACGTTACCATTGTCAGTGTTTTACACAAAAGTTTAAATTTTCAAATAGTGTTTTACCAACATGTACAAGATGTGAAACATGTTATGGATGATTTTTTGTAATTTAATTTCATAAATTTAAATTTTCTAAAAGATACTATAGATAAAAATAAACGGGGAAAAGCTAATGTGTCCTATTTTTTAGATGAGAAGTTATTTAGTGTCATTTTAGTCTATATAATACCAACTTTATTAGTTGTGCGTTTACATGTAAATTTTATAATTTTTGAATTTATTTAATATTAAGTCAAGCGGTCAAAAGTGTGAGTTTTAAAGTTAATTTTAATGTATTCATTTTTCAACAGTTTTGACCGCTTGATTTGATACTAAAATAATTTGAAAATATAAAAAAAAAATTGCATTTAAACACATCACTCATAAAGTAAATCCGTTTGAACGATTTAGATTAATCGTTTGAAGTATATCTAATTAATTTTGAAGTTGATGTCATATGACAGTAATATCATCTAAATTTTTTATTAATAAGAATATAAATACAAAAATATTGATTTTGGGGAAGTTTTGGGTAGAATTTTAAAACTGAGAAAACCATGATTTTTGACAACATTCTTTGGACGTGATTCTTGACAACAGCCAAATTAGCGAAACATAATTAGCGTTAAGTAATGCGTCTAAAAAAAACAGTGTAGCTGGTCGTTATCGTGCATAACAGCCAGCTACAGTGTTTTTTTTAGTTCAGTTCAGTTTAGTTCAATTCCGGAAAAAATCACTGTAGCTGGTTGTTATGGACGATAACGGCCAGCTACAGTGTTTTTTTTTCTTTAGTTCAGTTCAGTTCACTTCCGGAAAAAATTACTGTAGTTGGCCGTTATCGTCGATAACGGCCAGAATTTTTTTTTAAACGCGTTAGTCATCGCTAATCTAACTGTTATTAACAATTACGTCCAGAGAACGTTGTCAGCAATCACAGTTTTTCCAGTTTTTAAATTCTACTCAAAATCTTTCCCAAAACCGATATTTTTTTTAATTTATATTCTTATTAGTAAAAATTTCGGCTAATATCATACTACCCATATAATACTACCCATGTAATAATAATAAAACTTATTTCTTGGTTTATGTGAGCAGCAAGCTTTTGACTAAAATAAAAATTCAATCTCCACTTTTTTGGGAAGGTGACAATGTGACATGAGTACACCTGTCTGGAAAATCCCTTCCCTTAGTGGTTAGGTCAGCGCATATGAAATTTGTATTACGCATCTCCTTACGTCATCTTTTGAAAGTGACAAGAGCCTTCATCTAAGCTTTAATTAAACACGTGCATATAAATGACATAATATTTCAATAAAGTTGCAATTATTATTAAAGTGATTACAGATACTAAAAGGTCTGCATGCTTTTTTTTTTTTTTTTTTTCTTTTGTTCTTTTGCATTGATGTTGTAGAATTTATCAGTTACATGACTTACATCACTTTTATACTTGAAGGCAACGGTGGATCTAGACAATAATAAGTAGGGACACAAATGATTAATATAAATTAAAATAATTTCTATCTTATTAATAGGAGAGTTCAAACAAAATTACATTTAATTATATTTTCAAAGTCCGAACAGTTAATCCGAACTGATCAACATGACCTTCATAATAAAATATGATTAGACCAAATTTTATATTTTTTGGAATATTTTTACTATTTTTTAAGATAGTTACAAAATCACTTTATCGGATGGTCCAAAATCTCTTTAAAACAATGATTTTGTACCTATCTTACAAAATAAAAAAATTCCAAAAAATAAAATTTGGTCTCCAGACATATTTTATTATAATAATCATGTTGAACAGTTCAGATCGACTATTCGAACTTTGAAAATGGAAGCATAGAAATTTGAATGCATTTGAACCCTCCTCCTTAGTTAATAGTTATACTTCATATATTCAGATACATAAAAAAGATACATAAAAAAAATTCAAGAGCTTTATAAATATTTTAAAATTAAGTCTAAGCACTTGTACACTTGTCGTGTCGTGCCATTGAATAAATTCGCCCTTGCTTTACTGAGGTAACCAAGAATATTTTGCAAAATATAAATCCTTTGACTTGAGATTTCAAAATTTTAAAATTAGGACGGAAAAACAAATTGCTTAATGCAATATGAATATTTGAACCATATAAGAATTTTTACTATATTTTATAGGAACATTTTTAAAGATTTCTAGACTATTTAATAGCAAGCATTTTTGCAACTTATCCAGAAAAGTAAAACAATTTTAAGAATTAAGGTATTATTTAAGGGATCTGGCTACAGTGCTACGCGTAGCATAGAGGACCTCCATGCAACGGTTAAAAATTTGAGTTTTCAAAATTCTAACGGTTGATCCGAACCAACTAACATGTAATATGTACTAAAATGTACTTGCAAATCAAATTTTATATTTTTTAGAATTTTTTTACTATTTATTAAGTATTTTACAAAACTTCTGTTTTTCAGTGATCCATAATTATGTAAAAACAAGAGTTTTATAAAATAATTAATAATTAGTGCAAGTACATTTTAGTTATTCAAGGCATATTAGCAATTTCCTTATTCAAGGCATTGAATATTTCTGATTAGTTGTTCGGACTTGAGAAATAAGATCTGAAATCAAAGTACGAGTCTATTCCAAAAAATATATTTTTCAATGTGATTATTCTTTGACAGTAGTTCAACGATATCCTAAAATAAATTAGACTAAAAAATTACGAGTTAAGAATCAAATTAATTCTAGTTATTTCGATCTCAACCATTGAGTTTAGTTGAGATTCGTACATTGAAAAATTTGAACAGTTCGTAAACTCAGATAGGAGAGATCATTTGTTGTAATAACAAATGTATTAAATAGTTGGGTAATTTGATCTTCAACTTTACTCAAAAAAAAAATTGAACAGTTCGAAACCAGATGAGAGAAATCATTTGTTGTAATAATAAGTGTTTTAAATAGTTAAGTGGCTTGATCTCTAACTTTACTAAAAAAAAAAAATTTGAACAGATCAGAAACTTATTATTTCCTTGGAATGACAGTCTAATTTATTTTTCAAACTTAATTTGGTGTCTATTGAAACTATAGGGAATCTTCTTTGAGATTCGCGTGAAGTTAAAAAAACGGTTCAAATTTATCACTTACCCTTCAGGTAGCTGGTGTGATACGGATTAGTTTCCAGCTGCTGTGGGCTGCAGGAGAGAATCAATTTTGTATGTAATATGGACACTATTTTTTGTTGTTGTTTTTCTTTTTGAGGCCCGATAACCCGGACCGATCTCTTTACCGAGTAACACTAAAATTGGGCTCAAATCAAATGACGCGCTCAAGGCCTTGAATTGAACCGCATACAAGCAGAACGCATACTCTGGAATATCTCAATTTTTGCGTGACCGACGTGTTCGGTGACTATTCGGGCATAGCGCGTGGGGCCAGTATAATTTTAATTTGAGATTCGTGCAAAACTATTTAAACGGTTAAGATTTTTCCTAAAGTCACCCAAATTTTGAGATATCTCAGAGGATGAGAATTCATACCAGCAGCGTTCCAAAAAACTGTGAGCCTTTAAATATCTAGATATAGAGACGAAGTTGTATGTGGCGGCTACCAAACTACATTAATGTGTAACAAGTCACCTTATATCAAATTATCAATTGGATCTTTAAATGTCCATTTTTTTTTGTGAAGTTAACCTAATTGCCGCCTCAAGAAATCAGAATCAATAATCGGTTAAAATAACAAAATCATCTTTTTTTTGTTGGACCCCGTTCCCTGCTCAGTGAGAGATAGAACTAGAACCGATAGGCGATAACACCCCCAAATTTCACATCCACCTTCCAATAATTGGTAAAATAAGGAAGATAAAAAATCAAATCGGAAGACTCAAGGAAGAATCGGCGTAACTCGGACGGGTAAGTCTCTTACGATTCATCGGTTCTCCCGCCCAAAATAAGCAAATCAGGGCTCGGCGATCGATAGGTTTTCCAAACCATGGTAGCAACGCAACTATGTACTGTTGCTTGATATGGTCGAAGGTCCTAATTTTAGGTGAGGTAGTTCAGAAACAATTGGGTGATTAAAGAAGCATTAGTAAAGGAATTGGCTATTTTGGACTGAATATTAGGAATCTAAATATGCCGTGTACTAATTATTAGATTGATCATATATATATATATTTTTTTTCTGAATGGTTGCAATTCTGAGAACCATATCTGACTGGTAAATGAATCCATGGGCACTTTACAGTTCTGCATGATTCTTTTTCTCTGTTGAGATTTGTCTGAATTTGAATTCAAGATTCTATCAGTTAAGAGTTTGTGATATGAATGTGAAGTAGTGCCCTATACTGTCATTGTCTATACCTAATCCTGTTCAGCACTGGTATATATCAGCATAGAAAGTCTCCTTATTTCAATTAGCTCTTTTATTTCTTCCAGTTATTTTTTTCTTCTTATAATGTAGTTGTACAAAATGAGCTCGCTGTGCCCCTTTGCTAAAGGAGCCATAGGTGTAGGCAGTGTATGTCCCATGAAATCATCAGAGAAAAGTAAAGAAAGTAATAACAACAATACAAGCAAAGTAGAAAAAGAAGAAAAAAATGCAGAGGAAGATAAAATTGGTCCTGCAACTATTCCTGCCAAGTGCCCCTATGGATATGACTCTGAGACGTTCAAATTGGGCCCACTCAGTTGCATGATATGTCAGGCCTTGTTGTTTGATAGCAGTAAATGCATGCCTTGTGCTCATAAATTTTGCAAGTGAGTATTTTTGTTGCATGTATACTTGTTATGTGCTTAATTTATCTGAAATCAGGTGTCTTGGCCAGTTAATCCCAGAAAACCTTACATATTAACCCTCAATTATGCATCATGCATAAGTACTAGACACAAAAATGAATTAGATTGAGGAAAAATAGGTGCCCAGGTTTGCATTTCGTACCAGCTTGTATATTTGACCTAGCCAATATATATCATTAGCAATTGTAACCTCATTATTTTTTTTTTGAATTATTATATATGCAAACTAATTAAATAAAAGTGATTAGAGCAAGATGGAGGGGTAAAGGCAAATGATTCAGAGAAAATATTCTCTCCCCAAAGTTCTCATGACTTCTAGTTTTTTTTTTTGTTTTTTTTGTTTTTTCATGAAAACCACCTATTTACAGTCAGGTTGTCCTTAAAAAGAGGGATGACAATGGGATTTCTTGACAATTTTGACAACATTATTCAAATAAACAATTTTGAACAATACCATAAAATGTATAATTAGTTTTTGACTTGCCCTCTCTATCTTTCTCTTTGTGAACAGAGTATGCATATCTCGATTCAGAGACTGTCCCTTGTGTGGAGCAGACATAGAAAAGATTGAGCCTGACACAGATCTCCAGGCCACAGTAGATCGGTTCATTGATGGCCATGCTAGAATCAAGAGGACCCAGTCAAGTTCTGACAAGGGAGAAGAAACAGTAAATGCACAGAAAAAGGTCATATATGAGGATGTCTCCATGGAAAGAGGTGCTTTTTTGGTTCAACAAGCTATGAGGGTTAGTTCTATATTTGCACTTGATGTTGAAAGCATTTAAGAAAGAATCTGGTAATTGAATGATACATGTAAGTACCATGTTTTTGGGATAAATATGTTAATACTGAATTCTTTTTCTGAGGAAAAAGAAAAGAACATGCTGAGCTCTGCAAATGATCAGCATGCAAATGAATGCCACGTTTGACCCTAAAAAAGCATAGGAAGAAATTACATTTTGCTTTATTAATTTATACTGCTCCTTCCACATTCAATTCTTGAGAGTTAACAAAAGTTTCTCTTCTTCCTGATTGCCTTTTTCTACAAGGAGGATACAAGAGCATTAGTTCCAAATATTAAGAAGATTTTGGGTACAGGGGTAAAAGAGCAAGGCTATGGTAATATGCATATTACACAATGGCTCGCGCTATGGACTCATATCTCCATTTTTGAGGTTTAAAACAGTTGATCTGAACCATTCAACATGATCTTCATATGAAAATGTGCTTGTTAACCAAATTTTATATTTTTTTAGAATTTTTGTAATATTTTTTAGATAGGTAGAAAATCATTTGATTTGAAAATTCAGGACCATCCAAAAGCAGTGGTTCTCAACCTATAAAATAAAAACAGTAAAAATTCTAAAAAATATAAAATTGGGTCTTCAAGTACAGTTTCATACGGAGATCATGTTTAATGGTTTGGATCGACTGTTTGAACTTTAAAAATAGAAACATGAGTCCATAGCACAGGTTAATCCATATTATGCATATTACATAGCCTCACTCTATGAGGGGATTCTGATATTCCCCGTGCTTGAGCGGGAGCATATGCGGTATATCTCATTTTGAAGGGTCATATTAATAGTTGGTATGGTCATACCATAATCTACCTATTTTTGAATTACTTTTTCCAATGTTACCTGGAAACAAAAATGAAAGTTTGAGAAATGATGACCAACAGGCATTTCGTGCACGGAATGTTGAAAGCGCAAAATCGAGGCTTGATATGTGTGCAGAAGACATTAGAGAGCAGCTGAAGGTGACAGAAAACTCCCAAGAGTTGTGCTCTCAACTCGGTGCTGTTTTGGGAATGCTTGGAGATTGCTGGTTTGACCATTTGACCCCTCTTTTCCTTTTCCTTTTTTGTTTCGCCCAGTGTAGTTCTTTATTTTTGGGTTGGTTATGTGATTATTGTATTGTTATAATGTCAGCCGTTCAATGGGAGATGGTGACTCAGCTGTCAAGTACTATGAAGAAAGCACAGAATTTCTTTCGAAATTGCCTAGCAAGGATCTAGAGGTGATAATCTCAATTCTAGTGATTAAAATAGATGTTTTTGACAATTATTTCACTTTGCAAATAACCTGCTCAAGTGAGCCATTATGCAGGTGGTGCACACGCTATCCGTTTCTCTAAACAAAGTAGGAGACCTGAGATATTATGCTGGAGACCTTCAGTCTGCAAGGAGCTATTACGTACGCTCTTTGGAAGTGCGTCGTCAGGCTGTTAAAGACCACTCAAATGTTTCTTCCCAGGTTTCTCTCTCTCTGGTCTAATATTTATGACTTCAAGCCTCAGTTATCCTTGACGCCCTTTAGATGTACTTACTAAATTGATCTTGATATAGGTGATTGATTTGGCGACCTCTCTTGCGAAAGTTGCTGACGTGAATAGGAACCTAGGGGAGGACAAGGCAGCTATTGAAGGATTCGAGGAGGCAGTTCAGTGCTTGCAAGCCTTGAAGCTTGATTCTGCAGAAGCCGCCCTCGAGAAAAAGGTGCATTATTTATTCTCTATAGTTTAATTTTTCTTGGTAAATTACTGAATTGACCTTTGAAATGTGATCTGGTTTCTGATTTGATCCTAAAGTTTCACAGTTTCAGAGTTTCTTTTTTCCCTTTTGAAAATTCAAGTCATGATCAAACGAATGACTTCACACCAGCTTATAAATATATATGAATTAATGTTTATTTTTGCTCTTTTGCAGCGGCGCTCGGTACTCGACTTTCTTCAGAGCCAACTTACTGAAAACTCAAGTCATGTCTCGAGCTCACCTGCTTGATTAAACCCTTGTCGTTTGGTTTGATCGTTGCAATAAGAAAATGGCAATAACAATAATTACTGTAGTTTGATGTGGTGTGCTATTTTACTTCAGATCAAACGAGAGAGAGCACGAATGTCTAAAGTTTGCACTTGTACTCTGTAATTTCGTAATGTATTTATTTTGTTGAGTAGTGATGTAATACCCTTCTTTTCTGGGTAAGTGAACTCTTACCATGATCGCGCTTTCATTCTACCAATCAAATAGAAAACATAGAGAGACTGCATATGAACAAATACAGAGACAGTGGAGAACACATCGATGCCTTTTTCTTCAGTGTGTCCATTTTTTTTCTGACTTAACCGGGTTGATCCGATCTGAATCTATCCGATCAGGTATGGGTGTAGGTAGAATTTTTGACCCGTCTCAGGTTTGGTCTGGTTTGTATCGGACTTACGCAGATTTGATTTGTTGAATTAAGTTTGAAACTTAAATTTATTAAGATTATTACACAGTATGTAAGCTTAATTATATATTAATTAAAATTAAATTGCTTGAATAAATCAAATATAAAATGATAAATAATTAACCAACACATTGGTCGAGTAGGGGACATCCAAAACCCAATTTACACTCTCCTCATTTTCTGAACTTCCTAAATCTGCAGTAAACTTTTCCACAGAAAGGAAAAGAACATCTAAGTGACTTGAAATCAATTAGTTTTTCTTTCTTTTTTGTGTGGAGGGGGATTAAATGATTAATACATGTACTTTAAAGGACCAGCCTAGCATTTAGCCATTGTAAAGAGTTGGTATTCTAATGTAACACCTCCATACTGTGAGGCTGTGAGCCCTCACTTTGTCAGTGGATATTAATTGTAGTATATTATTGTGTCGGCTGTTCTCGGCTTCTCGCTATCGATATTTTTTGGTTAAAAAGGCCGAAGCCCAGTTTCATTAAAACGAAACAAAGTTAATTACAGAGCTGTAGAGCAATTATCAACTCTAACCTCAAAAGTTCCAACCAGTGGACACAAAAATCAGCAGCCATATATGCTGTACCCCTGATAAAACCTAACAAAAATATGTAAACTGCAGGTCGCACCCGGGCCAACTATCGAAACCAAAACAGATAGTCCTATAGATCTAAATTGATACCAGCTTGTGTGTCACCCTTTTTATTCAAATTGCAAGCTGCTAAGCTAAACTGCATCTCCTAAACCAGACTAAGAATCTAGTCAAATAGTTGCACAGCTCTAGAAGCTCAGTTGTCAGAGTGTAATGGAGAGGAGGGAGTTGAGGGGGGAGATGTGTTGCCCAAGTGTAGAAGTATAAGCTGATCATCTCCTGGTCTCCAAATGCGAAGTGGAATCAGCTCCAGTTTGGCAGTGGTTGACAACCAAGTGTAAGTAGCCTCCTTGGTGGTTGGTTTAGTCTTTTTTTTCACCTGTCCAATGTTCAACCAAAGAGATAATTAGTAATATAATTTGCCTACCGGTTTTAACTGATACGTTTTGGAAACAAATTTCATTTCGATGTTTCCAAATCGTCCAACAAATGCTACTAAAGACAATAAAAAAAGCCTACTGTTGGTTTTTTGGAAGGGAGAGTAAAAAGTGAATTATATCTTGCATAGTAATATAGTTTGTAAAATGTAATTGATAATCACCCATCCAAAATCACACTTATTGAGCCAACTGACAATTGAGAAATAAGTGATCCACAGTTTCATTTTGATCACAAAAGCAACATTCTCGCTATCGATATTGGATAAGGATAACTTATTCCCAAAATAGTAGGAGGAATTATTCTAAAACTGGTACACCAGATTCTTGATTGGTGGTGCTTATCTTTTTAATTTGTTGTTGGTACACTATTGCATTCGTTCCATCCCATCGCTGGGTTGAAGTCAAACCAACAACACAGTGTTTGCTTTATTTATTTTGTTCTTATTTGGAAAGATTAATGAATTACGCAATGATTGAGAGGTTCAGAGAAAGTTGTCAATTACTGTGCTGCTTTGACCGGAATCTTTTATTTTTTATTTTATAGTTTGTAATGTTTTAATTAGAGGAGTTTTTTTTTAATCACTGTTAGGAGAAATTATGCCTACCTTTATGCTTAGATTGTTTTGGTATAATATAGTTAACATCTTATTAATTATGTTTGTCTTCACAATCTAGATCACTTGTCTTGTAAATATTGTAGCCTTATATCATATACTAGCAATGTAATAATTTCAATTCAATAAATATATATAGTTTCTTCCTCTATTCTAAATCTTCAAACATAATATCAGAACCACAGCCACTGCCATGATCAAGGCTTCTTCTTTTCAGCTATCATTTTCTATTTTCAATACCGGATTGTGTGTTTTCGAATTAATCTTCTTCAATGGTTCTTAAATAGGTGTCATACCACTAATCCCCTTCCATAATAGTTTGGGTATTTAGTTTCTCCAATGGTTTCCTGGCATTTATGCTCATCTTGTCCGACGAGTCGATCAATTATGATATTTGTCAATTAATTCTAATTGTAGATTTGTAGGACAATCATTTTTTGGTTCTCCAGTTAAAATGTATTATTTTTTTTAACAAATTTGTATTTAAATATGATATATTATTATAATATTATTCAAATATATTTTTTTACATAATTTACCCTCTGATAAGGCATGGAAGATAATTTTCCTAATAACAGTTGGCAGTTCTCTTAATTTAGCTTGAGATCAATGAGATATTCATGGAGATTATCTCTTAACATTTATGCTTAGATTCTTTGTCAGTGGTCAAGAAATAGTTTATTTCTTGTTTTACAAGCTTTCTGCTTTATAATTGTAGCTTTAACCTCAATATATTGTAATAAATCAATATAGTCAATTATCAAACAGTAACCATTTCCTAACCACTGATCTTGACCATCCGATTTAAATATGCACTAATATTAAAGAACCTAAAAGAGGATGCGGATTCTATTCACTAATAAAACAAAGGATTAACTTTATTTTAGAATTCGTGCTCTCTTTCAAGATTCGAGAAAATATTCTGTAAGCATCTTTTTTTGGTACCCTGCACCAATTACATACAATCCAAATTACATAGAATCCAAAATTCCGATCAAACAGTTCAAACATAAATATAAATATAAACGGTTCGGCGACAATGGATTAACCTTCTTTAAAACTTAATCTACTTCATTTAGCTTTTTTAGTCTCTTAATCCTGCCGAACACCAGTTCTTTAGCGTGGATTAAGATCACCTCCTTTTATCCGGATCTTAATCCTCTCCCGAACTTTAAGGCACCTCTTTCTTTTTTTTTAGTTTCCTTAGTTTTCATCCACGAATTAAGACAACCGAATATCGATTTCTTAGCGCTCCTTAATTTTGGCGCAAAGAGTCCGGATCAGAGATGAGTATATATATATATATTTTTGTATAATTTTGGCGATGAACTGATGCCTAAACAATTGTAAATCACATACATTATTATGCTTTTTTTTTTTTTTTTTTCCGTAGAGTCAAAAGTGATATGAGAAAGACGTATAAATGCGCAGATTAGGTAGCTCAGAAAGGTAAAAAGAGGCTAAAAAAAAGAAAAAGAAAAATAAAGAAGAAACGAAAATTAAAGGAGAAAGATAAATATAATTAAGTTGTGCATCAAATGAAACTGAAACTGAAACTGAAAAAAATATACACTGCTGAAATGACTATTCTGTATATATCTTTCAACCTACCTGTGTTTGTGTTTATGTTATCCGTTTCGAAAGGAAGATCGCAATTAGATAACGACAAGAATTGTAGAGCATTAAATGTTTGGCGGCTCAAATTTGTGCGCAATTAGATCTCATTGGTGAAGAAAATTAACCATATATCAAATCAATCTCGTCATTGTTTTCTTCATAGGGAAGAAGATGAATTAAGGTTAAGACATCATAAATTTTTAAATAAGTACCATTTTTGTTTATCTATAATTTTTTTTGTTTGTTTGTAATTTATGTCGACTAGTGGATCAAAATTTTGATCTTATATATGCTGAATTTTTTTTCTTACCACCCTAAAATATTGAAATTAAATTAATACCACTCAGATTTGATTTTCTCAAAACATACCACTCTTGCAGATTCAATCGGCGCACCATATTTTCCAGATGCGCTAGGTGGATTGGTGCACTAGTTTGTGCGTGTATAAGACAGGCGCACCTGAGTGCGCGAATCTCTTAGGCAAACCCCCTGGGTGTGCGGACGACCCCCCGGGTGCGCGGATCCCTTTAGCGCACCTACAATTTGGTGCTATATAATGAATTTTTTAGCAATCTAGACTGACACAAGTTATCTGTCAATTTGAAAAATGTATTTAAAAACCGTGCCGTCGCATCAAAATAAATCTCGTCATTGTTTTCTTCATAGGGAAGAAGATGAATTAAGTTTAAGACATCATAAATTTTTAAATAAGTACCCCTTTTGTTTATCTATAATTTTTTTGTTTGTTTGTAATTTATGTCGACTAGTGGATCTAAATCTTGATCTTATATGCGTTCTGATATAAAACTTTCTTTCTTTCTTTTATATAGTAAAGCTGAAATGTAAAATACAAATAAAATAAAATAATTTGTAATAGGTGAGATTTGAATTCAAATTTTCACAACAATAATGTGGATATCTAACTACTGGGTTACAATGACATATTTGATATTTCATTAGAGAGATAAGAGTAGGTCCGATGCGCATCGGACCTACTTTTAGGTTCAATTAACTTTAACACCGTACACTTAATATTAAGATATGTGTGTACAGAAATTGAAACAGACCTTCATGGATTTTAATGTAGTTCGCATGAATCTTAATACAGGTCGAATGGTCATTACACCCATCGAACCAAAGTAGGTCCGATGTGCATCGAACCTATTATGAATTCTTCATTAGAAGATTGAACTATAAAGAAAACTTGAAAAAAAAATTCAATTAAATTTCAATATAAACAACTATAAATTTTAAAACTATAGAAGTGGCCGAGTAATCTTTGAATTGCATTACGTTCCGCACCCTGATTCCATCATATATCAAATCAAATCCATTAGTAGATTTCCTGCTCACCAGGAATCTAGACTTCCACAATTTGTGATAAAATATCTTATGACAAATTAACCCTAGTTTCTATTAATAGAACATATTTAGAGATGAGGATGACCTCTCACCTTAAAAGCTCACATCACCTCCACATAAATGTATAAGTGCATGCACAAGCATGTCAAAAGTTTCTTTGATTACATCACCCTTTAATTTGTCTTTAGGGAGATTTTACTAATTGAAAGCACTAATCTCAGGATTAAGATAAGTACCACCTTTTGAATTTTTTTGTCTATATTGTTAATCTAACTTGTGGACCTGATTAAGATAAATTAACCTATTAGTTAGAATCTAATGTCTAATCTGCTTAAGTGGGGCCCATTAGGGGCTTTAAAACCCATCAGAAATGGCCACGTATAAGGGGGTTAAATAGGGGATAAACTTTTTTTTTTTTTCCTGATTCACACTAAAAGATAAACATTGATCTAAAATATCTTGCTCTCGTTGAATTAATTAAATTGTGGATTGGTTTGATTAGAGTTTGGCTAGAAGATATAAAGAATTTTGAACGGATATTCAAATGTACACTCGTGCGGTCAAGTTTGTTTTTATATATATATATATGCTCCAGGATGTAAAATACACAACAGCTTAATGCACCAATCTTTTTTCATTAATTTATTAAGGATATATATATATATATATATATATATCTATATCTATATATATAATGAGAAATAATTTGTATCCGTTAGGGTACTAATTAAGAATAAAACATTTATGTATTATTATTTTTTGTCCTTCTTTGGATTTTGAGTTTTAGTGGAGATTTATCAGTTTCGGTCGATGTTGCTCTCCTCTAAAATTTTTTTGTCTCCCTCTGGATGTTTGATTTGTAATTCGGATTAAATTTCGGATTAAAATAAATATAAATTTCTTGAATTATGATTGATAATTAGAATTATAAGTTAAAATATCAGAAATTACAAGTTAGAGTATTAAAATGTATAAGTCAAAGCATTGTTTTTTTATTGAGTATCCAATTAGTTAATGGGTTTAAACCCGATTCGATATTTTTTTTGCCCCTCCTGACAAAAATCATGAGTCCGCCCCTGACTATTTTTATTTAGCGGTTAAAGATATGCTAATTTTGACAAATACATGTACGTACGGAAGTCATTAATTTTGAGTAGAAGAACAGTTCCGTAATTAATTTTGAGTAGAAGAATGGAGAATGATGTTGATATCTCTCCGTATTTAATTACTCGAAACTTTGTTTGAAATATATCGAACTAGGGTGCTCCTAAGTTCACCCAACCTCTTGTGAACTTGACTCTAAAATATATCGAATCAACTTTAAAAAATGAATCCAAATCGTTGAAACCCTTCTACCTAATGAGTGATGCGTCTACATGTGAAAATTTTAAAGTTTCGAATTAATTTAATATAGAATCACGTGGTCAAAAGTTTAAGGTTTATAAATTAATTTTAATGCATTCATTTTTTGGACTCCTTTGACCACTTGACTCTCTATTAAATTAATTTGAAACTTTAAAATTTTCACATGTAGACGCATCAATCATTAGGTAGAAGGATTTTAACGGTTTGGATTCATCGTTTAAAGTCAATTCGATATATTTTAGAATCAAGTTCACAAGAAGTTGGGTGAATTCAGGAGCACCCTAGTTCTACTCTATATATATATCTCCGTATATCATTATCTGTACTACTGTACAAGATTTGTAGTTCTAATTAATTCCGAAGACTTATAAATAAATATATTTTTGATTTTTTGTATTTAAATTTGGCATAATTTAATTAATTAATTAAACCTCAATCCGTTGCGTTGGAGTTGACGACTGTTGTTTGCTGTGGCGGCTGAACACTTGATCCGGCTTGAGGCGTGTGGAGATAAAATAACTCGTGTTGCCTGTTATGGAAAGATATAGCTGATGAGGGTTGAGGCGTGTGGCCAGTGGGGACAAGCCACGTGCCACCTTGACTAATTAAGTGGGGTAAAACACTAACACAAGACCATGACCATGACCATGATGTAGGGTAAATATATTAACAGCGGAGTTTCAGCTTTATGCAGCGCCCGGATTATAGAATCGAAACGAGGCTGTTGGCTGTATATGATTATTGTGCTGCATGAAGCTAAAATAGCTCTGTTACAACTTTACGCTAGTTGAATGAGAATACCTCATCACTCTGTTTTAACGCAGTGTGTAGCGCGCCTAACTCGCGTGCACAATTTGTCTAGGATTAAATGCTCTTCGCCAATATTGGCCTTTTCCAATTTTGTGTTCAAACAACAAAATTAAATGTTCTTTCATGCTTTGAATCTTCTTACATCATATTCTAATTAATGATGAAAGTACGTACAGATTCATTTTGCAAATGATCGATGGCCAAGAAGTTATTTTACCAAGTATTTAATCAGAATTTTACCGTAGAATGTAATTAGTTAATTAATTATTGATGTAAATTGTTCAATCAAAACCGAATATTTCAAATAGAGTAGGGTTAAAATATCACATTGATATTGTGCCTCATTATGCCATAACATCATTATCTTTATTTTCAAATTCTAAATAATCAATCCGAACCGTTCAACATGATCTTCATACTAAAATATGATTTGATAACAAATTTTATAATTTTTTTACTAATTTTTTGAATGGTTCAGAATCTTTTTAAAAAGGTGATTTTGTACCTATCTTAAAAAATATAAAAAAAATTAAAAAAAATATAAAATTTTGTATCCAAGCACATTTTAACTGATTAAACTTTGCAAATAGAGATAATGATGTTGGGGCACAAAACCAATAAGGTATTTTAACCATACTCTTTCAAATAATGTAATAAATTTTTTACTGAAAATTTGAGGTGAAGATTGTATGGTACTGTTAATTAGATGATTTGTAGCTAACAACACATCCACTACCATCACAATAATTAATGACAGCCGATGTAGATCTTAATTAATTGTGAAGAAATTAATATGAAGCTTAAGCAGTAAGCACAATACATCACAATCTTTTCTTTCATAAAGCAAATATACTCCTCATTTAAGTGTACACAGAGAAGAGGGTGAATGTGTAATTAATTAAGGTTATATTCTAATAGCTTTTCAAAGTAAATGACATAATAATCTCATGTTTAAAGATGACATGGCAGGAATCAAAATAGAAGATAATAACCATGCAACACTTTTTTATTTATTTATGATAAGGAATCTTTTTCTAAAAAGTACAATTCACTAGGAGAGCTAAAATCTGTTTTCTCCTCCTTTTTATTCATCTCCTTTTTTATTTTTATATTTTGGTCCGTTCATAAAAATTTGATCGGCATATATGGTTATAGATAGATCTTAAGTAATTAAGTAATTATTTGGACGGTAGAAATTTAATTTGAGTACTGAATTGACAACGGTTAATTTTTACAAAGGGTTAATTTGATTTGAAATAAATGATCTAAATATTTTCAAGGAATATCCAACAATATTTGTATCTTTGATGTACATACAATAATATTTATTTTCAGGTTTAATTCTAAAAATACCATCTAAGAGATATTGGGATATTCCGAGGACTTTATTATTGAAAAAAATTGTACATATGAAGGGCCTGTTCGGCTGCAGTAGGAAAGTTACTGTTTACGTGAAAAAAAAAAATTCACTCAGGACCTGTTCGGCCACTCCACTGTTCCCGCAGGAAACTGAATTTTTTTTCTCATGTGAACAGTGATTTTTAGTTCAATTTTCGTGCCCATACCTATTCCCAATAGTCAGAGTGAATTTTTTTTTCCACATAAACAGTAAAAATCAATTAAAAAAAGTCAATTCATGTGTACATTCCCCTGCCCTATGCATAGGGATGCATGTAGGGGGTACTTTAAGGACCTTTACAACACTCCTAATACCGGTTTTTTTATTAATCGAAATTAAATTAAATAAATATCGAAAAGGAGGAACGATATCGGTTTTTTTCGAAATCAAATAAGGCCGTTGGGTTTATTAACGTCCCTGCGGACGGAGACAAAATCAACATCCCTGTTAACCTTAATCAATCCCCGCATTAGGCTTCACCCAAACGATGGAGTCCGAAAAAAAAAGAGTGTGGACGGTGAGTCTGTCAACGTCCCTAGGGATGGTTACAAAATTAACATCCTTCACGGACGGTTACTCTGTCAACGTCCCTGCTTGTTATATCCCTTCCTTCTCCATTCTACGCCACAGACAGAAAAGAGACAGCGAGAGACAGCGGAAGCCCCACGGCGCACGCGAAGGACTGGCTGAAGGACTCACGCTCCACGGACGGTGAGAATATTCCCGTCCTTGGCCTCAGATTACGCGCCCAGTACCCAGCACCAACGTCTCCTCCTGTCTCCATTCCGCAAATTTAGGTATTCTTTTTTAACTGAAAGAAATTAGTATAAAATCAGTTAATTAAACCCAATTTTATATTTAATTTGTTGTGAAATGATTAATTTTATTAATTTGGTAATTATATTTTAGTAAAATTAATAAATTTTTGGTTAGGGTTTAGAAGAATATTGTGTAATCAATTTTGTTTGATTAATAAAAAATTAGTGTAAAAATGAGTTAATTAATAATAATTTTACATTTAATTTGTTGTGAAATGATTATTTTAATTAGTTTGGTAATTGTATTCTAGTAAAACTAATAAATTTGTAGTTAGGGTTTCGAAGAATATGGTGTAATCAATTTTGTTCGATTAATAAAAAAATTAGTGTAAAAATGAGTTAATTAATAATAATTTTACATTTAATTTGTTGTGAAATGATTAATTTTATTAGTTTGTTAATTGTATTCTAGTAAAATTGATAAATTTGTGGTTAGGGTTTCGAAGAATATGGTGTAATCAATTGTTTGATTAATAAAAAAATTAGTGTAAAAATCAGTTAATTAATAATAATTTTACATTTAATTTGTTGTGAAATGATTAATTTTATTAGTTTGGTAATTGTATTCTAGTAAAATTGATAAATTTGTGGTTAGGGTTTCAAAGAATATGGTGTGATCAATTTTGTTTGATTAATCAAAGCATTATTTTGATTATTGCCAAATCAATATGGTGTAATTTTATTAGTTTGGTAATTATATTTATTCATGTTAGTGCCAATATTACTGACAACTAGTCAAGTTAATATGGTAAGTATAATAAAATGAAAATACTTTAACCTGTTGTCGATTATATTTATCAAGATTGTGAAATATTTATTGTAGGGAGCGGAGAATCAAGGCACGGCCACGCAGGGCGAGACGGGACCTAGTCAGGTCTATCAAGGCGAAACACAGGAACAATCCTTACAGTTCTTAGCAGCACTTATTGGCAACGACCCATCGCTGCTATCCGCGCAAGACAATGCAGGACCTAGTCAAGTTTATCAGGTAACCACAAATACATTTGTAAGAAATTTCAAATAAGTTCTTATTATATTAATTACAATACTAAAATATGCATTGCAGGAGTCAAATGATTTTGTCAATTGGACGATACATTATGTACATCGACGATGGAAGCGGTTGAGAGCCAGACTTACTATGAGGTACCTGCCCAGGAGGCGCAATACATGAGTCACACAGTACCTAGTCAGGTCTATCAGGTGAGAATTTAAAAACTTCAATTTAGAAGATAAATTGCATCGTCGATTATGCGTACGTAATATTACAATGATAGTCACAGGATATCGATGAGCATATTAGGTTGCCTTCACCAGTTGTTACTGGTACACAGGTCGACGTAGCACCCAGTCCGGTCATGACGCCACGTACACAAGCAGTGGAAAACTTTTTTGGCCCATCATACAACAATGTCTACATCAGGCGTAAGAAAGTGGACAAGGAACAAGCAAGAGAGCGCAGATACCCAGCACGCGACCGTCAGCAACCGGACAAGTTCACTTTTACTTGGGTGTTTTTCCCATGTGTTAACTGAATGTTCTCGTTATTTAGTTTTTGTATTTGTTTAATTCGGACGTGTTGTTTGATTATGCTATATTATTTAGTTATGTATTTGTGCTAAGAACTACGTAACTAGAAAAAAAAAAACTGTGAGTTTGTGCTACGTATCTATGCTTCGTCCAACTGGAAAAAAAAATACTTGAATATAGAAAAAAAATAAACATAGTCTCCAACTGAAAAAATAAGTAAACATAGTAGATAAGAAAAAAAAAACATGCATATCCAATCTGAAATTCACAAAGCTAAAATTGAAAAAAAAAACAAACATGCATATAGGAATACATGAGTCTAATATCATAGTCTGATATCATTATATGTGCTTTTAAGTTGTACTCACTTTTGGAATATCCAAGTTGTCAATAAATTTCACCTTTCATATCATACCAAGATTGTTTACCAGTTATGCTCAATGCGAATTGAGAGCTAGTACTATACCGTACTCCACTTTTACTGTATTGTATTTCATCGCCAAAATGAATCCTCAATATTAACACGATTATTTTTTTTATCAATAGCCTACAAAATAATGAATAAATGAATAATTACAAAATAAATGAATGAATAAATGAATGAATAAATGAATAAATAAATGAATAATTTTTTTTTATCAATAGCCTATAATTTATTGTTCCAAATTACAATTCTTACAAAATAAATGAATAAATCACGTGTAATGAATAAATCACATATAATGAATAAATAACGTATAATTTTTTTAACGTATAATTTTTTAAATTTGTTTTCATAAAATTACAATTCTTACATAATAAATAACCTATAGAATATAAATTATGGCAAATAATAAATATAAAAAATCTTAACAAGTAGATAATTTTATAAGATATATATAATTATTACAATATTTATCAAATGAATCAATAGAAGCAAAATATTTAATCTACTGGCTAACTACAAATTAAATATAAATTAAATTGAGATACCTTAGTTTTAGAATCTGATAATTTTTTTTCCTGAAGGATGCGTCTTCGTCTGGTCTCCTCTGTGCTTCGAATGAAAAATGATTTATGAAAGTTATGGGGCTGTTATATGTGCTTCGTCTGGTCTGTGCATGGACGGTGATTTTGTCATCATCCCTAGGGACTCTGATTTTGTTATCATCCTTAGGGACTCTGATTTTGTTATCATCCCTAAGGACTCTAATTTTGTTACCGTCCGTTATTATTATTATTTTTTTTAACTCCATTGTTTGGATTAAGTTGGGTTTGATTAGGATTAAGAGGGACGTTTTTGTTGTCTCCGTCCCTAGGGACGTTAATAATGTCACCATCCTTATTATATTTTGAAAAAACCCGATATCGTTCCTCCTTTTCGATATTTATTTAATTTAATTTCGATTAATAAAAAAACCGGCTCCTAATATAATGACCAATTGAAAATTGACCAATGACCAATGACCAATGGTGCTTTCCAGCTCAAACTCTAATTTTTTTGAAGGAACCCTCCTTGAGCTCACTACACATACACTCTACAGAATAAATATCTGATAGGAACCCCTCCTTGAGCTCACTAACCAATCACTTTTCATGTTGCCGATCAAAAATTAATGATTGAACTTTGAACAGTAGTGACAACTGAAATGACTACGAGAGAACCTTCTACAGTGACTTTTACGTTGAGATGATCTCGACCGTCCGATCTTGATCTCACAGCTTAGATACACCGCTGTTATCAAACTTAATTAGGAGATGAGTTAAGAAATTAGATTGAGTGTCATGGTTGAATGTTGACCGTCGTGTGATGAATTGGGCGGTTGAATTTAATACGCCGGTGCCTATATTTTTTTGTGGCGATTTGTGCCTGTGCCATATGCTCTGTTTTATAATGCCACGTTTCTAATAATTTCAAGTTTCATTTTCTTTGCTTTTGACCAAAATTGAAGAACAGTAGTACCAGTGATCTTTTTCTTGTTCTTTCTCTGCTTTTATTTTCAGGTCTGGTAAAAAGTATAACCAGCTCAGGTTTAATGGACCTGATTAAATGCTTGTGCTGATTAATCAACACATTTACAGCACTCAGAAATTGTTATCAGAAAATGGAACTCTTTTAGGTCGACACGTCAGTGCCAGCTGTCACTGATGCAAACAACTGATTACTGATGTCACCTCTCCTTCCCTTCCACCTTTTTTATTATTTTTTTCTCTTCTCATGCGAGACGTGGGTTTCTAACGATAATTACAAACTCCACGTGTTAACACACAAATAATTCAATATATTTACCATTTTACCCTTGACTAAAAGACAAATTTATCACCAAGATAAAAGCAACCCCAAGCCCCCTCTCGGAAAAATTTCAATCCCCCTTCTATTCTCTCTTCTCTCTCTAGAGTTGCACCCTCTCATACACAACCTTTGCTAGCTACTTGTTCAAGCCTTATGCTTGGCAAAATTTCATCATAAGAATAAAAGTATTCAAACAAAGGTTAAAAAAAATTCTCTCTTCATAGTGCAAAGTTCAAACCCTAGCTAGCTAGCCATATTACGATTAGTATGACTAACCCGGCATCGCTTCCGCCGGGCTTTAGATTCCACCCGACGGATGAGGAGCTCATAATTCATTACCTCAAAAACCGCACCGCCTCCGCACCCTGTCCTGTTTCCATAATCGCCGAGGTGGATATTTACAAGTTTGATCCATGGGACCTGCCAGGTTTGAATTATTCCTTGATCAATTTGATGTCTTTTATTATATTTTGTTCAATATAATCATATTTATTTAATATTTATCTCTGTGTGTTTATGGCTTTATGCAGCTAAAGCGATATTTGGAGATCGCGAGTGGTACTTCTTCACCCCGAGGGATCGAAAGTACCCAAACGGTATTCGACCAAATCGTGCAGCTGCAACTGGGTATTGGAAGGCAACCGGTACTGACAAACCAATCCATAGGAGTAACGGTACCGAGAACATTGGCGTGAAAAAGGCGTTGGTGTTTTACAAAGGACGGCCACCGAAAGGTATCAAAACCAATTGGATCATGCATGAGTACCGTCTCGCCGAGACACAGAGCAGCAACACGTACCGACCCATGAAATTCAGAGAGACATCCATGAGGGTATGTAGAGGTTTCAAAATTGTTACTTCAGATCTGTTTTTTTTTTTTTTTTTTTTATAAATGTTAATTTTATTTTTCTGCATGATCTCTGTGTGTAAATTGAAAAATAATTAGTTGGGGACCCATTAATTAGTTGGATGTATTGTGATGGAATTGATCTTTAATGCCAATAGATGTCACTTGTCATGCCAAGAAGGTAAAAGGTTGCATATGCCTTGCCTTATTAAAGGCCTTATCGTTTTATGATCCATCTTTTCCATTAATTGGCTAAATTACCTACTTTTCAAATGGAGAATATTTGACTAGTCTATCTTTCTGTGGCGTAGGCGTGCTGGTTTGCAACTAATGCCCATTTTGTTTTTTGTAGAGATACAGTCTTACAGACAATGGTTGATGCAAAAGCATATTTGTACCTGCCACAGAAGATCTTGCTCGTTTTTTTTTCAATATCACAAACATGCCATGTATAATGTATTACACAACCTTACCCCACCTTGAAGTCTAAATGACTTTCATGTACTTGGTTGATGTTACACCTTAGACAGTGATAGATAGATAGATATATCAATGAGAAAATATCTATGGTTTGATTATCACACATGCATCACCATGACTTCACCTCTAACTAACCATTAATTGGTTTCGGTTTCTAAGTTTTCATTTTTTTTTCATGCAGTTGGATGATTGGGTACTATGCCGTATCTACAAAAAGAGCAACACGCAATCGCCTCAAGTTATGGATCATGATCAGGATGAATCCTGCTCGGAAGAAATCTACCCGTCGAGTAACCAGAACGAGCAACAAATGAACGATCCGAGATTAACCAAATCATTTTCTCTATCTGAATTTCTAATCGATAATTACAATCCAAACATCTCAAATTTTTACGAGACTATGCCGGAGTTAGCTGCGCAAAACCAAAGCCAACTTCTTTTAAATGGTGGCAACAGCATGGTGCAACAGGTTATGCAAGGTGGGTCCGGTTTATCGGTGGTTGGTGAAAGCTCCATTAAGAGGCAGAGAGATGATGATTGTTTCTTTGAGCAAGGAATTAATAATGGATTGTTGATCAGCCCTAATTCTAAAAGGCTCAATGATTCATGCACTGGGGGTAGTTTTGGAAATTTATTTGAAGGAGTTCAACAACCTTTGGTGGGGCAGCCTGTGTACGGTCAGCAGCAGATACCATTTGGTTCTCATTTTGGAAAACAATGAACTACTTTTATTTTATTTCATAGGGTGATAAAGGAAATTAATTAAGATGGGGGAATAGAAAAGAGAATTTGTATAATGACTTAAAAAAAAGAGAGAATTTAGTAGTGAGATAGGCCTTTTTTGTGTGAATTTCAGTTCAAGTGAACCCATAACTGATCAGAAATAGAAAAAAAAAATTACAAAAAAGGGAGAAAAAAATTAGAAAGATTGTTGGGAGGTATTGGTGGGGGTAAATTGGGGAAAAGACATGTAAATAATATGTTTCATGGTAAAACATATTGACTTCCTTTTGTTGATTTGTAGGCTAAATTATATATTGGGTAATGGTATTGATTTCTTGGTAGAACTGTAGAAATTTTCTATGGAAAGTAAATTAAATCATGCTAAATATTTTGTCAAAGTTGATTTTCATTTGGAGAAACATTTGGTTAGACTTTTCATCATAACAAACTACTGATTTAAATTATCTTATCTCAGGTGCTTAATTAAAAATGGGTGTATATATAGACCACATGTTTTCTCAAGTTTCTTAGTCACATGGTTGATGGATTATTTTTAATATGTTAGTAAACAATATAACAAGGAATTTTTTTTATTACTGTGTCAGATCCTTATCCATATGAAAAAATCACTGGATGGAATCATTGAAAGACAAGGATTGGTTGATTAGTTTGGTTCTCTCTAGATGTCTAAAAAGTCTCAAATAAATAATTTTGAAGCACATCATTTCCAAGAGAGAACAGAGAATATACCATCAGTGATCAGTTGTCACGTTCTGTCCAGCATCATATCACAATCTTAATTAATTAATTAATCCTCAGCAGATGATCATGCGCTAACACCTTTGGATAGGGGATATTTTTTATCCATAGAAATTATTAAACAAAGGCGTAGGATAGAAAGATTATCTCATCTTCAATAAATATAAAAATATCTGACTAATTTAGTCCGATCCAAAATATATTGATCTGACTCAATAGTCTAGATCGAAACGTTATGTTTTTTTAGATCATCTGTGGACCAGGATGTGATTCTTCTCTAATCGGACAGTCCAAATCCAAACTCAAAAAAAGAAAAAAAAAATGGATATGAATCATTGAGTCCGATCTATAACATTTGAATCAGACTCAATAAACTCAATCTTTCTATATTTATTGAAAACAGTACACTCTTTCTATTTTTATACATTTCAATTTAATAATTTCTACAGATAAAAAAATTTCTTGGATTGGAGCAACTAGTCTCCAATAATTAAGAGATGCTGCTGGCAAGTAAAATATTCGTTTCTAGAAGCATTTTGGATGCTGGCAGTGACTAATTAATTGTTACCTCATTGAACATTTTTATGAGAAGAAATGCTTACTGTCCCCCATTTTAACTCGCCTAAAATTGATAATACTTTAACTGATTCATATTTCTGATAAATTGGTATTAATTAATTAATTGCGCCTATATACGACAGTTCAACTGCCATGTATTTACTAACAAATTGTTATTTTTAATTAATTGTTCTTCGGTTACCATTTACGATATACGTAAAGAGTAACTTGTGTTATTAGTGATGATATCTGATAAATTGTTATTAATTTTAAATTAATTGCTATGGTTTGATGTGTGGAATTGTGTTATTATTGATGATATATATATGATTATGTTTTCTTGTGCCCTTTATTGTTTTTTTTAACTGGTACTAATCCAGCTAGGTAATTTTCTCAGGAGTTAGTAAGAGAGTACAATTAGCAATTATAACAGTATGAAATTGAAGGTCATGGTTTCTGTGGAAGTACAACTTTAATTAATCAAGCCTTCTGGTTTTGTTAATAAAAAGGAAAAAATTCATAATTCATAATTCATAATTTTTACATGACTAATTTGATAGCAAATTTCCATGAAAAAAAATAAATGCTTATGAATTAGATCAAGAGAAAGCATGTCATTGCATTGCTTATGTGCTTAATCAAGGATGGCTATTTTACAAGAAGGAAATATGTTGAAATTAATAGTTAAAGAATCCAAAATATTGCAAAAGTCTAAAAGTTTAAGAACTCTTCCTTTCAGTTTGTTAGATCACCAATATATTATATATCATTCTCCTTAAATTGAGTAACAATTGGAAATTAAATAAATATGTAAAAGAGGTGACCTTGGCACATGGATTGGATGACCACTCAAATAAAAAAATAAAAAAAAAGCAAAGAAATAGTACTGTTATGAAGCATAAGATATATAATTTAAAAAAATCAACATTAAAGGCTAAACGTTTGCCAGCAAAAAAATTAAAGAAAAAAAAATATTTTCCACTTTGTGGGGCTATTGAAAATACAACTGTTTAAACTGTCATCGAAGAAACAGTTCAGTCTAACTTGTGAAAAATTATGTTTGAATTGATCCAATTTGAAGTGATGCTTTCAACCAACTTAACTGTACAACATGGGCACTGAATCTTTCTTGATTTTTCTATTGGGCAAGAGTAGTCACTTCAACCGTACCAATTTGAAATAATTGTACTGTACATGCAGGTTCTAGTTGATGCTGGTTCAAAGCATCACTTCAAATTTCCTGAGTAATCTATCTGATTTAGTATAACATATTCCAAGTTGGTTCTAGTTGGTACGTACCAGTAACATGTAGGTGGTGGTGAATCACATGTCTTGTCTAGTTTAGTTTGTCATTTAGCTAGAAAATAACAATGTATTAATATATTGAGTGATATTCAGCAATGAAGGAAACAGATAAATAACTTCAAAAACCCTAGAAAAAAATTACTGTTATATACCAATCAATTGGCATATGTTTTAGAATTTAATTTTAGGCATTTGTTAATTAGCTATTTGTACTGCATTGACTGCAGTAATTAACTTAAAAAATGGGCAAGTCCTGTAATTGCTTAATTGATGACATTCTTCTCTACTTAAGCAAGCTATCATTATAGTATTATTATTATTATACAATAAAACCATTTTCTATTGATTTCAAAATACACATAAGCACATGCTTTTAGGAGAAGTTATTCTATAGCTCTAAGCAACTGAAGAACTTCAACTTACAGTACAAGAAAAAAATAGTAAATAAAAGAAAAACGCGTAAAAGTACGGAAATATTTGGTTCTACAAATTGTCGGTTGAAAGCAGAATATTGATTGTAATATACAATTTGCCATTTAACATCATGGATTCAGTTTACTACACGGACATTACTTGACTTCCAAGAAACCTTCATCACATAACAATCACCTTAATACTTAGAATTGTTACATTTTGACTATAGCCTCAACAGTTTTTCTTATACAGTTATACTCTGTAGATTCTTCGTTTCAAAAAAAGGAAGAAAAAGAAAAGGGAAAAAATGATTTACTGATACTGTCTAAGTTTTGATAAATGAGAATTTGGAAATGGTTTTACAGGGAATTTTGTCCTGTAGTTTTCATTGAATGTACCAGCTGTACTTACTACTGATAATGGTGTTATCTGAAATATTATCCAATATATACAAGGTTCAGAATGAAATATTTGGCAAATTAACAATTCATTTTTGCATGTTTTCTTTTTGATGAACTCATAGAATATTCCTTTCTGCTCGTAGTGCGAGAGATTGCTTCCTGATTAGAAGCACAGATAGAACTTTGATTATTATAATAAGTTCATGTAAAATTCTCCCCTAGATATAGTTAAATACTTAGCTAGGAAGGATTAGAGATTTACTAACTTAACCAAAAAGCAAGCATTTTGACATCATTTGGAAGTTATAAGATTAAAATGATGCCACATATATATATGGTAATCAAGTATTACCCAGCTTGATTTTCATTAATTGTGGAGGTAACGTAAGATCCACAATATATTGATTAATTAATGATTATAAACAAAATTAGTCAAACATTTGTGCATAACTGGTGTTCACACCCAACTTACACTTGACAATAAATAAATTATGGTATATACCTACTTTATGTGTATTATAAAAATCAAGAAGAAATCTAAAGGTCAATTCCTTGGCACTGTTAGCAAGTCATTAGCATCACAACACAATCACATTGAATTTGTTAGCTGCAGCTTTACCAATCAGTTGTCGATAATTTATTTCGCAAGGTACGCACTGGGTCGTATAATTTATTTCGCAAGGTACGCACTGGGTCGTTTAATTTTGGTCTAACCCACTCAAATTACTGTACACATCATAGCACTGTTGTTTTATGTATATCTTACAGGGACCAAATTAAAGGTTTTGGTACTGGTAAATCATGAACAAAAGCTGGGTTTAAAATAACATTCCAGTATTGTTATCTACTGTTGTGCGATTTTCAAAGCAACATGAATTACTAGTATAGCATCATTTATATAATGCGAATTGAACAGGGAAACAATTATTGAAGAATTAGTATATTAGAGGTTGACTATAATTATTTATGTATTTGGTTGGTAACCTACAACATCTCTACATGACTACATCACTTGAAAAAGCAAGAAATATGCAAGGAAGTCATACTGGTATGTTGCTTAAAACAGATACATGTAATATTAAAGCGCAACATGGATGGAAGAGCAACCTACATGTGGATTGGTCATATACTGATAATTATTAATCAGTGCTGATCTCACTTAGTTATTTAATTGTACTAACTACTATAATACCAGGAGATTAATTAGCAGCTGTTTATTTATATATTCTCCTTTTCTTTTAGCAAATCAAAGAGTCATATAGTGCACAAGTTGATCATGTTTAAATTTAATATTATTTTGCCAACCGTGCAAGTGATCCAGGTCAAGCAAATATATATATTTTTTTATCATGTCCTCTTACTGGGAGGCTCAAGCAACGGTATAATTATTTGCATTAAATTAAAACACAAAATATTAAGCGATACATACACTTGTCCCTTTTTCTCAGCAGAAATCAGCATCAGCATATATTTGCTAATTTGTATCAGCTGTCTATTCAATCAATATCAGGTACTGACAACTACCCACTACCTGATCCTGATCCAGCGCGATTGAGATGATTCTACAATATTAATCCCATGAATTGTAGAAATATATAGTAGAGAACTTCAAATAATCCTATTACCTACGATCGGATTCATACGACCCTGATTGGATGCGGTACATAGAGTGAGAAAAATGACACGGGCGAGTTGGCTCCGTCATGAAACGACACAGTCACGGCATGGCACGTGTGACTATTATGTGCCGTGATTTGCGTGTCGCGTGCCGTGACCATCTTTTCAAAATTTGACACGCCATGTCACGTCACGTCATGACACGTGGTCACTGAGTCACATGTAATTAGGACCGTTAAATCTTGATCAAATGGTGAATCTTGAATAAACAAATCTAAATTATAAAAAAATAGTTAAACGTGACCAAACATGACAAATGCGATCAGTCATATTTGGACACGACACATTTGGGCATGGCGTGACTCACGTGCCGTGACCGCCATCAATATTTTGATCATGACACGGCACGACACGTGTGACTGTTCACTTATTCACATCACAAGAGCAAAATCACGACACGACACGATTTTACTACTCTAGCGGTACATATGGTTTTGATTGGTCATATTTAATTTGGATAGCAAGGTTTGAAGAGCAACACATTCAAAGTCTCCAAGGATGATCAACTCCCTCCAAGTCCTATCTTTTTTCTGTCTACATTTTTGTCTATAATTGAAAAATAATTATCCCACTAAAATGAAACATACCTTCTAGATGAGCGTGACTTTGTGTTTGGATAAAACACGGAATTAGTAAAAGTAGCCACTAAACCGAGCTAACTTTTCAATCTTTTCAATCGCTAACTCAACATTTTATTGGATTAGTAAATGTTATTTTTGAATTAGTACTAATCCAAGCTCATCCAAACAAAAAGCTCTATTATTAGGCCCGGACAAAATACAAACATAACACAGACAAACATAATTAAAAATTTGTACTATGTGAAGTGCATAGGCCCAAAATATACCCTGGTTCATTATTTAATACAAATATATTCATCCTCGAATTAATGGCCTAATTTAAAGGCCTTGAAACAATTACTAAGATATTAAGCAATAGCCTTATTTGATCCGAACAATTTTGGGCCTAAACAGAAGAACATTTAATGCGAAAACCAGCGCTGGAAGATCGTCCCTTGGTGCATGCAACTATGCCCCGTGCTTTATTTATTTATTTGTTATCTCTCTATCTATCATCATTTTTTATTTTACAAGTATATGATCATTATCAATTTGTCATTAATTCTTATGGTTTTACTCAAATCTTTATATATGCAGACGCAGGAAGCTAGTGTAGTATAGTCAATACTTTTTTGAAAAAAAAAAGTTTGTAAATTGTGTCTGGTATGGTTGAATAAAACTTTGTTATACCTTTTTTTTGATGGGAAAACTTTGTTATACCTGTTATAAGAGTTAAGTCGATGATGAAGGTTTGATCTAGTGAAACTGTTGGATTGCTATCCCTGGCACGGTCTTTCATTTTCAAAAGCACAAATCATCAGAAAACAAAAAGAAGAAAAATAATTAGGATTGGTTTTTAGTAGTTACCGGTGACAGTTCAGTTCTTCCATGATATTTTATTTTTAGGGGAAAATTCAATGATATTGAAAGTATTGTTTATGATTGATTGCAGGAGCTGTTCTAGATGCTTATGACTGGTCTGCTCATGCGTTTCCTTGTCAGCATCTTTTGTCATCAGTTATTATGGTTAAGGGGCTGTAATGAGTGCTTGTATTAGCTTAGCCTCTGTTCGTTGGTAACCTACAACATCTCTACATGACTATATCACTTGAAAAAGCAAGAAATATGCAAGGAAGTCATACTGGTATATATGTTGCTTAAAACAAATACATGTAATATTAAAGCACAACATGGATGGAAGAGCAACCTACATGTAGATTGGTCGTATACTGATAATTAATTAGTGCTAATCTCACATAGTTATTTAATTGTACTAATCAAAGAGTCATATAGTGCACAAGTTGATGTTTAAATTTAATATTATTTTGCCAACCGTACGTGCAAGTGATCCAGGTCAAGAAAATATATATATATTTTTTTATCATTTCCTATTGTTGTTTATGTATTTTGGGTACCTAATTACCTGATAATACAAATTCCAGTATTCCAATGAATCGACCTCTACAAGCAAGTCCAAGTAATTGGTGATTAACTCATGACGTCAATTTGTTTCATATCGATATTCGATCATGATGTAAATGTCAATTATGTTTAATATAATTAATTAATGCAGTATTAATTTTCTTTATGTGAAAGATCGAAAATTCAAAACTCAAGTATGCCAGTGTCACTGTGATTATTTGATATATGTTCGATAAAATGAGTAACAAAATGATTCGATAGTAACAAATAAATTAGTCTTACAAACACAAATTTAGTGACTGACATCAACAGCTTAATTTGTTCCCTCATTCTTTTCATATTGATCGAGTAATTAGTTTGATTCATTATCAATTGGTCCCGCAAAACAAAAGTTGCACTGGATCAGTAAATATATTGGAATGACGGGATGAATAAGTTTGTAATTATGACTGCAAATTAATATGAGTCTCCATCCTTGACTAATTAATCAACAACTGTGTGGTGTGTATTAATTATGACTGCAATGTTATATTCTTTTTTCATTCCTTAACAAACAATATTTAGATATTTTTATGTATTATGGCTATATATGAACCAGAAGAGAAAAAACCACAGATTTAAAGGAGTGCAGCGTACAATGGCTACACTTACCTGTTGCTTCCTATTGAATCCTCTCTTCTTCTGCATGGCATTAGCCATGTCTGGAGATGTTGATAATCTAATTTCCTTCAAGAATTCTCTCCCAAATCCTAATTTGTTATCCAGCTGGAACCGCATGCATGGAGTGTGTGAATTTCAAGGCATAACATGTAAAGGAAACCACGTGTCCTCTCTAACCATTCGAGATTTGCCACTCGAAGCAGACTTCAATTCAGTCTCAGCTCACATCTTCTCTCTTGAAAACCTAGAAGTGCTCTCTCTCCATTCTACCGATCTCACTGGATCCATCTCAGCCCTTACAAACTGCACCATGCAACTCAAAGAACTGGACCTATCCAATAACAACCTTCAAGGGTCTGTTTATGATACAGCTTCTCTAGCGACCTCCTGTCATTCTCTTCAGTTGCTCAACCTCTCCAATAACTATATTGGCCAGGCCTTCAATCGCTCCTCTCTAGTTCTTTCCCTCCTGAAGGTGATTGATCTCTCCAACAATAAGATCACAAATAATGAAGATATCCAGTGGTTATTCTCTAAACTCAGGTTACTCAAATATATAGATCTCTCCAATAACACCATTAAAGGCACAATACCACAAATTACTAATTGCACCTCTTTGTAATATCTTGACCTATCTTCGAATCAACTTCCTGGTACCATACTAGCTGGTACGTTCTCAGGTTGTCTAAATTTAAGTTATCTAAATCTCTCATCTAACCATTTTATTGGTATGACCCCGCCTGACATAGAGGCAACCACAAATCTCGTCACCCTGAGCCTCTCCAAGAATAATTTTTCTGGTGAATTCCCCATGTGGTCTCTGGTTGCCATATCCAAAATTCAGTTTATAGACTTGGCATTTAATAAATTCAATGGTAATTTATCCAACTCTATTTCAAAGCTTACGAGTCTTGAGTTATTGGATCTTAGTGCGAACAGGTTCTCAGGCCCAATACCACGTCCATTGTGCACTTACAGTGTATCGCGCTTGAAAGTGTTATACTTACAGGATAATTATTTTACTGGGTCTATACCCGATTCACTTTGCAATTGTACCAACTTGGTCTCCCTTGATCTGAGCTTGAACTTGCTTTCCGGGTTCATACCTAATTCTCTAGGGTCCCTCTCCAACTTAAAGGATCTTATAATGTGGCAGAATAATTTGCATGGTGAGATTCCAACTGAGCTCTCATCCCTCAAGTCACTAAAAACTCTACTTTTGGATTACAACAACCTAACCGGTGCAATACCGGATGGATTAATTAACTGCACCAACCTTAACTGGATTTCTCTCATAAACAACCGACTTACGGGATCAATACCAATTTGGATAGGTAAGCTAGAAAAGCTTACTATTTTATCACTTGCAAATAATTCCTTTATTGGGTCAATACCACCCGAGCTTGGCAATTGTAAGGACCTATTGCATTTAAATTTGAATAGCAACCAACTTAATGGGTCTATTCCACCTAGTTTAGCAAAACAGTCTGGTAAGATTGGGCTAGACAAATCACTGGAACATCGGCCGTACGTTTTCTTTACAAACCCCAAAAATAGTCAATGTCATGGATTAGGAAGTGTTTTGGAGTTTGATGGGATCCGAATGGACGACGTAATGCACTTACCAAGTACACGATATTGTAATTTCATCAGAGTTTATATGGGTGTCGTTGGCATTACTGCCATTCCTGGTCAATACTATAACTTATCAATACTTCATCTTGATTTTTCATACAACCAACTCGAGGGCCGCATACCAACTGAGATTTCTACAATGCAATCTTTGACGGTCTTGAATCTCAAGCACAATCGCTTATCTGGACCTTTGCCACAAGAATTGGGTGGCATGATCCACTTAAGTGCGCTTGATTTATCGCATAATACTTTTGAAGGCAGGATACCCTCTTCCTATTCGGCCTTATCCTTGTCAATATTGGATCTGTCAAATAACCTGCTAAGCGGGCCCATACCCGAAGAGGGTTCTTTTATCACATTCTCCAAAGATGTTTTTGAGAATAATTCAGGTCTCTGCGGGTTACCATTGCCGCCTTGTAATGATTCGTCCATGCTAGAGAAGGATGTTCCTAAGCAGTCATCAACAAATCATGAGTCTTCTCTAGGCTGGTGGATTGCACTAGGGCTATTGTTCTTCACCTTCTTGCTTATTGGGTTTATAGTAGGTCATTATCTGCGATAGGTCGGCATTTGTCTTGATGTAACTATCTATTTGTAAGCATCATCAGAGTTAAGTACAATAAATAGGGATCAATCGACTACTATTTTTTTTTGTATATCTATATGATTTATAATTTAGATTAAAATGTAATGAATATTGTAAATTGACCTACATTCTCAGCATGAAAATTTTATATTATTGACTTCTAATATGTGTTTGACCCCTATGATTCGTAAGTTTGGCTCCGACTAGTTTGCAATAACTATGTTAGATGCTTTTCTTGGATAAAATCTATGTTGTATCTCATTAAATGTTTTAGAGTTGTTAATTTAAATTTCGGTTACAAATTTCATATATGAATAATTTGTTTCATTCTTTGTCAAAGGGGTTATATCATGCATGTTTTTTTTTTTTTGTTTCTGTCTGTCTTCTTTGAGGATCCATATAGTAGGATACTAAGATCATACCTCCTATATATGCACGAGGTTATTAAAAAAAATCAAGAAATTAAACTTACAAAAGCGAGGCATGAAACCTGTACCAAACTTGCTCCGAGTAGAAAAAAAAACATAATGAAAAAAACGAACGATCATAATAGATGGTTTGAAACCAAAAACGAAGTAAACGTCTTGACAAAAACAACATAGAAAATACAAAGTAGTAACTGTCAAAAGCAAACAGTCTTAATTAGTAATCACAACCAGTCGGCCATCATACCACTTCAAAATGGCTGTACTAGTTGGTGACAATAGGCACTAGAAGAAATTGGTGTGATGTCCGCTCGACCGTCTGATTCGCTTTGTGATCCATACTGTTTGATCCGTACAAATATTACTGCGGCGCACAAGAATATTAAAGTACCCGCATGGATCATGAAGTGAATCGGACTGATCAAAGCGGCGCACCGATTTGAGTCCGATGCCCATCAAATGCGCCCCACTCCTTTTATCTTATATCAATTAAATATTTTCTCGAGAGTTTTCTCAAGTGCAAATTTATTCTTAATTGCGTGCTCTGGAAGGAGGGGACGCGAGAAAAAGAGATGGGAACAGAGAGAAACTACGTCTGACCGGATAGCAAAAAGAGAAAATATTATTTTATCAGACCGATGATTATGGTATTTAATTATAAAACCAACAAGAAATCTAAAGGTCATTTCCTTGGCACTGTTAGCAAGTCATTAGCATCACAACACAATCACATTGAATTTATTATAGCTGCAGCTTTACCAACCAGTTGTCAATAATTTATTTCGCAAGGTACTGGGTCGTTTTGGTCTAACCCGCTTAAATTACTGTACACATCATAGCACTGTTGTTTTATGTACATCTTACAGGCGCTGAAAGGTTTTGGTACTGGTAAATTATGAACAAAAGCTGGGTTTGATATAACATTCCAGTATTGTTATCTACTGTTGTGCACTACATACTGAATTATTAGTATAGCAGTAGAATTACAACTCATTTGCACCATTTATATAATGCGAATTGAACAGGAAAACAATTATTGAAGAATTAGTGTATTAGAGGTTGACTAAAATTATTTATGTGTTTGGTTAGTAACCTACAACATCTCTACATCACTTGAAAAAGAAAGAAATATGCAAGGAAATCATACAGGTATGTTGCTTAAAACAAATACATCTAATATTAAAGCGCAATATGGATCGATGTAATAATTAATTAGTGCTGATCTCATGTAGTTATTTAATTGTACTAACTACTAAGACCAGGAGATTAATTAGCAGCTGTTTAAATTATTTATATATTCTCCTTTTCTTTTAACAAATCAAAGAGTCATATAGTGCACAAGCTGATGCTTAAATTTAATATTATTTTGCCAACCGTGCAAGTGATCCAGGTCAAGAAAATCTATATATATTTTTATAATGTCCTCTTACTGGGAGGCTCAAGCAACGGTATAATTTTTTGCATTAAATTAAAACACAAAATGTTAAGCGATACATACACTTGTCCCTTTTTTTTTAGCAGAAATCAGCATCAGCATATATTTGCTAATTTGTATCAGCTGTCTATTAATCAATATTAGGTACTGACAACTACCTACCACCTGATCCTGATCCAGCGTGATTGAGCTGATTCTACAATATTCATCCCATGAATAGTAGGAATATATAGTAGAGAACTTCAAATAATCCTAATACGATCGGATTCATACGACCCTGATTGGATGCGGTACATATATACGCTACGCTTTTGATTAATTGGTCATATTTCATTTGGATAGCAAGGTTTGAAGAACAACACATTCAAAGTCTCCAAGGGTGATCAAATCACTGCAAGTCCGATCTTTTTTCTGTCTACTTTTTGTCTATAATTGAAAAATGATTATCTCACTGAAATGATGCATACCTTCTAGATGAGCGTGACTTTGTGTTTTTGGATAAAACACGGGATTAGTGAAAATAGCCACTAAACTGAGCTAACTTCTTAATCGCTAACTCAATATTTTATTGGGTTAGAGGATGTTATTTCTGGATTAGCAATAACCCAAGCCTATCCAAACGTAAAGCTCTTTTATTAGACCCAGACAAAATACAAACATAACACAAATTAAAAATTTGAACTATGTGAAGTGCATAGGCCCAAAATATGCCCTGGTTCATTATTTAATACAAATATATCCATCCTCGATTTTATGGCCCAATTTAAAGGCCTTGATAGAATTACTAAGATATTAAGCAATAGCCTTATTTGATCCGAACAATTTTGGGCTAAATAGAAGAACATATAATGATGCAGTATAATTGAAAGGGCATCTAATTATTTTTGCGAGTGGACCCTAAACCCCCGCACGTTGCGAATTCAGATCACTGAAGTAACCCAAAGGTTGGGCTTTAAATCGGGACCGTCCGATTCGAATCCGAACCATCCATCCGGAAATGAGCGCACGTATTCCGAGACGATCCTGAACGACAGATTCGAATCGGACGGTTCTAATGCAAAACCCATAAATTGGGTTACTTTAGGGGATTTGGACCCGCACGTCGCAATGTGCTTCGCAATTTATTTTATAATTTCCATCTCCAGTAATGGCTAAAAGGGGTTGTCCAGTACTCTTTCATCTAACTACTGAAATATATTACAGATTTCTGTGGTCCAAAGCATAAAATGGAGTTGATTTTTATATTCGAATAAATTTGCTGGACCACCACTCCGACCAAATAATTCCGAATTTCAGATCAACATTTATTATTCGCAACTTTCCATCTTTTATTCACTTCTCGGATCATTTCGATTTCCTCAGCGAAGAATCTCTCTATCATATTCTCATGGATTATCCGCACGGACGCCACCACCACCACGGCAGAGGCGACGAGGAGGAGCGTCCTCCTCAGCCGGCGTACGGGTACGGAGGGGAGGGTTACGGTCGTCCGCCACCGCCACAGCAGGAGTACGGCTACGGAGAAGGGGGTTACGGCCATCCTCCACCTCCAAGGCAGGAGTACGGCCAAGGAGGGGAGGGATACGGCCATCCTCCACCGCCACGGCAGGAGTACGGCCAAGGAGGGGAGGGATACGGCCATCCTCCACCACCACGGCAGGAGTATGGCCACGGAGGTGAGGGTCACGGCCATCCTCCGCCTCCACGGCAGGAGTATGGGTATGGTCAGGGCCAGGGGGCTTACCCATCTGTCCAGCACGTGAGTCACGTGAGCCACCAATCTGAACCACACGGTCATGGCGGTCATGGTGGAAACGACGCCATGGCAGCGCTGATGAGGCAACCGAGTTTCAGGATTTACTGCAAAGGCAATGAGCGCGTCAACCTTGCGATCCGTAATAACACCGTGCTTCTCGTCACTACTGACGAGAGTGATCCTTCTCAGGTTCAGAATCCATTTATTGATTTCTTTTTTTTTCTTTATTTTTTCAGATCCAGCGTTCTGTTTTTCAGTAGTCGATTCGTTGTATAATTTTAATAAAGTCCCGAAGAATGCGTTGTCCCGGGTGATATGCTGTTTGAATATTTGATCCCCTTTGTGTTGCTCAAATTTTTTTTTGTTTGTTTTTGCAATATTTTTTATTTCTTCTTATTGGATCCAATGACATCTCAAATTTTACCAATTTTAAATTGTTAATGCCAGCAATGGATCAAGGATCTGCGATATAGCACAAAGGTGAAGGATGAAGAAGGGTATCCTGCCTTTGCTCTGGTCAACAAAGCAACTCGACAAGCTCTGAAGCACTCCCTTGGCAAATCCCATCCTGTAATAAGTTTTGCTATTTTTCTCCAATTTCTGATTTTTAACATCTTTATCAATTGTAATCAACTTAATCAATCTATGTTATACTTACATGAAACAGCTAAAAAATGTCTCTGTGCTGCTTAAATTAAATTAATTAGGTGCTAGTGACTGAGTATAACCCAGAGAAACTGGATTCATCGGTGCTGTGGACTGAGAGCAGGGACGTGGGGAATAACTTCAGGTGCATTCGCATGGTGAACAATATCTACCTCAACTTTGACGCATTTCATGGGGACAAGGCACATGGTGGTGTCCGTGACGGCACCACTGTTGTCCTCTGGGAGTGGTGTGAGGGCGACAACCAGCGCTGGAAGATCGTCCCTTGGTGTATGTAGTGTGCTTTATTTATTTATTTGTTATTTATCTATCTATCTATCATTTTTTATTTTACAAGTATTTCATCATTATCAATTTGCCATTAATTCTTATGGTTTTACCCAAATTTTTATGCAGAGGTATGGAGCTCATGTAGTATAGTAAATACTTTTTTGAAAAAAAAATATAATTGTAAATTGTGTTTGGTATGGCTGAATGAATATTTGTTATACCCGTTATAAGAGTTAAGTCGATGATGAAGGTTTGATCTAGTGAAACTGTTGGATTGCTGTCCCCAGAACGGTCTTTCATTTACAAAAGCACAAATCATCAGAAAACAAAAGAAGAAAAATAATTAGAAATGGTTTTTAGTAGTGACCGATGACCGTTCAGTTCTTCAATGATATTTTATTTTTAGGGAAAAATTCAATGATACTGAAAGTATTGTTTATATATCATTTGCAGGAGCTGTTCTTGATGCGCTTATGACTGGTCTGCTGTTGTGATTTGCTTTTACTACTACTACTACTGTTTCGTGAATAATTTGGGCCATGTGTTTCCTTGTCAGCATCTTTTGTCATCAGTTATTATGGTTAAGGGGCTATAACGAGTGCTTGTATTAGCTCGCATGTGCTTGTATTAGCTTTAGCCTCTGTTGGTTGTCAATTTGTTTTTTTTTTTTTTGTAAATACGTGCGCCGCATTACCTTATCAGAGACTTTAATCCGTATTGAGAGTATTCAAAGGATGATTTGTATCCTTTGTGAACTCTATTATCCAGGATTTTACTATTGGCTACCAGTCAAATATTATGTAATAAATAAAACCGAGTGGAATTGCGGTTACACCATTTTGCATGTAATCACCAGTCTATTATAATTTATCGTGGAGGATTACCAGAGTTTACTAGGCTCCAAGCGAGAAGCCACTAATTAAATTAGGAAGTGTTTCCTAGTTACAGGCAGTCTTGTTTAACTCCTAGAATGGAGGCATCATATGCCAAATTCACGGCTTTAATAAAGCAGCACAGAACAAAACGCACGGGATCTTGTTTTCAATACAACCAAAGGTCAGGACACGCGTCCTGTGCTGTCATGTCGGCATAGAATCCTTCAAAGAATCAGCAGATATTTGGATAAAATTTGGAAAAGAAAGAGATGGTTAGTACCACCAAATCACCGACACGACAATATGCAGATTGTATTTTGTGAAAGTGATCTTTTCGTATTCTGCTGACACGTTCACGTGGAACGATGAGAGGAGGAGGAGGGGACTGATTAATGTTGAATAATGCTCATAACTTAGCTTTCTAGTTTGGTAGGAAACATTAATCAATCATCTGCATTTATAAAACTAATTGTGTTGATTTGGTTGTTTAGATATGTAATATGGTGACTTTTATCCCCTTCCCGAAGATAGAAGCTCTAATAAACAAGTGCATATGCTACTTTCACTGAAAATTTACACACTTGTACATTATTTTTATGAAAGAGCTCCAATTATTAAATGGAATAAATAATACTGTACCTGTGTACCAACTTGTGTTGATTATTGAAAGATTGGGTGCAAAACCCACGGTGGTTTTACCTGTCAGCCTAACATTGATAAAAGAATAATCAAAGTGACTCACAAATTCTATCAAGCATTTTGGGAATTGATAAAACAGGATTTGTATTTTAGTACTGTACAAAATCATCAGACCAAACTAACTAGTCTGAATAAGTTCATCATTTATCTTATATCAAAATAAAATGATGCTAAACTCATAACTAAATTTAGACTAATTAGTTTGGTCAATTGTAGTTTCAAACTGATTTCTAAAATCTTGACATTTCGACTAGAGACAATTATGCATTGAGTTATTGATAGTAGTCAGGCCACATTTATTAAGAATAGATATATTTTAGACAATGTTATTATGAATCAAGAAATAATCCATCATTGTCATCATACAAAAATACGGGGTAGTAGTTAAAGTTAATTTTGAAAAAAATTATAACAAGATAAATTGGCAATACCTGATAGATATTCTAGAACAAAGGGGTTTTGGGCAAAATTGGATCTTCTGGATCAAAGAATGGCTCAATAGTTCACAATATTGTGTTAATATCAATGGAGAACTGACCAACTATTTCTTTTGTAAGAGGGGGGTTAGACAAAGTGATTCATTGTCCCCATACTTATATATCCTAACTGCTGATATGTTCAGCAAAATTTTTCAAAAGGGTAAATATGCCAACTTAATTCAAGGAATAGGTCCAAATGCAATAAATAACTATTCTCATGGAAACTATCATTATGCAGATGATACTATTATATTTTTAAAGAAAGATGAAACAAATGTGCAGAATTCATGGTGAGCTTTGGTGTCTTTTGAAGCCCTATCTGGTATCAAAGTGAACTACTCAAAAACTACTATGTATACAATCAATACTTCAGATATACATAGATACACAGCTTACTTTAGATGTGGTACAGCTTCTTTCCCATTACAATATCTTGGATTGCCTTTACATACTCATCGATTAACTCAAGTAGAATGATATATTCTAATTGATAAAATTGAAAAGAAATTAAAACTGGAAGGGAAGTTTGCTCTCCATTGGGGGTAGACTCACCCTTCTCAATTCAGTATTTTCAGCAGTACCATTATACTCTCTATCAATATACAAAATTCCTGCTTCTGTAATAAAAAAAATTGATCAAATCCGATGCAAGTTCCAATGGCAGGGGACAACTAATAGGAAACGATATCCCCTAATTAATTGGCAAACTGCTCGTATATCTAAGGAATTTGGGAGCTATGAATACTTGATATTAAACAAATGATTTTGGTATTATTGATGAAATGGTGGTGGAAATTAAAAGATCCTACCTATCACAGCCCTTAGAAACACATGATTTTCACTAAATATTATTCTAACGCACATACCCAAAAATCTGAATTTTGGTCCACAATCACTGTTATACAACACCTACGAAATGTGAGTGTTTCTTATGAACCTGGATATAATACCACAATATCTTTTTGGCATGACATTTGGTACTAGCAATGCTCTATGGCATCTAGATATCCATATCTTTATAACATTTGTATGTCAACTGAGATATCCTTACAAACAATTATTAATACGCAAGGGGCTACATTGAAATTTAGAAAAACAATGTATGGAGTTTTATATATAAAATGGAATTGAAATTTAGAAATTATTAGTAATATCTCTTACACACATTCAACAGATCGAAGCTAAAGATGAGAATCATCAGGGAAATTTACAGTCAAATCATTATATAAAGTCTTGAATTACAGGGGGATTAAGCCAGTTAATACCTTGTTTGTGGTGGTTTATACCTATACCATTGAAAATTAGAGTTTTTCTTGTGGTTGATGATAGGCATAAAATATATACACATTTACAAATGTTCAATCTAGATTTTAACCTGAAAATACTCTAAATATCTTGTATTTTGATATATAAATGTCATATATTACACCTGAAATCAAATTACTGCCTTTGTTTGCTTTAAATTGCAGAAAACAGCGAAAAAAACACTCACTGCGACCCGCACTGGACACAGTGCGGGCCGCACTCAGCACTTAGTCAAATCTGGGAGGCTCTGCGCAAGGAAGGGAAGCAAACTGAGGGGAATGCGACCCACACTGGAGGTCAGTGCGGGCCGCACTGTGTACGTAGACAGATTTTTTGAAGAAACAATTCCAATGCGACCCGCACTGCAATTAGTGCGGGCCGCACTCAACAAGAAGGAAGAATGCGACCCGTACTTAGGATAATGCGACCCGCACTTTAGGTTACGCTCAGCCAGGAGAAAAGTCCGAGGGGAATGCAACTCGCACTGACTCCCAGTGCGGGCCGCACTAATAACTTAGTCAAAATCTCGAAAAATCCGAAATAGAAGAAGAGGAGAAAATAACCATAATGCGACCCTGATAAATCCAATCAGGCCCACACTCACACTCGGCGCAGGAAGTTAAATAAGAAAACTAACCCCCAGTGCGACCCGAGTTGGCCACGCGGTGCGGGTCGCATTCATACTAAAAATGCGGTTTCGCTATTTTTGGAAGGTCAGATCATGCCCGGTTGGCAATAGTTAGTGGGTCCAATAATAGAGGACGTGTGGGACACTGTTCCCCACGTTTCTGTTAGTTTGTAATCATCTAGAAGTCAATAATACGATAAATTATCATAAAGCTTTGTTCATGAATTGAGTGATTAATAAACTGTCATTTTGTTCCTTGAGTATTAATGAATTTATGAATCATTTCGGATTCATGACTTGAAATTGTAAAGCTTCATAATATATATGATAAATACTCTTAAAAGTCTCTAACCGAGGTAATTAGCAGGAACACTAATTTATCGTTACAAGGTTAGAATGTGGATTAAAAGATGGTCAAGTTTTACAGACCATTGACATGAGATGTCATTTTAATCATATAGATACATGTTCTAGGAACATGGTATTTGACAGACCTCGAATGAAACATTAAATGGAATTGTGTACGTGTCATTAATGTTTTCATTCAGTGTTAAGTTCTAAAGTATGAGGTATTCATCTTTCCTACTGAGAGATGTGTATGTGTGATTGTTACCTAACGCTGTCGGTAAAACGCAGTCATAACGGTAGCTTTTCGGTATACATAACTTAGCTGAGGTAGTGATGGTTTACCAAAAGTACTATTGTCCCTCGTATCTCTATACGAGTTACGGTATCACTTGGGCCCCTTGATAGAGTAGGATTATTCGCATGCGGTATAATTACAAGAGTAATTATATTTGATAATCCGCTCAAGATCGAGAAAAATTATGTTTGCAAGGATGACACACACCTACCTTGAAACCGATCGTCTTGTGAGACATAAGAATTAACACGACTAAAATAGTTTACTGGATCGTGGTATTGTATAGTACAGCATCATCTGTGTAATTGGATGGTCATAGTGCAGATGTTAAATGCCTCCTATGATTATAGAAGTTAAAATGGTTTTAATTCTATTTACCAACATAACACAGATCCTATTGGGTCACACCGTATAGGAGCTAGTCAGAGAATCTTACTGATTAATTATAAATTGATTATAATTAATATTAAGATGGTTATAATTAATTATACGTGATATAATTAAATTATAAATGTCATATAAGATGACAAGCAGAAACAACGGTTAATTTATCAGCGTACTCGATGCGTTGTATAAAATCGTACCGAAACCGAACCGAAACCGGACCCCGAGAAATATAATTGTTTAGAACAATTATATATATTTGATTTAGATTTTAAATATTAATTATGGTTTTGAATATTGACAAAATTAAAACCTTAATTAAATAAATTAAAAATCCAAATATATAATATATATATATATATATATATATATATATATATATATATATATATATATATATATATATATATATATATATATATATTAATCAAATGGTATTCTCAAATGGTATTTGATTTACCATGGTATTTGATTTTACCATTTTACCAAACCACCATTAAGAATGACGTAATTGTAAATATGCCAAACTTTAAGGGTATTTTGGTAATCGGGCGAACCTCCTCATTTGCCTATAAATAGAGGGGTAGGGGTAGAGAGAAAATTACCAATTCACTCATATCTGATCTGATCGGTCTGATCGAATCGATAAATCTATTTTCTCTCTTTCTCGGTTACGGTTGTTTATGGGATTCGAAATAATATATTTTTGCGAAAGTTGCGGTATTTCTATTTGAATAACTGCGAGTCGTAAATATATTTATTTTGTCTTTTTCTCGGTGAATAGTGTTTTTGCAGAATTCCGCAGTTTACGGTATTTCTGGCAAAAGAAATAAACCGCTCTCTGGTTAGTCCTGGTGGATAACCAATAGAGGTATCAGACGTCTGATACTCGGAAGCGAGACTTTCCTCAGATTCGGTCTTCTCGGTCTGTTGCAATCCAATTGGAATTTGGATCAAGGTATAAATATGTTATATTAATCTATTTAATTTGTAGATAGATTAAAGTTTTAGAAATCAATTATGGAGTAGATCTGTAAAAGAATTAAATCGGGTTTTGATGCCAAAGAATACTGAAGCTGGATCCCCTTGGAAAGTATTCTGACATACCTCGTTTAATCCTTGGCTTAATATAGAAGTAAAATTTTTGTTTTACGTTCTTTCCGCATATTAAGCTAATCAACGGTTTGGACGGCTCGTAACCCAACAGTTTCTAGGGTGTTTTCTAGGCTAAAAAGGAGGAATTCACCATCTACCATCAATCCACCATCTACCATAGACAATTCCATTTTTTACACATCTCCTTAGAGCAAAAAGTGAGATTTAGAGTTTAGATTTGGAGAAGAAGAGCAGAATTTTCAGAGCAAGGAAGGAAGACAAGAAATCTCCATAGGAGTAAGGGTTGTAATCATTTCTCTTTCAATTTCTCTTTGTTTTAGCCAACTTGTAATGAATTTCTTTTGTAAATTTTGCATCTCCATGAAAGGCTAACTTCCTCTCTAGGGGTGTAGGTCAAATGCATGAACTTGTTTAATTCTATTCTATTTGGTTCTTTGTTTTTATGATGATTGTTTGATTTGATTGTTAATTTCTGCGATTTATTCTTTGTGAATCCCATAATTTGTGCTTGAATTGTAGTTATCCCGCTTTAGGTCTTTTAGACTCCAAAGTAGCTTAGGATCATATAGGATAGTATCAATTATGTCACAAAGTCATTAGGATTTAGGTTAGAGAAACACCATCTTTTAATCTAAGCCGGAATTACAGAAATTAAGGTTAGAGTTTGATATAAAATCTAACGGTTGGAGTCAAACCTTAAGTCGGGACATCTTGAATTGAATTAGAGATTGGTATGAGTTGTCTTCACCGGTTAAATTATTAAGTACCGAGATCTAAGGAAATGATAGACTAACAAGAGCTTTATATCCTAGATGATTAAGGCGATGTACTTTACCGTGAAGTTGTGATCATCTAGGCACGTTATTAATTCACGCAAGTGACCCTTTTTAATATATTTGGTTAAAAACTCCATCGAAATCAAACATGAATTTAAACACACCAAATAGATAGGATTAAACAAGAGATTGTAGACCGAAAACCCCTAGACTCTCCAAACCTTGACAAAACTCTAATTTCGCTTTACTCTTTCTTAGTTTTTATTGTTTAAACCTCCAACTCCTTGGATATTGAACCCACCAACTTTAGGAATTTAGAAATTGAACTTTAAAACAAACTTTGAAACAAACCAAAATTCTAAAATTATTCTATAGAGTCGAAACTAAAATCTCCCCATATCCCTTGGATCGATACCTTTTATGCTACATTGATAGGTTGTGCGCTTGCAATCAACCAATCTTTGAGTATTTAGGTTTATAAATTTAAAAGTAAAACGAGTATTAAGTCATAGCAAAAACCCTATACCAAATTACTCAACAGTTGACTGCCAAAAACAAAATATTAACCAAAAATAATCTGAGAAAAAGAGGGTGGCAAGGTAATAAGACCTGCCAATTTTGTCAATTCTCTGAAACAAGAAATCAATTATTTGTGCATTGTTCATGTAATAAACAAATATGGTTCTGGATGAGTTCTTGTCAAAATTTTAGTATACATTGACATTCATTTTCTGATATAATACACTTTGCTAATCAACTACATGATGTACACAGATCTGCTATGCTTCTAGTTTTTAGTGCCGTATGATGGACTATTTGCAAATAAAGGAATGAATTATGCTTTGAAACAGGGAAGCAAAAAAATCAGTTAAACAAATTATTTTACTGATTATCTCACCGGTACATTATTGGACATGAGTAGTGAAAAAACAAGTTCAAGAATCTACTGCTTTGTGGCTACCAGTTGACTTGGACGCAATCCCTTTAAACAGTTGGCATCCTGATAAGGAACAGATGGATACTGCTGAATACCGGATGGTGGTGTATGAAAGGGACCCTCATCTTGCTCCATGAAGATCGCAAGTCATAAGAGAAGAAGAAGCTACCAAGTGACAAATTTTGTGTTTTTAAAAACTTACCTTAGCCCCCATTGTGTGGCTTATATGTTATATTTTAGTAGCTCATATGCTGATGTGTTCCCAGCTGCTATGCTCATATATTATGCATCCTTTTGTTGTGTGTTTCCAGTTGATATGCTGATGATTTTGAGTATTAGAACTCTAATGGTTGTTATATGAACTTGATATGAACAATCTAGGTATGTAAGTTAACTTTTTTCAATGAAATGGACTTGGGCCTTTTATAAAAAAAACAGTGACCCACAAAAAGTATGTTATTGAAATAGAAAGGCTAGGCACAATTATTTTAAATTATCTTTATCCGAATTGTGAATTTACTATGACAAAAATATAATTGAATGCAAACATAACTTGGAATAATTAAACTAAGTCAACTTTATCACATACGATTATGCAAATGATAAACACGCAACACAAAATAGAGACGTTAACTTAAACATGAGCCAGCAACAAATGTTTTACCAGTCAAATAAAATTTGGTTCATCATAATTTAAACTGCATAAAAGAGAAATAAAATTAAGATATTCCACTACCTACTAAATCCTACAAAATACCAAGCTAAATATGAGTCCATTTTAAAAAAGCAGAGCATTGAACACTAGAAATTAGAGTATTGTTTTTTTTATCTAGTACCCGTTAGATAATGAGTTTGAACCAATTTAGCCATTTTCTTGCTCCTGGCGAAAATCGAAAATCCTGAATCTGCTAATGAATATAGAATTCAGATAAGTTCATGATTACTTTTTCCTTGTACTTTTATCATCCTTGCATATCAAATGGGAGAGACTAGAGAGGCTTTATGATTCCTCTTCGGAATCAATTTCTGGGTCAGACAAAAATTGGAAATTAGAAAAGTGATTGGGTAAATCTTCATTAAGGATTCCTCTAACTATTCAGACGCAAGTTTAGCTTGGGACTCTATTATTAGATCTAGGTTCAGCTTGGCACTTGGACTAGTAATCTGTCTCAAGTATGGTTTCTGAGTTTGACCTCAGATTTGGTGCCAGTACTCTGCTCTTGTCTGACTGAATTAGCAGCAAAATTCGATGTGCCAAATTTCAATATCATACATGTCGGATCCAATAATGTGAGCTATCTTTCGGGATTATGACCCAGAACCCTCTACTAGCTAGGATTTTTGCTAATGCTTTGAATCAGTCAAGTGTACAATAACCAATTACAGAAACAAGATGGTAGTTAACAGAACTTACACTAGTCCCAATTTGACAAGAATTTTCAAGAAATACCAAGTCAAAATTCTCTTATCGAATCAGCATTCGATCCCTTTCAAAAACTCTTCAGCCACAGATACAAACCCCAAGTTAATGAACAGATAAAATTGCATCTACAAGTAAACATGTGATATGTAATTCTGTTCCTCCTAATTGTGTTGAAGAACAAGAGTTAGAACTGAAAAATTTGTGCATAATTAAATCTACAAGCCCGCATGAAGGATCTCAAAATAGTTTCATTGTCCGTCGCCAAATCCAAATGCATTGTGTCAAGAAATGACATGCATATTGCGTCTCTGCACGAATGCCCGATACTCCAAAAACCTGAAGCGGGAGGGAAGTTCAGCCGATATTAAATCCTTTTCTGCAATGGCAATTCCAGAAATTTCTGTTAATGGCTTCAAGAGTTGTAAGGACATGGGGGAAAAATGAAATAAACAATCAATAAGGATTCAATTCTACCTTTACATAGTAATACAGGCATGTCCAGTATTATTTAACAAATGACTGATATACTGAGTTACTGTCTACGTGATTAAAAGTATGATCATATGACAAAAGGCATTAGAATAACGAGAACAAAGTATAAAAGCTTTCATTAAACCCCTGAAATTGATACAATAATTGCAATAAAACGGAAAAGGCCGATCGATAGCAGAACTTCATCCTCCGAAATTATTCACCTGAGTTAAACGGAAAACAAGAACTTGATCCTCCTAAATTGAACTGTATCATGAAATATTATGTTTATGTACTCCTTTTTTTTTATCCTCCAAATGTTATGACTATTGAGTAAGTCTCAAATTCAAAAACAGAAGATTTGAAATTGTTCACCACCTAAATAAATGACTCATGTTGATCCGCTCTCCATGGGGCCCGCAAAAAATTGAGGCCCATAATTTATCAAGAAGTTAGAACTAAGTACAAATCCATTCAAATTAGATCGCCTCGTCTAATCGGAGGACATATTATGGGCCAACCTACTAGGCCCATTTACATTTGCCAGCACTTCCGTTCGATTAAAGTTACATTATGCAAATTTTGTGTTGTAGATTTTTGGTAAAGAACCTAAAAGCAGCAACGAATTTTGAACTTTTTATGCATTGCAAAATTTTCCTTTTAAATTTTCCAGTAATTATCTTGTAAAAATAAACAAGTATAATGGTTGATAACAGCTAGACCTGACCTGTTTTCCTTCCATTTGTTGATTGATCAATTTACAAAAAAAATGTTTCTAACCCACCCGAATTTCCCATTAAAATAGAGCCTTGTAAAATTAAGATGATAATCCTCTTTCATATATATATATATATATATATATATATATTATTTTACTACTCAAACTGAGTTCCATAGGTTCCATAGCCGTCTGACCTGCTTTAAAATCTGTGCGTGATGCTTTGATATCCGTGCACAACCGCCTTAATATCCATGCACACAGATATTAAAGCGGATCGAACGGCTGTGAAACCCATCGGAGCCAAACTGCTCAAACCCCAGGAAACATATCTGGAGCTTCTAGAAGGATTATTGGTGCAGTCTTGTGTGACACTATAAATTAGCTTATTTAAGCTCTCTAATTCATCATTAAAATTGACAAATCTGTATAGGTTGTCATAGTCAGACATGAAAGATAGAGCAGTTGAACTGCTAATCGGCGACACGTTGGGCAATGGGCACTAACATTATAGTTCACATGTAGTGCTAACAGGGGAAAGATATTTATATGATACCATGTAAACAACTATTTGATTTGACATTATAGTCAAGACAAAGGAGGTAGATAAATGAAGCTTTCCTTTGTTCTTTTCTAAAATCATATATAGGTTTGTCATGTCAAAGGAGCTCAAATGATAGGTAGGTTGCATTTTTTATTTATTTCCTCGTTAGAAATGCATGCAGTTATAATAATAATTTAAACTTGGATTTAATTTATACAGTGTAAAAATCGCCAGTGAAAAAAATTATATACAAATACTAGGTGCATATAGAGAGAAATAGGAGATATCAATCAGAGGAGGGTTCAAATGTCTCCATTTTTAGTGCCTCCACCATATCTCTATTTTTAAAAACATTAATAAATTAAAATTTAAATTATAAACGTCAAAATAAAACCATTAGATGTGATTCATTATATGTGATTTATGTTATTTTTTCAATGTGCTCATTAAAAAAATATCACATTTCCATTTTGTTTTTATGTGAATCAATCATTTGAAAAATCAACGTCTAAAAATTGTTCACATTAGTACGTTTTTACAAGCTCTTGAAGACAATCAAAACAAAATTTAAATATCACAATTTTTTACACGTGCATAGATAAAATGATGTAGATCATATCTTACCGTTATATTTTGGCTTTTAAGTTTTGAATTTTGAGTTATTAAAGTTCTTAAAAATGGAGGCATTTGAACCCTCCTCTATCAATAAATCACTTCTTTAATCCAACTTTTGTGTAATATTTATTTGATAATTATTACTCAATTAGAAAACTGAAATTGTAGACGTGTTTGTTTATTTTTTGTATTGCACACGATATTCAATTTGGATCATTAAACAATTAAAAAATTTCAAAGAGAACTTTTGGTGATTTGTTTTTAATTAATGAGCAGTCAGATTTTAAATTTACTTTAAATATGATACATTTCATATATAGATAATTGAGAAAACAAATAATATTTTAATTTTTAATATTTCAACAATATTTTTTAAATATATCAGATAATTGTACCATTAAAATTAGATATACCCAAGAAGTTAGCAGTTAGCAGCTATACATAGGCTTTTGTTTATTATTGGTTCTTCTCATTGAATTTTATTGACTATTTAATCTCCATGCATGCTGTTGGTCAAGAAACTTTCTGGTGACCTAGTAAGATAAATAATTCCATTTTTTTTTTTTTATATCTTTTTGTGCTCTTCTCTTAAGTCTCAACTCTTTTCAGTCTTCCAGTCAAGAATTCTATCTGTTATATATAAAATAGACATGATTCAGACGATCAACTTTGTCTTGTACAAGACTAAGTTGTACACAACTTTTTGAATTCTTTTCACTAACTAGTTGTAAAGTTTATAGCCTTTTAACCCTACTGTCTTCTTCTTTTTTTTACTTTGACTCTCTTTAATATTTTTCTATATTATCTTAAATGGTCCCCAACTTAGGATTGTGTCAATTTAACCTCCTCCCTATTCTGCCTAAACTCACCATATGTGGAAATAAAATAAAATAAAAATTTGGTAAACTTCCGTGTCAAAGATTAACTACAAATGTTATATAAACAATTAATCATTTATCTTGTAGTACGTTAAAATATCATCCAATCATTAAAACTAATCTCTTGGAGAGAGGTTTACAAGTTGTAGAAATAAATCTTAGCTGAGATTTATTTGTTTATTATGGTATCTGACTCTCTGTACTTAAATTTGTTCCTGAAATTAATGAGTTTCAAATGAGACAAACTAGATATTCTTTCGGTTTCGGCATCATGTGAAACAGTGAAAGAATAGAGGAAATATGAAATTTGGAACAGGCTTTTATTCTGTATTATTTTGGTCGTGTTAGATTGACAGTGGAAACGTATTGGCAAATTAGTTAATTTCGAATCTTTATAAAAAAAAAAAAAAACTCAATTATTCTATTCCATTATCTCTACATAATAGAGAATTAATTCATAGAGAAATAGAGGAGAGACTAAAGTGTAAAAATCATGAATTTGGCTGCAAAAGTTCAAGCCCAATTTCACTCAACTTCTTTTTCTAGTTCGGCGGAAACATAACATCTATTTCAATCTATCTATTCTTTTCACACGCTGAACAGGTTATTAGAGAAAAAAGCTACAAGAATATGTGTGTGTACCTAAGAGCATTTGCATGCATTGAGATTTTTTTTTTATTTCTAAAATATGCAGGACCCATTATAATTTTTTGTTGTAATATAATTTTTAATTTAGAAAGATTTCTTTTTAAAAAAATTGCTTTCGAACTATTTTATTGGTTTTCGTTCTCTTTTCCATAATAGTAATTGTTGATCGACGTGGCCACTAAAAAAAAATCAAATAATTGAACGAATATAGAGGTTTAAAAATTAAAATGAACTTAATTTCTATTTAGTGCTTGACAACTATTTTAAATGTCTTCTTAATTTTACTATTGGATATTGTTCTTAAACTCAAATTGTTATGATACAAGAGGGCAAGTTCTCTTTATATATATAGATTAGTATTGTCCAAATTCAATATGTACCTAAATCTCACATAATATTATCGAAATAATGTGAGATGTCATCTTCATTAAAAACGAAATTACAATATTACTTATTATACAACAAAAGGAAAGCAATAATAACAATAGAAAAAGTACATGCAAGTAAAGATATCAGATATTTTCTTGGATCTTCGTTATTATCCAAATCTTATTAATTAATTAAATCCTATACTTATTTAGTGGAGATGGTAATTATACGGCAGCATGCAGTAGGATCTTTTGCATCTTCATTTTTATTAACCCTTATGTCCGTCCGACATCACCAAAACAATTTGATATGTAAAATTATATATCTAATCAATTTAATTCCATTATTTATCAAGGAACAATATTCGTGAGAATAAAAAGTGACTATCTGTGAGGTTATACTAACAGAAAGGTGTTTTTCTATTAGCGATGCCAGGATCGAGTATCTGTGAGTGCAATGAACTTAATCTCTGATGCAGGAGAAAGAAGTGAACAAGTAATTTGAGGAATTATTGTATACTGACAGTATCCCTCGTGAATATTGTCTCATTATTGTAGTAGAATGGAGGATTATTGTAATAAATTTATGTGCTTTGTTTAAGCAAGTTGTAGAAAAAAATATTAAATTTGGAATAGTGAAAGAATAGAGAAAATATTAAATTTGGAATAGGATTTTATTATGTACCATTTCGGTTGTGTTAGATTGACAGTTAAAGAATATTGGTAAATTAACTAATTTTAAATTTTTATAAAAAAAAAAAAAGGTCAATTATTCTATTCCACTATCTCTACGTAATAGAGAATTAATTCATAGAGAAATAGAGGAGAGATTAAAGTGTAAAAATCATGTATTTGACTGCAAAAGTTCAAGTCCAATTTTATTTTCTCATTTTCACAATTTCACTCAATTTTTTTTTCTAGTTCGGCAGGAATAAAACATCTATTCCAATATATCTATCTTTTCCACTCTTGCGAACTTATTCTTAGAGGAAAAAATCTACAAAAATCTGTGGGAGTAAAAGAAAAAAAGCTACAAAAATCTGTGGGAGTAAAAAAAAAAGCTTCAAAAATATGTGGAGGTAAAAGTGCTAAGAGCATTTGCATACATTGAGATTTCCCTTTTATTTATAAAATATGCATGACCCACGTTATAAATTTTTTATTTTCTTGATTCTCCACCATATCTTCATAATTAATTAAATCCTATATTTATTTAGTGGAGAGGGTAATTAAACGGCAGCAGTAGGATCTTTTGCATTTTCATTTTTATTAACCCTTATGTCAATCTAATTCCATTATTTATCAAGGGCAGTAGACTGGGGAATTAATTGATTTGGTATAGAAATATGCAATATATATATATATATATATATATATATGGGAGTGCAAATCTATTTCAAGAAGAATGTTATTTTCTTCAATTTAATTCCTTATTTTTCCTGAAAAAAATAATCTAATTATTCACCTACATTAATTAAATACAAGCAAGATAACATTGCAGCCCAGCATATAAGCATCCTTATTTCATAAAAAAAAATATATAGAAGAACAAAATAATCTTTAAGACTTTAACTTAATCAATTTAATTAATTAGCTGCCACATATATAATTTATATGACTAAATTTTTAATTATTCAATAACACTATATTTGGAGATTACTAGCTTATTGAATCATTGCAATCACAACTTTTCATCAGCTAGATGCAAATCCATATGTTGACTTCAATATATAAATATTATAATTTCAATTGGCATTATTTTATTTTTTTAGTATGAGATGAGTATAATTAAATTTTTGCTAAAATAATTTCTATACGGACACTAGATTTTTGACATGTGACTAAACTTTTTTTATTGGTTATGTAGTGACTGTTTATATACTTTTAAAATAAGAGAATGATTGAAGTTATATATATAGTCAGTACATATAATTAATACATAGATCAAATTTGGAACCAACGACAAAAAATAACACCTTAAATAAAATATATATATAAGAGACCAAATAGAAGTGATGTTACTGTAATTTGTCCTGTCCCTATCCTTTGTTAGATATTTCTCAGATAGAACAACTACTTAGCATTTCGAATTGTTTAATAAATTTAAATTTGTTGGCCTGCGATTCGACTCTTTTTTTTTTTAATAAAAATATTCTCGGTTAGTTGGAAGTTCAATAGACAGGTGTAAACAATAATTTTTTTTTTTAAGAACATATAATATTTTCCTAACAACTCTTTCAAATAAAATATTTTTTGTGATATATAGACTATATGTTATTGCAGAGATAGTATAACATTTTCTTTGAGTTGAAAGGTTAAATGCCTACCAAGGATTATTATTTTTTTTATTTTTAAGTTACTGGTAGTGACAAATATCCCAACATGTCAATTACCCAGGTAGAGTCAGTTGATTTCTGAATTTTGAAATTTTACGGAGATTTACAGATTTGGACTAACTTTACTCTTCTATAGAATTGTGATATGTAATTACGGTTGAATTTAGAGTTAAAATTAAAATAAATTCATTGAATTCGGATTATAAGTTAGAACATTGAAAATTATCTAGTACCTGATTAACTAATAAGTTTAAATTTGATTAGCTATTTTTTTTACCCCTTACGAAAATTTTGAATCCGCCCTGCAATTACCTACCATGGAATTTCATTAAAAGTAAAAAAAAAAAAAAAACAGAGATAATATTATATAAGATTATTCAAATTTTTTATTTTGCTTCAACTCTTTAATTTGTTCAAAATATAATTCACCATAAATTTTGAATAAAAATATTGATTGGCTTTCATGAGAAGATTGAGCATGAATTATCAAATTGATACATGAGATCTATTCCACCTGACCACCTCCCATGAAATCAACCCCAAGACAACAACAAAAAAGTGATTAATTGTTTATCAATATCCATTTGTGGAAATTTCTAAATTTCTAATTTCGTCTAAAATTTTATTCTAGTTGACAAATTGGGGCTGCATATATAATTTATTGTATATCTAATACAATCCCAAAAAAGTATATTACTATTTTCCTAATGCGGCTTATTATCATGATAAGCTACTAACTAGTAGCCTATTGGTCGAATACAAAAACAGTTCATGCACGCAACAACAAACTACTTAATAATACAAAAATACAAAATGAATCAAGCAGGAGAAAGAAAACTACCGGTACTCCCACCTGAGTAATTAAGTATACAATAAACCGGTATTTTTATTACTATTAATATATTCTAAACCAATATTTTTATCACTATTAATATATTATAAACCGGTATTTTTATCACTATTAATATATTCTAAACTAGTTATATACTTTGAACTTCATATTCGGACCGAATATAGATTTTCTATTCGAATTGTAACCAAATATAAATATTCGGCCGCCTGTATGAGACCAACCTTCCACCTCCCTGAAATCAACCCAAGACAACAAAAAAAAAAGTGATTAATTGTTTATCAATATCAATTTCTGGAAATTTCTAAATTTCTAATTTCGTCTAAAATTGTATTCTAGTTGACAAATTGGGGCTGCATATATAATTTATTGTATATCTAATGCAACCCCAAAAAAATATATAACCATTTTTCTAATGCGTCTCATTATCATGATACGCTACTAACTAGTAGCCTATCAGTTGAATACAAAAACAGTTCATGCAAGAAAACTACCAGTATGGGGACCTGAGTAGTTAAGTATATAATATATTAATTTTATGGAAAGAAAGAGCAAAAAAATTACTAAACAGAAGTATATAATATACTTTAAACTGATATTTTTATCACTATTAATATATTCTAAACCGGTAATATGCTCTAAATTTCATATTCAAACCGAATATAGCTTTTCTATTCGGATTGCAACCAAATAGAAATATTCGGCCGAATAGACCGAATTTTACTACACTGCATGAGACCAACCTTCCACCTCCCATGAAATCAATACAAGACAACAAGAAAAAGTGATTAATTGTTTACAAATATCCATTTATGGAAATTTCTAAATTTCTAATTTCGTCTAAAATTTTATTCTAGTTGACAAATTAGGGATGATATATAATTTATTATATATCTAATACAAGACCAAAAAAGTATAGTACCATTTTCCTAATGCAGCTCACTATCATGATAATTATCTACTAACTAGTAGCCTATTGGTCTTCAAATACAAAAACGGTTCATGCAAGCAACAACGAACTAATTAATAATAAAAAATTACAAAAAGAGAAGTTGAGTTGGCAGTCACAGATTTGCCACGTTGCCATGTCAGGTCCCCTTCGCAGCTAATTCAACGGAGGCATTCAGATTTCGACACGTAGCATACGCGTATGATTGGCTCAAGGAATGTGGGTCCCATGAAAAGAGAGACGTTTAGGACTTATTTGCTTTGCTTAGTTTGTGTGAATGACAGCTGGCGGCTTTGATGGCTTAGCCGGCTTATTTTTAGCCATTGGCTTTATGGCTTAGCAACCTTTTTTTTCTCTGTTTTTTTTTTTTTTTTTTTTTTTTAAGTCAAGGCTTAGCCACCTTTTTTCATGATAATTTTAATAATATGTTTTTTTTTTAAATATAAAGGTCACAATAATTAATTTTTGAAAGTATAGATTCAACCAAAATTGACATCACCATAATGCAAACATCAATCTATCTTATCAACCAACAACTTTTTGCTATGCATGTATTAAAATTTTGACTAAGAACTTCACTGTTCATATTAATTAATAAGAATAATTTATTTAAACTGAGAAGAAATATAGACTATTTTGTACTTGCAAATTAGGAAAAAAATAGCTTGGAAAAAAATCTAACTAAAATCTAAAAAAAAAACTAAGAGTTGCCCATGGATTCAAATCAGATTAGATTAAGCATAATCTGAATTCTATCTAATATAAATTTTCATGATACACGCTCTGAACTTCTAATCCATATTAAATAAAATTTTAGAATATTCGGATAAAATGTTTAAAATAATAAGATGCAGTGTTGTAAAAAATATGGTTGTTTAGCCTGATTAATCGGCCAATTAGTAGATGACGGTGATCAAACTGTTACGAATAGGCTTGTTGGAAGACTGTTTGTGGATGAGACCAATTAATTGGCTAATTAATAGGTGACGGTGATAAAACCGTTACGAATAGGCTTGTTGGAAGACTGTTTGTGGATGAGACCAATTAATTGGCTAATTAATAGGTGACGGTGATAAAACCGTTACGAATAGGCTTGTTGGAAGTTTGTTTGTGGATAAGACCAATTAATCGGCCGATTTTTCCGATTAATTGTCTGTTTTCATTTAAACAGCCCGATTAATCGTACGTGTTTATACAACCGATTAGTCAGTCATTTTTATTTTTTGAATGAGAGGACTAGAGGTCAAGCTACCCATCATCCTCAAACCCTAGTTATTTATTTTATGGTTGGTATAAATAATGCCAACAAATATATTGATAGAAAAAGTTTATATACAAGACCCTAGCGTTACCAAACCCTTGTTATTACAAAGAATTTCTCATATCCGGATTTCAAACTCATGATGTATAAAAGAATGAGATAGTATCCGTGAGATCAAAAAGTGACTATCTGTGGGAGTACACTAATATAAATGTGCTATTTCTGAGCGTGTCGGTATTACCGATAGAAGTATCCGATGATACCCTCGTAGATATCCTCGTGGATACTGTCACATTCTTGTAGTATGACCTCTCACATCATAGGACAATGTAAATTTTCCGATAGTCCAAATACTAGTTCTTTAATCGGTCAATCTTATTATTTATTTGTGTTGCTACATTTACTCGTTATATGCACTATACTTTGTATTTCGGATCTTTTTTAAATGATAATTTCATGAAACCATATTAATTAATTAGAAAACTAAGTTAAAATAAATTTGATAATTAAATTAATTATTTTTAATAAATTATGAGCATATGTACATAACTTTAATAAACACAAATGTTTTGCATAATTTGCGGTCCACACATGTCATGAATCCATACGGATCAAAATTAGATTTATTTATATAAAAGCTCCAAAACAATGTGCAATCGATTTTAGCAGTCCATTATTATCTCAGCATCAGCATAGCAGCTTATTAAGGAAGCTATCGTCAATATTACAGAGAATTGCATGTAAATGCGGTGTCAAAATAGTATTGTCGAACTGAATTGAAATGAGCTGCTTGCATAGCTTCGTTAGCCAAGCCAGCCGTGACCATATCACGATATCAACTAAAAAGAAAATGTATATTTCTTTTTTTCTTTTTCTTTTTACATTTGTTTATGTGAAAACCGAAGGGAAAATGACTTTTTGTTTCTTTGATAGCGAAAAAATATATATTAGTGCACATATAATTAAGAGTAGGGTTAAAATGCACTACTAGTTTTGTTGCATCATTTTTTTTTTTTTTTCTGTTTTTAAAGTTTGAACAATTGATCTAAACTGCTCAAAATAATATTCATACTATGTGCTTGGAGGCCTAATTGTACATTTTTTTTAAATTTTTTACTATTTTTAAATAGTTACAAAAGTATTATTTTCAGAAAATTCTAGACCATCTAAAATAATGATTTTTACCTATTTAAAAAATAGTAAAAAAATTTCAAAAAATATAAAATTTGGTCTCCAAGTATATATTAATATGAAGATCATGTTGAGCGATTCGGATCGACTGTTTGAACTATGAAAACAGAAAAAATGACATTGAGCATAATTGAAGCACAAAATCAATGATGTATTTTAATCCTATTCTATAATTATATGTGTACTAATATGTATTTTTTTGCTATCATAGAAACATTGAGGAGTATTTTGTGAAAAGAGGGCTGCCAACCTTATCCATTAGGGCCTGTTCGGCCGAAATACTATTCATGTGGAAAAAAAAATTCAGTTTAACTGAATTTTTTTTTTCTCCGTGAACAATATTTTTCTGTTCAAAATTCATGTCCAAGCCCATTTCCTTATGTTAGCCGAACGTGCTCTTAATGAATTGAAAAATTAAACTTCTGCTCAGTAAATTTTTTGCTCTTTCTTTCCTTCATAAAATTAAATTATTATATATGTACTTAATTACTCAGGTCCCCATACTAGTATTTTTCTTTCTCCTGCTTGTTTCATTGTTATTTTTTAAAACCAAAATGGATTGAAATTTCCAAGATAAGGAGTGATAAAGCATTTAATGCTTAGAGATATAAAACTTACTTCCACCGAATTTGTTTTCCTCTAAACTGCTCTAAAATCCAGCCTCCCACTGAAGAGGAAATATGAAAAAGAATAAACAAATTCTCTGCTTCTAATTTTGGTTCTCTCTCTTCAAGCTACCTATTAATTAATTGCTACTTGTTTAAAAATCCCATTGGTCCAATAAAAAATATTCAGAAAAATCTTTTGCTTTGCATTTGCAGTTTGTTTATAATCATGTGAAACTAATGTTGTTCCAGGAGATCAAATGTGAATGAAAATTAATTATATAAATTTTCATGCTGGATATAGAGGTTCGTTCTACGATACCCATAACATTTTAGTTTAAATTATATAGAAATAAAATGTATCAATACAAAAATAAATGAGTATAAATAAAGATCAGTTGATTCCTACAGGATACATGTGTATCCGCCTCTGTATTGAAAAATAGGTCAATTAGAACTTCTAACTATATATAATAAAATCACCACATTATTTGTGTTTTCAAATCAATGAATGGCTTTTCTTATACAAAATTAGTTTTGTTAAATTGTGCAATTTCTTATCAATACTGCCGAAATATTATGTAATTAAGATAAAATAATAGGAATTTTCTATGATAAAAAATAAATAAAAGTAAAAAAAATGGCATTATAATTGCAGTTTTATTTTTCTCATAGAAATTCTCACAATATATCAGTAATATACTTCTTTACTGTTGAATTTTCAGTTTCCACAAATCAACCAAAAGGATCTGTACCCGCAAAATCCCATATATAGAGTCCGATAAGAGCCGACCCGTTAACAGCTGTAGGTGCTCCAGGCAACCAATAACCTGCGTTCAGAATAAAGAACAATTCCAGAAGCCATCTTTTCAAAATGTCAATCAAAAAGGAAAAATTAGTATATACTATATACCAAGAAACTTACACAACTAGCACCATAACATACAGTATCCAAGGAAAGGGATATAATCATACACCGCGTTAATTGACTATGTCTATCCTCTACAATTCTTTCCCATAAAATTCCCATTCAAATAAAATTTATGGATTGTCCCATTTTGTGGTTTATGATAAGTATTATACACATTACATGGAATGAGTCTATGGTACTATGCATATTACGAGTTGGTACGTAATACAGATATTAATATTTTTGTTTTCAAAATCCTAACAGTCTATCCGAACCGTTCAACATGATTTTTATATGAATATGTATTTGCAGACCGAATTTTATAGTTTTTTGAATTCTTTTACTATTTTTTAATATAGGCAGAAAATCAATTGGTCTGAACATTCTGGACCATCCAAAAACATTGATGTTCTATCCATCTTAAAAAAATAGTAAAAAAAATATAAAAAAAATATAAAATTCAGTTTGCAAGTATATATTCATATGAAAATCATGTTGAACAGTTCGGGTCAACCGTTAGAATTTTGGAAACAAAAATATTGATCCGTATTACGTGTTAATTAATCAATCAAAATTTTCTACGGTATAATTAATTTTTATGTTGCATCATATCTACTTAATTCTTTTTACAACACCGTCCAATTTTGATGATTATATATGGAGAATATAAATAATTACAATCACGATTATTTGACAATAATGATAACCAAAAAAGATAATTATTAAAATAAAAATAAATCTGTAGATATATTTTTAAAACTGAGTTGATTTTTTTTTTCAATAATTTTCAAATTCTAGATAATATTTAATTATTTCTTTTACTCGGATAAATACATGATTGTCAAATAATTTTGTTATCAACACATATTTACACTATATTTTTTTAAATTCTAGATAATATTTAAACATGTTTGAATGACAAATATCATCTTGGTGGAATTCTCTGTTAATTATTAATTCGGCCATAAAAGAACAAGATTCTGGAGGAATTTTATCGAAATGATTTTAGATCCGAGCTAAACGTAGATAAGAACAAGACAAATATTTCAATTTAACAAATAGTTAATGCGAATGAATTTGACAATAAAAACAATAACCACGTCGCATAAATAAAACAAATCCCCTATTCCCTCTTGAGGCTTCCCCTAGAAGTGCCTTAGGATATACGCATCTTAATTCATTGAGAAAACCACCTCTGATATCTCTCTCTCTCTCTATATATAAAGCACCTCATCTCCTCTCTTCCCTTCTTTCTTAAAAAGAACACATCTTCTTCTCTAAATCAAAAACAATTCAAGTATGGGGGACACTTGTATTGATCAAAACCAAGGAGGTGAGAGCTTGGAGTTGCCTCCTGGATTTAGGTTTCATCCAACAGATGAGGAGATCATAACAAATTATCTATCTCATAAGGTTCTTGATCACGCCTTCAATGCAATAGCTATAGGGGAGGTGGATCTCAACAAGTGTGAACCATGGGACCTTCCTAGTAAGTACTCAATCAATTTCAAAAAGCTTTCTTGTTTTGATTTCTTTTTGTTTGAATTATCTTTGATTCATATGCTAATGGGTTTTTTTTTTATTTTTTTATTTCTTACCATGCTAGAGTCCTTTCTCTGTCTCTGATTTTCTATGAGTATTTTTATATATTAACTTAGCACTTTTGATCTACTTTAAGAGTAACACACAAATCAATCCATAGGAATCTTATGTAACGTACTTTAATCTTATGGAATCAACTATAACAAAAGTATTTAATTTTTTTTTTTTTGTATAGGTAAAGCAAAGATGGGGGAAAAAGAGTGGTACTTCTTTTGCCAAAGAGATAGGAAATATCCGACTGGCATGCGTACCAACCGAGCGACCGAAGCCGGCTATTGGAAGGCAACCGGCAAAGACAAGGAGATATTTAGGGGTAGAGGGGTTCTTGTTGGCATGAAAAAAACCCTAGTTTTCTACAAAGGAAGGGCTCCTAAAGGTGTCAAAAGCAATTGGGTCATGCATGAATATAGACTTGAAGGCAAACTACCACACCCCAATCTCCATAGATCCACAAAGGTAATTAATTTCAGTTTTTTTTTTCAATAGTTTTAACTATTTTTTTCTTCAATTGTAGTAGGTAAATAAATATATCACAGTCAAGTCAATCATTAACTAATATATCCTTCACTAGTTAAAAATTTTAGTATTGCGAAAGAAAGAGATTTAAAACTTAAAATATATAATATATAATATTCTTTTCAAAATATGCACATGCAGGATGAATGGGTTGTCTGTAGGATTTTCCACAAGAGCACCGGACTAAAAAAGGGGCCAATACCTACTAGCTTAGAAAGGATGGATTCAATTGGAGATGAATTATTCTTGGACTCAACCTCATTGCCACCTTTGATAGATCATACCTTATTTAGCCAAAACCAAAACCAAGGTTTTAACCATAGTGGCATTCCTTATTTCTCCAACATGCTTTCCATGGATAACCAACATGACAATGACCAAACCCAAAACCCTTTCTTCTACCCCATAAACATGGTTCCATCAGATCCCTATTTTTCATCTCCAGCTACTAACAATTTGGATTATCTGCAATGCAAGAAGGAACAGCTGTCGAATTTTACCCGTTCACAAGACACGGGATTGAGCACTGATCACAACACTGAGATATCATCAGTTGTGTCAAGGCACTACGATGATCATGACGGACCTTCTTCAGCAGCTGCCGATACAGGAATTGATTTTGAAAACATGTGGAACTATTGAACTCACTGTATATATAGATATTCGAATTCATGTTTGATATTTGAATTCATGTCAGAAAATTGATAATTTGATTTGCTAGGATTTAGGTTAATTTATATTCGTCTCAAGGTCACTAATTATGTGAATGTGAATGACACCTTAGGAGAGATATAAATTGGTGATGAAGGCTTGTGAATGTTTAGGTTTTAGTGCTGTCTAGATTTTTATCGATTGTATATGTATATAAATTGATTTGATTATGTAGCTAAAGCATGATTAAGAAGATCAGTGTGTAGATTTGACAAAATGCTAGCTATTGTGTACAGACTTTTTGTTTGGTTTTTTAATTATTTCTTTAATCAAATCTATATATATATGATTTAGATTGCAACTTCATTTTCACTTCATTTATTTCGGTGTAATTACACCAGTCAAGCTTAGTATAGAAGCTCTTGAAAAGGTTTACAAATCATAAGGTGATGTCCTTCTCATCAAATCTAGCAAGAATGACATGTTCCAAACAAAGGGACCTTGAAAGTTGAAACGACCTTGAATTAAATTCTAAAATTTTCTTTATGAAAAATGGTTAAACAAAATAAGAGCTGGATTAAGTTGAAGGGGAGAGGAGAGAGAGAGAGAGAGAGAGGTAGTTATCAACTGATTTGCTTGAGATAAGTAGGTTGCTTTGGAAAGGAAGCAAAGAGGTGGCGTTCACTTCAAAACTTTGTGTAATGTGTGATATTTGGGCCGGACTTGTTGGCTCAGCCCTCCTTTCCTGCAATAAAATCCGGGTCCAAATATTCCTTTGTTGCTTCAAAGAATATTCTTTTCAAATGGCACTCCAAAGGCTATTTTTCAAGGAACAGACCTTTATATGTGCTAGCTGCTAGCTGCCTGGCCCGAAGTTTTTTTAGTTACCACTCCCAATTAATTAAAATTAATCAAATACTACTCAACCTCTTAAATTTTAATTTCTACCATCCACGCATACTCAGTCGGTGTACCAAATTTTTGGATACACAGACTGGGTATGTGCACCAAATTGATTTTTCTATTATTTTTTATTTTTATTTTTTGATGTGCACTCTCAGTATGCACACCACATTAATTCGTCCCTGGGTCAATTAATGTTTACAGACAATTTAGAACAAAACTAAAAAAAAAATTATTTGGTGCACATGCTGGCACACCAAAAAAATAATAAAAAAATCAGTTTGGTGTGCATACCCAGTCTGCGCACTGAAAAATTTGGTGCACGGACTGGATATGCGTGCGTGGTAGAAATTGAAATTTAAGAGGTTGGGTGGTGTTTATTTCATTTTGATTAATTGGGGGTGGTAACTAAAAAATTTCAGCTGCCTAGCTGGTTACATTCTAGTGGTCTCTCCATTTTATATATAAAGTAGAACTATGGTGTTTTTAAGTTTATCAAATCTGATTGTGAACTCAATTTTAAAATTTATTAGATTGGCTTCAAATGATGAATTTGAATTGTTGAAACCTATCTACTTACGAGTGATGCGTCCACATGCAAAAATTTTAAATTTTCAAATTAATTTTGTATATAGTCAAGTAGTAAAAAATTGTTAAAAAAACAAATGCATTAAAATGAATTTATAAATCTTTTAATTTGACCGCTTGACTTTATACTAAATTAATTTCAAAGTTAACTTTTTTTGCATGTAGACGCATTACTCACAAGATAAACGGATTTCAATTATTTGAATTCGTCATTTAAAACTGATCCGATAGAGTTTAGAATTCAATTCACAAAGTGACTTGTAAAATTAGGAACACCCTAATTCTACTCATAAATAATCTCATCTGTGTTATGTTTTGATGAAGGGGATTTAAATCCTATATTTTAATATTTTATGTCTTCATCACCTACTATGCTTCAGTTTGAAGTAACAAAATTGAAAGCTCAAAATTTAATATAATATTGCTAAATGCAGAAAAATATATATATATATATATATATATATATATATATATATATATATATATATATATATATATATATAGGTTTGAAAACGACAAGAGACGGCACGGCTCAAATTTGAATTTCAAAATCAACGGTGATCCAAACGAGAAGTCTACATAGAAAGACTGGAGACCAAATTATATTTTTGGTTTTTTACTATTATTAAGCCACTGAAAAGCTATCCAACGGGGCTAACCAAACAGTGAAACCGTGGATCAGCGATTTTCAAAGTGGCTAATAAATAGTAAAAATCCAAAATGTAAATGGTCCAACACATTTCAATAGTAGAACACATCTAACGGTTCGGATCGACCATTAAATTTGAAAACACAAATGAGCCGAGCAAGGGCCTAGCTACGCAACCGTAGCCCGGTCCTATATATATATATATATATATTTCTTCTTTGGGTTTCCATAATTGGTATAAAAATCTTACCACCTCTTTTTTTTTATTAATATTTTAAATTCAAAATTTCAAATGTTGAATCCAAGTCATTGTTCTTGTTCTTTTCACGAAAGATGTGTTAACTTGAAGTTTTGCAATTGTTTGAGATCATTTTATATTAGATAAAGAGAAAAAAAGTAAACAAACTAAAGTTGATATATTATATCTTTCTAGATTTCTCTATTTTTGAATCTCTTGATCTAGTATAAAATTAACCTCGAAAATTATAAGTTTAATGAAAATGAGTCCATGGTGAGAAAGAATAGGACGGACAATTTGGATTCAACATTAAATTATAAATATTAATTAATATAAATTAAAAAACGAGGTTGTGATATTTGGCGCGCACGACAAAAAAAAAATTGTGGTACCAGAACGCTCATCTTCTTATTTTACATGCACATAAAAATTACAAAATTTGACTCTGTTGATGGAAATCGAAAGTTGAATATCAATAGAAAAGTATCCGATATTTTTATTAATGTCCAAAAAATATATATTAAATTTAACAATCTATCCAACTTTAGATAATATTTTTTTAATCTGCTTAAACCGACAATTTAACAATCAGTTCTAGCATCTAAATCTGATGAAAAAATAATCGGTTCATACCCATACAGAACCAATGAGAAAACGAGCGGTTCCTAGAACCAATGATTAGACTGTCGGTATTATGCTCTAGAATCAATAGTTTAATCATCGGTTTAAAGTTTAATATTTTTTAGATTGTTAAAGTTTGAACACCGACAAAGTTTGAACCCAGAACTTTGATATTAAATGATTATATACTAAATGGTTGGCTGTGATAATAAATTCTGGACTGATGATCAGTTCTAACTAATAACTGATGATTTTTTATCGATTTCGCACTGCTTATAATTTTCTTATCAATTAAGAAGGTCAGAACCGATGATTTAGTTATCGGTAAATGGGTAGATTTCAAATTCAATCTCCCCACAGGTTGGATAGATTGTTAAATATAATGTTTTTTTTGGATATTAATAAAAATTTCGGGAAAAGTAATATATATATATATGTGTGTGTGTGTGTACAAAATATAATATAACTTATATTTAGTGATTTCTTTATGATATTTCAATTTTAAATTCTTAGTTATCAATATTTTAAAATAAAATTTAAAATATGTGTACAAAATCGTATTAATAGGGTATCGAAGGTAAGTATCAATGACTAATGAAATTATACTAGTCAAACATTCAAAATTAGTGCCAAGTATTTTCACTTGAACTCTCAAGTTTTGATCACCACTGCATCGCTATTTTCTCTCAATTGTTTTTTTTTTTTCCTTTTTGTTTCTTATTTTTCTTTTTGAAAGAAAAACGAAGGTCAAACACTCAAGCCTTCAAATTCCATATCATTATAACTTCAACAAATGACTTTTTCTTCTGAATTTCAAACTCATAAGAAACCAAAAGCTAGTTCTTTATTTTCTCTCTATTGTTATCTTTCAATTCCGTAATAATAATAATAATAATAAATTATGAACCTCAATTCAGTCTTCTAATAATTTTAGGAAAAATTGATCAAACTTTTGATCCGGTACAAATTGACCGTTTAAGATGGCACGACGCGACTTGGTCAGAATCATAGTAACAAGATTTGTGAATAATTCCTGAATTATTCGCGAATTATTCAGATTTTTGGTGATGCCGAACCGAACGCCGAATTATTCGGTGGACCGAACTTTGACCGAATAATTCGCGAATTTTACGAATTATTTCCGAATTTTACGAATTTTTTCCGAATTTTTCCCAGAATTTTATTTTTTGGTTATTTTTAATTTTTGCTCCCTTACAGAACTGAGATCTCTGATCCGAATAATACCGAATTATTCCCGAATTATACCCGAATTATTTCCGAATCACGAATTTTTGACCTTGCCGAACCGAACCTGAATAATTGATTTGTCACTATGGTCAGAATTTGATCCCGGTACGGTACGGTACCACACTCATGCGCGTGGCATTGCACATGACCCGGCTGAGCGAAATTTGGGACGACACTAGACTCTAGTCTCCTAGCTTTATCATTTTTTTTCTAAGAGAAAATACTAAAATATAATACCCACTATACGTCTATATACACACATTATGACATCAGGTCTACGTATTCATATCCCATTAAAGGAAAGTGTACGCAAAGACAACTTTTCTTATCTTACTTGATTATTTATTTATTATCATTATCCGAAAAAAAGCTACATCAGTATTGTTCCTTTGTGGCGATTTACATGTAGATGTTCTCATAACGAACTATCAAATGCATGTCATATTGTCATGTACTTTCTTAGACGGTTAGACCCCTGTTACAATCTGGCACAGGAAACATGTACAGAGAATCTGGAATCCACGAGCATAAATAGAAATATAAAAGACTTAAATTTTTAAACATTTATCTTCAAGCAATGATTGCACAATGAATCCATCATCCATATCCAACTTTTCATGCACCCACTCATCCTGTCGACATGTATATTTATTTTTTTTGTCTTATTTTATATAAACCTACAAAATTCAAAATGTTAAATTCCATCTCCAAATTCAGTTCATACTAATTTTCATGTTCAAAATCAATAAACTAATTAAGTAAACTTTGTTTTGCAAATTGTTAATGAAGAATACTCAATTGACTTTATTATTAATTAATTATAGGTGTCAACTAGTGAGGCGCCAAACCCAAAGAAAATTAGGTGGTCAACCCAAAATATATAGAACTGACTCTACTGTTTGCCAAATAGGAGAACAGGTCTAAAGCTGAGTCCTGCTCTCCTATTTGGCAAGCAGCAGTCGGATCCAAAATATAAGTGCAGTAAAGTTGTCATATCACCTCAGTCAAAAATTAATTTATTTTTTAAGGCTTCCTTATAATTACTAATACTTAATTTCTAAGTTTGTCTATCATACTGTAAATTTTACCAACAATTGATTCACAATTTACCAAGATGTATTGCTTTAGTTGATCATTTTATTTATTTTAATATGTAATTTATACTTTACACAAAACATAATTCATACTTCTACACCCACAAAAAATATTCTCTATCTTGAATTCTGTCGAAAACAACAATATATATAGAGAGATGAACTAACTTGCTTTGGAAAGTAAAGATAGTGTTTTACTTCTCGTTCATATTTCTATTTTCAAAATTCAAATAGTCGATCCGAACCGCTCAACATGATCTCCATATATGAAATGTGCTTAGAGACCAAATTTTACATTTTTTGAAATTTTTTTACTATCTATTAAGCCACTTTGAAAATTGCTGATCCAGTGGTCCAGAATTTTTTACTATTCATCCGGATTTTCAGATTTTCAAAGTGACTTAATAAATAGTAAACAAATTCCAATAAATATAAAATTTAGTCTCCGAGCACATTTCAATATGGAGAACATGTTGGAAGGTTCAAATCAACTATTTGAACTTTGAAATGGATATATGAGCAAGAAGTAAAATGCCCTCTTTACTTCCCAAAGCAAGTTAGTCCATCTCTCTCTCTCTCTCTCTCTCTCTCTATATATATATATATATATATAAAGAGAGTAAATCTAGGGTGTGACGTGCTTACTAAGAGGGTTTCGTGAGCACAACTCCAAAAATATATCGGATCGGCTTCAAATGATGAATCTAAACCGTTGAAATCCATGTACTTCGTGAGTGATGCATGTACATGCAAAATTTTGGAAGTTTCGAATTCATTTGCTACAAGGTCGAGCGGTCAAAGTAATGAATCTTTTAATAAGTTATTTTATAAGTTGTTTTATATATATTCATTTTTCATCATTTCTTTGACCGCTCGACCTTGTAGCAAATGAATTCGAAACTTCCAAAATTTTGCATGTACATGCATCACTCACGAATTACATGGATTTCAACGGTTTGGATTCGTCATTTGAAGACGATCCGATGTATTTTTAGAGTTGTGCTCACCAAACCCTCTTGGTGAGCATGTCACACCTAGATTTACTCATATATATATATATATATATGAGGAGGGTTCCAATGCCTCATTTCCTCATACCTCATCTATATCTCATTTTATATATCTCCATTTTCAAAGTTCAAACTATCGATCCGAACCGTTCAATATGATATTCATGCTAAAATATGCTTGGGGATGAAATTTTATAATTTTTGCAATTTTTTTACTATTTTTTAAGATAGGTACAAAATCGTTGTTTTTTGAAAGGTTCAGATATAGGGATTTTGTACCTATCTTAAAAAATAGTAAAAAAATTGCAAAAAATTATAAAATTTCATCTCAAGCATATTTTAGGATTAATATCATATTGAACGGTTCGGATCGATAGTTTGAACTTTGAAAGTAGAGATATATAAAATGAGGTATGAGGAAATGAGACATTGAACCCTCCTCTCTCTCCCTCTCTCTCTCTCTCTCTATATATATATATATTGGGAAAATGAAACGTATCATCCGGAAAGGATGAACCCTCAATAAATTCATCATTTTTGGCTCATTAAATTTTTGTATATAGTTTACGTTTTAGGTGTATCAAAATTCGAAAGGGTGTTGACAGTTTTGAATAGTTTTCTTGATTAAGATATATCTACGTAGAAACACTGTATAAATTGTAATGCGCCAAAAAGGAAAATCATGTACGAAATTTGTGCATGGTTCATCTTTGTTGACACATCAAAAAAATTCTTGGCCACTTATTTTGATACTATATTGATTACTATTCGTGAAGGTATGCCGACATAATTTTTTTATTTCTTGAGCATATCAGTATTACTGACAGAAGTATATGTAGAAACACTGTACAAATTTTAATGCGCTAAAAGGTAATTCACGTACGAAATTTGTGCATGGTTCATCTTTGTTGACACATCAAAAAATTCTCAGCCACTGATTTTGATACTATATTGATCACTATTCATGAGAGTATGCCCACATAATTTTTTTATTTTTTTTATTTCTAAGCATATTAGTATTACTGACAGAAGTATATACGAATATATTGTCGGCAAAAAATACTTTTATCCTCGCAGATAGTGACACATTATTGTAGAGCGGACTTAGTTATTGCAATACATATTGCTATAACTCTAGATAATTGTATGATTTCTTAGCATACTTAGCACCGAACTAGTGGTTATTATTATGCATTGATTTGGCATCAGTAGCAATTAATTATGTTATTATATAGATTTTGAATTTATTTTGTACTTATTTTCTTAAAAGGTGTTTTTAGTATATCTAATAAATTACTTACCAATAATATTTCAAATACAATATGGATTTTTAAAGAAGAGAAGATTATTCAAATTATGTAATATATATAGCATATCATCGTGTACTCTATTGTGGTGGAATTTTTAACGAGTCATGTTACTATGTTTAGAGATGTGTATTACTAATTTTGAATTTTGTAAAAAATTGATAAATGTTATTTAAATCATGGTTGTTAGGATGAGTTGAACTTTAGACACATATTTCTGATCTTTGGAATTCTTTGAGATTTAATTTTTTAAGAATAAATGTATATATGCCTTTATAATTTAGATTTTAGAAAATTTTATAAAAAAATGCAGAAATTTCACCGTGAAAAAATATATTTATATTTTACAGATAAATCCTTGTAAAATTATATAAACAGAAAATTGGAAATTCCTTGGCCACAAAAAGTTAAAAACTGAGCCGAGCCGGTTTTGTAGCTTTATCACTTACAAAGTTTTTCAGTTAAGACTGGTTGGCAGGATGACGTCATCCCCAATCCCTTGGAAACACTCTACTCGAGAACAAAGTGGGTCCGATGCCCATCCGACCTACCTTTAGCTTCAACAACCTCCGTGACCGTCCAATCCATCTAAAGCTCTGAACGCGAAATATAAAGAATAGCACACGAATCGTAAAGTATATTGAACGGTAGCTCAATCCGTCGAACGAAAGAAGGTCCGATGACCATCGGACCTACTTTTAAGTCACTCAACCCTCCTTCCCTGCTTTCCATGAATTTGCGTCCTCTGAGATATCTCAAACTTTGCGTGACCTTTTGGAATATCTCAATCGTTCAAATACGTTCTGCACGAATAGGCACCAGACACGTCGGTAACGCAAAAATTGAGATATCTCAGAGGAGACGCACTCGCTTTCCATACGTCCGCGTCACTGCTCACGTCACAATCCGTTTAAGGCGGGGACACCTTGCCTTTCTGGGCCCCACTAGATCCCTTTATCCTATTGCTTGTGGTGCCCAAGTTGTACCCTGGATTATTTTTTGTTGATTTTGCTTGACAATTTGGCCTTTTTGTAACTTACCAATCATGCACCATTGACCCTTTTCTTTCCAATAAAATAGGGTCCCTCCATTCCTATTAAACTGGAAGCCGAAAAGAAGAAGAAGAGAGAGATATTAATTAGTAGTAAACCAAAGTTAACAAATAACAATTGAGAACTTTGTATTTATTGATAGCAGCATATGCATGCATCATATTATACACGGAACTTGATGAAATTAAGTACGCAGTTCAGATTGCACTTTTGATTATTTTTTTCATATGAGAGTTTTTGGTCTAATCCGAACCGTTCCATTTATATATTATATGGAAGGTAAATTTTGAAATGGAACAAAAAAAAAATTGAACCATCATTTATTCATGATCAAACGGTTACCCTTACGAGAATGAAAGGCTGCAATTGATCTCAACAATATATTAAAGAAAAATCTGGTCCATAGCAGAACTACTCTATGTGGAATTATGAAGACAAATAGTAGACATAGAGACCTAAGAATCCTCTATTTTCCCAATAGACAAATAATTTAGTGGCCCTTTCTCAGAACCGAATCTCCTACTTCTAAAGTCACTGATAGGTGAATTTAGAGTAAAACTATATCCAATATTTAAATATCAAAATCCACTATGGACTCAGGTATCAGTGACTTTAGAGGTAGGAATTTCCTACTCATAGAGGAGCTGGTGATCCGGTTCCCCTTCCTCTTGCTACTCCTATGGAATTGGCAAGTCTCCAAGTGATGTGGATAGAGTTGGGCCAAGCATCATGAATTCTATCCATTTTAATCTATATTTTATGATGGTGATAATAAAAAAATTCCCATGTCATGGTATTTATTAAGTTACTTTATGGCATTTCACTGAGGATATTCTTCTGAATTGATTAAGGTTTTGATAAGATAGCAATGGGCTCAATATTGTAAATTATATACTTAATCAGATGAAAAGTTGTTGGGCCAGAGAAGATCCGACTGTTACATGAGTACTATTGGATTAATATAAAACTAGCAATCATTATAAAAGAAGAATTTTGCTCATAGACATGCTTAAAGTATTTTCATGGCCACCTTGTGATGGTTACATCAAATATAAAATGATATCTTGTTTTGACTTCATTACAACCAAATTGATAAGGTTTGGTAAAATTTGGAGAGAAGCTTCTAAACCTAACCTTTGGTGCGTTTGGATACAACTTCAGAAATAGTAAGAACAACGCTAATCTGAGATTAGTGCTATTTCATCATTTGGATATGTTAGCAAGAATAGCGTGAATTTCAAGAATAAGTCTATTCTTAGAGTGATTCAAATGTAGAATAGTAGAGAAAAATAGTCACTAATTCAAGAACAGTACTAATTTCATGCTATTTTTGACGATCCAAACACACCCTCATGCTATGTCACATGGAACTTTTTCTTATGTCTTGCAGTTATTAATTAGTTTGTTTTTTCAAATTTTCTTTTCTATTATATATAACTAAGCAGTTAATATAGAAGAAAAATATGTATCATCACAAAGCTATATATAGGAACAAAATCTAGAGATAGCAAATTATTAGATAACATCAATGGATCAAGTCTAGTTTAATTAGACCGTTGCCCATTAATATTTATTATGTCAATGGAGGTTGATTATGCTATAAGTATGTTGAAAGAGTTTGATTAATTAGAATTTTTGCTCTAATCTTAATTAGTCCTACAAACAATGCAGGCTATAGTTGAGACATGGACTTGGAAAGCAATTGACATAGACCCATCAATGAGTCACTTCTTCCAATCAAATGTTTACCTATCAATTCAAGGGAGACGAAAGTCTCAAATGTTGTTCTGTTGTTTACATCAAAAATATCTTCTCTGTTCATGCATGGTTGCATTACAGAGATGCACAGAATAATGTAATTACAGTAGATATTTATTTTTTCTTCAACAGTATGAATTAAAAGGGCTTAATTTTCACTAGGAAATTAAGAACTATTTGCATCTGTCACGCCTCTATCTCACAGAACATGATGCACCTAGCTAGATATATTTAAATTCACTCAAAATATCTTCATTAATTGCTTATTGATGCAAATATTCGACGCAGAAGAACACAAATTCGAAACAAATTATAGAAAAGAACAACTCTAATTTGCTCTTTACACTATTTACGGATACGTGGAAAATCAAGGAATCACATATCGTGTTTTATTTTGTTCGATCGTGTGTATTTGACTTTGTAATTTTGGTTGTCATTGTCCATCCAAAGATGTTTTTGCATATAATCGTTTGTTCATTAGTTCTGAAGTCATGGTAGCATTAAATGAGGTTTATTAAGCACATGTTCAAAATACACTTGGGTGATCTCCCTTTTGACAGAATTATGGAGTGGTGATGAAAATACGCAATTTTATACCGAGAGATGTGGATTAAGGGAACTGGTTTGGCCTTTTATATAGACAGGTTAAGGATAAGTTTATCTTTTGGTGTTTTATGCATTTGGATCTCTCTCTTTCTCTGCAAGAAGAGTTCAGAGAGAACACTCAAGTTCCAACTTAGATAATTGGTGGGTTAATTAATTAATTATCTCATTTGAAAAAATAATATTAATGGATGCTTAAATTTGTATATCAATCTTTTCATTTTGCACATAGCAAGTACTGATGCATATATTTAAGATACATACCCTACCATCTTAAGTTACGTAATACATTTTTTTTTCCCACAAGTATCATACAATTTTTTACTGAAATAAGAGCGTTTCTGAACAACAGCTTCATTAAACTTTTATTTTTTTTCTCTTTGAAAAAACGGCCATATGGCCCGTTTGCATTTACCAGTAACTCTTTAAATTGTTGCTAACATATTCTCTCTATTTTTTTTTATCTTTTTTTTTGTTTTTCGTAATTCAGATGGAAACGGTACAAATTAAGTATCAATACTGGTAAGATGCATGTATCCGCCAAGAAAAATCTTATCTGCATTTGTTGGTAGCAAGTACATCGTACCAGAATAATGGAAGAAGAGGCACAGTCGTGGCCACTTGAACCACCTCGCAATATTAAAATCAATTTAAGAGAAGAATTTCAAACGTAACATTTGTTACCAGTTCAGCCTACAAGAAGAAGGCCCAATTTAGCAAAAGAGGCTTCGTCTGGTCGTATACACAGGATGTGAAAAGATGATCAGTAGTTAATGGGCCTAAATATACCAGACCTAACCCGTAATGTGATGCTAACAAAACTTTTTTCGTACTAAATATAGCTTTACTATTTCTCTTAATATAAATTTGTTAGAGCCACCCAATGGTGTAGCCAGAGTTTGAATCAGGGGTGGTAAAAAGTTTTGAATTACCGTATTACCGGGTTATTAGGCAAAATTAACTTATATATTTGAATCATTTTAATCAATCTCACCAAATTCTAAATCATATTTAAACATAACTTAAAAAAAACATTAACACTCAACAATTTTAGTCAATTATCAATAGCAATTTGCAATTTAATTCATTCGATTGGATTGTAATATTGAATTGTTAAAAGACAGGGATAGGGAATTTAATTTTCAGGAGTAGAGCATGCCAACATATTTATACTACTTCATACCCGATTTTAAAATTTCAGGAGTAGACAATTGCTACCTCTGTTACATGGTGGCGGATCCACCATTGCCACCTAACCTTAAAAAAATATATAGCTTTAATATCAGAATGTATGACTATGACTTTTTCAATCCAGACCGTCCAATCTAAAATGAAGGCACCTGATTAATTTGATGAAATTCTATCTGGTAAGTTCATTCCAGTCAGACAGTCTGAACTAGAAAAGCCCTTTAACATGAATTAAAACATGAAGTGTCAATATATATAGGTCTAATATACTTAGAAACATACCAGAAAACATCTATCAATAAGAGACAGAACACATGTATTATATAAAATCAACCAAACAACTTTTCTTCCCAGACATCAAGTTTGGAAATAGGAGATATATCATTTATAACCTGACAAGATTCAATGCTCCAGGTAATGCAACACCTGATCTTTAAGTTCTCCGGTAGCTAATATCCTATCATTAAGACTATTTGCCCACTCAACAAATAACTCCGGCATTTGCCCCAAATTATCCACTTTGTTTAGTTCCTTTAAACTCTTAATTGTCATGAAAAGCTCGTTGAAAATAGCACAGTTGTCAGATTCAAGTTTTTCTATCTTGGCAGTCATGGATCGAGTCAAAACCTTAGATTCGACCAATTTTTCAATCTTTTCCTTTATAGCCTGTCTGGGACCTATTTTGTTCAGAAACAGCTCTACACATTCTAGGAGAGTCATGTACATCTGTCGAATTTGTTGGAACTTAAAGAAAAAAAAAATGAAGTTTAGGGCTAATTGGAAAAATGACTAAAATAGTTCTACTGCTACTGCACATTACATGGACTTTCTCACAGTACCAGAATACATGGCTTTTATGTCGTACTGGTAAATCCTTGACAAATAGTTTTTTCATTAATCAATGATGGTGGTAGAAATGATTGTGTACCTTAATTTCATATTGCTCTTTCATTTCTCTCCTCGCTACAGTAAGAAAACCCTCATATTGTTTCCTAGCATGAAACAGATCGAATCGGGTCGGAGCAGATGTCTCCTGATCCGATAGGAGAGACAGGGACCATTGGTAGCTTTCTGGCCCCAACCTTACTTCCTCCGAATCATATCCGTTTCCCTACAAAACAGTTCTTTTACTACTCAATAGTCAATACGAGAGAGGATGAAAGAAAGAAAGAAAGAGTCGCGAAGGTTCACCATTGGCGGATCCATTTCCGTTGATCAATTTCGTTTCGGAATTTTGGGTAGCTAGGTTTTGTTTATGGAAGAAGAAGAAGAAGAGGGAAATTGCGAAACGATTAAGGGGGAATAAAATATCAAATGGCGGGAGAAATTTGGGCCGGGCTAGTTACGTGGCCTAATCAGTAAGAGCAATGTTGGCCCAGAAAATAATGTTTAGTTTTTTTTTTTTTAAACCTGGCAGCGGTTGCCAGGAGAAATTTTTAGTTAAACAGAAGTTTTGGATCCTCATTTTCTCCTTTGTTTTCATTTGCACGTGTTTTTTATAATCAGATGATTTGTAGTTGCAAGTAGAGTTGGATGGATTTCAAACGGTGAACTGGAATCATTGATGCGATGCGGGACCCACTTCCAAATTTACATTATTATTTTGGAGATAATTTTGCAAAACAAACTTGATAATTTACATATATATATATATACTATTTATAAAAAGAGGAGGGTTCAAATGCATCATTTTTTAGGTTCTCCAATATACTTCAATATACTCCAATATACTCTACATTGTTTATCTCTATTTTCAAAGTCCGAACGGTCGATCCGAACCTCTCAAACATAGTGTTCATAATAAAATATGCTTAGAGACCAAATTTTATATTTTTTAGAATTATTTTACTATTTTTTTTCATAGGTACAAAATCATTGTTTTAAAGAGATTCTGAACCATCTGATAAAGTGATACAAACCTATGAAAAAAAATAGTAAAAAATTTCTAAAAAATATAAAATTTGGTCTCCTTAAGCATATTTTATTATGAATAATATTTTTAGCAATTCGGATCAACTGTACGGACCTTAAAAATAGAGATAAACGATGTGGAGCATATTGGAGCATAAAAAAAAAATAGTGCATTTGAACCCTCCTCAAAAAGAGTTGCATTTATAGATGAATATCACCATTTAAGATGATATTTAAAGTTCAGACAATTTTTTAGGTTATAATTACGCGAAATAACGCTTAGAGCATCTGCATCGTCTTTCAATTCTAGAATTCTAGTTTCAACAGTGAAAATAAAAAACTGAAAACATTGATATATTTGATGATTCCCATATTTGAACCAAAATTTTAAAGAAAATTTACGGAAGATCAATTGGCTTAAGAAAAGTAAAAAAAAAAAAAAGGTGCTAAATATACTTCTAATTCTTCCATCTGTCAATGTCATATTTCTTTTCTGTCCCGACAAATTTGTGTTGGCTTATTCAAGACCTATGTTGTTTTATTTAATATTTTAGTAGAAGAGAGAAAAAGAAATGAGAAGAACTCATATGCTGAATTTTTTTTCTATTATGTTGGTACAAATGACATACCTTATATTTATATGTCATATGGTGACTTTTTACAAATCCAAAAATATAAATATAATTAAACACAACACAAATACCAAATGCATAAATTGCACTCCCCAACATAACTCTTAAAATCCCAAATACATTCATCCTAACCATTTGACTAATTGACCCATTTAATATTTTTTTCTTCTTTTTCCAAAAACATTAATTTCAACAAATTTGAAGATCTTAAAAGTGAAGCAAATTAAAGTATAATATTCTATATATGATACCGCTTTTCAACAACAACAACAATCTGATTGGAAAACAGATATAATATATATATATAACCCAACTTGGGATACTTCAGCCCTTCAGGTACCAGAACACCTGATCTCTGAGTTGCTTGGTAGCCATTATCCTATCTTTGAGCTTATTCACATCCCTCCCCAAATCGACAGAGTCATTTACTTCCTCCACTGTATGTGATTTCTCAATAAACACTGCCCAGATAGCACTCATTTCAGATAAAAACTTTTTTATATTGGCAGTCATGGATCTAGTCAAAACCTTAGAATCAAGCAAATGTATGGACTTCATCAATCCTTCAATTATTTCACTATAAATGAGGTCAAGAGTTTCTCTAAGAGCCTTCCGCATCTCGGTAACTTGTCGCAACTTCACAAAAAAAAAATTCTAATAAGTTGAAGGGGTAAAAGCAAAAAAATGAAAAGAAATGTTTTCCAAAATAAATAAAGGTTGAATAAATCGAATGGTATACTTTATGTTGTTTTGCAATCAGCCTCCTATTCGCTCTAAGAACATTCTCAAATGCTTTCCTGGCATGGAACAACTCGAAGCGGGTCGGAGCTGTTTTTTTATCATCCGATAAGAGAGACAGGGTCTTTTGGTAGGTCCATGGTCCCAAGCTTTCTTCCTCCGTGTGATACCCGTTACCCTACAAAACGATTTCATTATTACTCAAATTGTGCAGAGGCTGAAAGAAAGAGAGAGCTGCAGAGGTTTACCAATGGCGGATCCATTTCTTTTAGCGGGATTGTTGAACTCTTTTCGGTTTAGAAATTTTGGTGGTTATTTTTTTTGGGGGATTTAAGTTTGCTTTATAGCGCGGGAAAAGAGGAGAATTGGGAAAGAGCAAAATATCAAATATCTGATTTTCTGAAGTAGGTGAGACCCATTACTCTAATATTGTGCCTGGCCTAGCCCATAGGCCCAAGAGGCCGAAGTGAAAGCCCAAGAGCGAATTATCAAATATCTAACTTTCAATGTAAAATAAACAAAAGTTATTTCATGCTTTTTTATATATGCGTGTTCCTTTTTATAAAAACATTGATCTATTTGACGAGTCACATATTTGTACCAAATTTTTGGAACTTCATGGATGATTAATTGGCTTTAAAAAGGCTAAAAAATAAAGGTGTTAAATTAACGTCTAATTCTTCCATCTTCCATATTTCAATGTTATGCTTACTTTTCTGTCCAACAAATTAGAAAATTTAAAAGTTGAAGCAAATTAAAGTACTCATTAACTAGTCAATTGGGGCACTTATATTTGAAATTGAGGTTTGCTTCTATTATACCATGTGTATGTAGCAAATTGAAATATGATCAACACATTTTCCAGGATGTACCTGCTGAATAGTCGCCAGAAGCTGATGCCTTGCTAGAATGCTCTGGTAGATAATTATTTGAGGGCAAGCTGCCCGACGGTCTGACCGCGTAAATCAAATGCGACCACTGAGGCATTGTGGTATTCAACTGGAAAGCAAGATAAAGCTGGGATGATTGTGAAACAATTACCAATGTATTCGCCACCAGAGGAAGGCTGCCTTGGTCAGGTGGGCAGCTGCCCGCTCATTTTACCATTGGAGGAGAAGCCAATTGCAATGTAGGTCCCTCTGCCAATTTCAATTTCAATTGCAATTCCAATACAATTTAATAGTTATCTCTCTCTGATCTCAGCTTTAGAGGTTCTCATGAGTAGGGGTGTTCAAATGGTTCGGTTTATTTGGTTAATTTCAAACCGAATCGGAAAATTTCGGTTTAAATGGTTCGGTTCGGTTGAAATAGTTCGGTTCGGTTTTGAATTCTTAAAACCGAATAAACCAAACCGACCGATTTTATTAATAGTTTGAGATTTTGTGTATTATTTTAGATCATTTTCGGTTTTGAATCTAAGTGTTTTGATTTTTTGAGATTGAATTCCTCTATTATTCGGTTCAACCGAACAAACCATTTATTAATAGTTTGAGACCATTTATTTTAAACTATTTATTTATTCCTCTATTCGATTCAACCGAACAAACCGAAGTTTAAATCACTTTAATTGGTTCGATTTTAATTCAGTTTGCTATTTTTGTTCGATCGGTTCGGTTGAATTTTCAAAAACCGAAAAAATTTTGATTTAGTTATTTTAGTTCGGTTTGGACCGAACCGACCGGTTGAACACCCCCTACTCATGAGGAGGCTATCTGATTCCTCTCCTCTCCATTCAAATTAAAATTATAAAATTGTAGTTTTTCATTATTTAAGACTGTATGTGCTTGAAGTCAAAAGGGTTCGAGTTTGCAGACAGGGTCCATATCGTGTCATTCATTGCATTAATATATGTCTGGTACACTGCCATGCACCTCTTTGCCAATGGCGATGCATAATAAATTGGCATGTTATGAAGCTCCGGGTGATTTTCCCAGTACTCATCCAAAATGAGCAATAATTCTTGCGCTCGGCCAAGGGCAAAAGTGGAAATTAAAACACGGCCACCCTGGGAGATGGTGGAGTGGATGACGTCAGTAAAGCGCTTTTCACAGATAAGTCAAGGCTGGTGGAGCTGCACGCCATAGGTGGACTCAATGATGCAGATGTCGGGGGTGAACTGGGGGAGCTCAGCAGCACGCAGGTGGCAATCCTCCTCATGGGAATAATCGCCCGTGTAGAGCACATGGACACCGGCAATGTCACATCACAGCACCTAGAACATGGCCTGCTGCGTAGCACCAGAAGCGGATGCCATTTACCTCAAGTCTGGTGGAAGTCTATCACCTATGTGCCACGGACCACAAAATTAAAGAAATTCCAAGTTCTTGTCTTATAAAGGCAATTGTTTACCATGCAGCTGCTGGAGGGGGGGCAAAGGTTGGTTATTTTTGTGACTCTGTAATGACACAACAAAACAACTATTTGTTCGACTCCTTTACTCAAAAGGATACCCAGTGCAATCCTTGGTGCTTTAGAGGGGTAATTTCAGTATATTGTAAGAACCAGGAGATAAAGCTCTGAGTGCCATCCTTACTACTTTAGATGGAAACATATGTGCTATTGTAAAATTCAAGAGATGGGTGATATAGGTGACACGTGCTATATCTAAAGGACAGAAGGTAAAATGTGGCCCCAAGGTGCTTCCCAAGGACTTAACTAAAGACTAAAAATGGGACACGTAAGATAGTTAAGGGTGCATGGGTCTCATTCATCAGAATGGCACACAGATGACATTTTGGACATATTGTAGGCACTAATTTTTTTTCAATACATAAAATATTAATTACAGAATCAATTAAAATAAATCAGTACAACAAGACAAATTTAAAATAAAAAAAAAGAACTCAACAAAATGTATGTTTATGTAACATACCTCAATTTTATCCATGGAATGAATAATGTCATTCTCATCATACAGCATATCTTCAACAGATACTTTGCTCACTTTGACATAATCTGACAAGAGGAGCCTGTAAATAGCCTTTGTTGAATGGGTCATGAAAACTCGGCCTCTAAAGTTAGTCTGTCAATCAATTAGAAATTTAGAACGAAAGTAAGCTCCAAAGGAGACAAGACTGAATCTAAAAAAACTAGTATCCATAAAGTTAGTATAATTTCTCACAAATGTACCAGTAAAATCAAGGACTCAGATGAAACTAAGGTGAAATCAACATATACTTGACCGAAAATGACAGCTAGGTACCCAAGTACAGGTTGGTAGTATTTAAAATCACATAGAAACAGCAAATCATACCTTCTCTAGAAAGTACGGCAGTGAGGCAGCACGATCCAAGTGAAAGATACAAGAAACTATCTCAAGTCAAAACCTAGAAAATAAATAGTAATAGAGCAAGGAAAAAAATAAATGAGGAGGAGTACATATGAGTAATCAGAAGCACATCAATGGTTGAAGGATCTATCTCATCAAAGTAAGGTAAAGCTGCAAGTCCTGAGTAAGCTGGGTGTATTCCACAGTCAAACTGCCAACAACAAAGAATTAAATGATACTCACCAGTCATTACACTCTTACATTGCAACCTTTTACAATCAGGTGCCGCTCAAAATTACTCTTCGGTTTTGGTTAGCTTTATTTTTCCAATTGATACATTACTGTGGTTTTCATAGTTCAGATTACTTAAGCTGAGGTTCCATTGACAGTTATAAAGCTAAACTTACTCCCCAATCACCCCTCCAAACAACAACACACACACAATACAAATAGCCAAAACCAAAATCAAAAGAAAGAAACTCTTTAAGTGTAACTATCAGATTACCGGGACGGTTTTGTCCTTGAAGGACATGTGCATGCAGGAGCGGCCGACCTCATTTCCGGCGCCCAAAGGAGTTACAAGCTGATGGCCTTCTCTCGTCACCGCCGTCGGGGTAGGATTAGAATTCGGTATCATACTCTGTCCCCCGGTCATAATCGACGCCATTCTCGCCTACAGATTTAACTTCACTGGTAAGCTCGAGTGTTTCGCCGCAAGGGTTTGGGTGCGTATCCTCTAAGATATCTCAAATTTTTGCGTGACCGACGTATCCGGTGTCTATTTGGGGGAACGTAGGGGCAGTATTATTTGTGCGTTGAGATTTGTGCAGAACGTATTTGAACGATTGAGATATTCCAAAAAGTCATGAAAAGTTTGAGATATCTCAGAGGATTGAAATTTATTGGGGGAGGGGTTGAAGAGGAATTTGCATCCTCTGGGATATCTTAAATTTTGCGTGACTTTAGAGAAAATCTTAACCGTTTAAATAGTTTTGCACGAATCACAAAGTACAAATAATACTGCGCTATCTATGAATAGGACCCGAACACGTAGGTCACGCAAAAATTTGTATTATTTGTAGAGGTGAAAACGGATTAGATCGTATCCGGATCTGCATCCGAAAATTTGATACGGATATCCAATATCCGGATATCTGTGTGGATACGGATACAAATATGATTTTGAATTTTAATTATCCGTATCCTAATAGTAGATTTATACTATATAGTTTAATATATATTATGAAAATATTTATGTATATCTTTACGGATATCCGATCCGTATTTGCACGTATCCATCTAATATTCGATCTGTATCCGTATCCGAAAAATAAAAACAAATACAGATATGATTTTACCACTATCCGATCCGTTTGCACCCCTGTATTTGTTCTTTGAGTTCGTGCAGAACGTATTTGAGCGGTTGAGATTTTCCCATAAAACACTCAAAGTTCGACCGGTTGAGATTTTACCATGCAAATATGGAGTTGAAGCCTTGAAGGGCTTGAACGCTCTCGTGATAGGCAAGCAGTTTGTGTTCAATGCTCATCGGACTTAAATTTGCACCTAATGATTTTCATAACTGTCTAATATGTACACATGGATATTAAAGCGTATGCGTACAGATATTAAAGCATCGTGCACAAATCTTAAAGCAGATTGGACGGTTATGAAACCCATCGACTCAGTTTGAGTTCGATGGGCATCAGACCCAAACTGCTCTTCTCGTAGTGAATTCATATCGCCTGAGATAATAGAATATTTTTGTTTAGGAGTTGTCTACCTACACGACAGGTTTTCCATCAAAATATATATATATGAGAAGGGATCCACTTACACTATTTTTTGGTTATATAAAATTACACCATCCATTTTTAAAGTTTTTAAAGTCCAAACAGTTGATTCAAACTATTCAACATGACCTCCATATTAAAATATGCTTAGATACCAAATTTTACATCTTTTTTGAATTTTTTTTTACTATTTATGAAGTATTTTACAAAATCGTTATTTTCAGACTATTGAACTTTTGTACCCATCTTAATAAACAGTAAAAAATTAAAAAATATGAAATTTGATCTGCAAGCACATTTTAATATATCCAATATGTTGAACGGTTTGGATCGACTATTTGAACTTTAAAAATAGATGGTGCAATTTTGTATCATCAAAAAATTGTGTAAGTGGATCCCTCCTCTATATATATATTTTTTAGATTCGGACCGTTTGATTAGGATCCTCATATTAAAGGGCCTCGTGCATTCGGCATTTCACTGGAGCCGGATTGGCCTGCATTTTGATCGAACGGTCCAGATCTAAACAGAAATATTATGTTACCTCAGAGGATATCTCGGGGGGAAGTGGATCAGAAAACTGGGTCATGATTCAAGTAAAAATGTGCCACTGGACTCGATGGCGTTTGAAGTTTAGATCGCGGCCTAGTATTGTTTGAAATAGGCTATGAGAAGATCTCTGGAATTTATAAGAAGAGTAGTTCTAGCGTTATATAGGGAAAATTTATAGTGTACCATTAAAATTTTCAAAATAGCTAAGATTCTCATCAAAACATCTTAATATCCAATATTTTCTCAAAACTTAACCTTTTTTTCTCTCTTTTATTTATTTAACATTAACATTTTGTGTAGTTATTTTAAAAATTAATTGACAAATATATTCTTGATCTAATATTCTTCTTCCTCCCACAATAACTCTACTGCTATAGTGTTAATTGATTAATTAATTAATCAATAATTACATAGTTATTACTAATTTTACATTACTTGACTCTCTTTGACCCTATTCAATTTGAATTGCAATTCCAATACAATTTAATAGTTATCCCTCTCTGATCACAGCTTTAGAGGCTAGGTTCTCATGAGGAGGCTATCTGATTCCCCTCCTCTCCCTTCAAATTTCTCCAATTCAAATTAAAATTATAAAATTGTAGTTTTTCATTATTTAAGACTGTATGTAAATTTGAGAAAGGGAGTAGCACAATTGGCTAGGAGAAAAGTTCTAAGATTGTTGGTTACCCAAAGGTCGAGAGTTTGTTTTCCCCTCACGACTTCGCAACTTCTGCAAAGATTTTCAAAAAAAGAAAAGACTGTATGTAGATTTTAATTAATTTTATAATAATTTAGTTTTCTAAGAAACTTAATTTTGAACATGTCAATTTAAATAATTTTATGATTAATGACCAATTAAATTTGAAATTATGAAATCGACTTAAAACTTATAGACATAAATGGTGCATAACACATCCGAAATTTTACTTATGTTTATAATATAGTTATAAAAAATATTAAGATTAAACAAGATGTCATAGATGACCAACTTTTTTCTCCAAGAACAAGATGGGTCGAACTCGAACAAGATGGGAAATGAACGGCTGAGTAAAATTTCTATGCAAAAAAAAAAATAGTTATTTATCATTTCTTTTTGAGCATGCACAATAAATAAATAGTTATAATGAAGGACTTATGGTTTTAAGTTTTTTTAGACAAGCAACAAGTTATCGCATTGAAAACTCATTATAATACTCTGAAAAGAGAACGAAAAAGACATATATACATAATTGATTATTGAAATTTCAAATCTCTATGTAGGTTCAGGGGCAGGACACCTAGAGATTTCAAGATGACCTAGAAAAATTAATGAATACATATATAAGTGAGTTTCAACTTAAATTTCAGTTGCCGGGGTTGTGAGTTTAGTTGAGGGTCCAATTATGAACTCTGATTGAGTACCATCACATATATTAATTTCCCTCCAATTATATTGTAGTAAAAAAAAATGTCAAACAATAATTAGATGACTTCTCTTCTTAAAAAATAATTAGATGGACTTGAGACATTAGCATATAACACATCATTCAATCCTTCCAATATATATAGCAGAGTATCAAATCATCAACGAGCAAGTATTAAACCCAAATACCTAAATACATGTATGATGCAAAAAATGTGCATAATTTGCATTTTTACCAAGGATTAGGCGAAAACCAGAGTGCTCCATCTAGATTTGCATCAACATCAAACGAGAAGTATTCTATAGACCAATTGATTAAATTACAGACAGCTATATAAAGATTGCCATCCTTGACATGGGGGAAGTAAATGCAGTTTTCTTTGATCCCAGGATACAAAGATGATTCAATAGATATAGATCCCTTTTGTCCAAGAAATATGGTTTGGTTGCCAACATATTCAATCTTTTGCCATTCATACTCTTTGTTAAATTGTACCCCGTTATAATTATCATGCCTGGTTGTTAACTTGAAAACCTCAAAGTATGGAATACCATTACAGTTCTTATTCACAAGTATGCCATTCAAGTACTTTTTCACCATTGAATGTGATACTAGCAACAACTCGCCTGATGATTCCACTAGAAATTTTCTAGAGAATATACGCCGTGGATTCCCATAGGTGTGCCACCCTAAAACATATTGCATATCAATGGTATTCTCCATCATTGTAATTCTATAAAGACAAAAATTTGTATCCATTGCATAAAAAATGCCATTATGATTTATAAGATTCATAATTGCATGATCATGTGTGTGGATGTTCCATTTGTCATCTCCGATCCTACAAAAACATATTTGGATTTGACTGCAAGCAAACATCACCATACAATCGTATTTATTACCTAGAGGGTATGACCAAACTACATTCTTCATATGAATAAGATCTAGACATAATGATAATGAAGGAAACGATGGTAAGCATACTTCTTCACCTGTAACTGGATTTATCAAGACGGTTTCATCAGTTATATAGTCAACCACAAACAACCAACCTCTCCATGAACCCATAATACGTTTGTTTATTTCTGTTTTTGACAAATCAATTTCAATTGAAATCTTCACCATCTTCTCATTAGAGAGACTAAACAGGTTGTGAATCTTCCTATCCATTGCACTGTGTAGTACGAGTAGCGGCAAAGGTTTTCCTTTCGGTAAACAATGTGATATGGGAATTTTGGAAGGAAGGCCATGAATGTTATTCTTGAAAACGGAGCGCCATGAGGTGCAGACAGCACCGAAGCTTAGAAAATCCCTATGGGTATCTAGTTTTTCAGCAAATATTTCTATAAGATGCTCTGGAAGTTTGGACCAACAATCCATGTCGATATGAACTGGAAAAGAAATATCAAGAAAATAGGGTTCAACTAATGAATTTTCGATCGAAAATAGTAATTACAGGTGTGGTACCAAGGTGGATATCTAGTATTTCAAAACAAAACAAAACAAAAAGGTTTTAGAAATAAATAACTTACAAGGATATTTTTACTTGGATTGATCTTGATTCCTGTCGTTCGGTGCCTTTCTTGTCAAAATGACGAATGTTTGGTTTTTAATTTTTCTTTTGGTTGAAAGAGAACTTATTATTTGCTAGAAAAAAGAACAAGTGTGGCGTCTATAGCTCTTATTATAGCATTTTCTTCCATCTCCTATTTAAAACTTTTCTTTAATTGCATACCTATTCACTATTTTTAGATCTTTCTTTCCTATTTTTTCCTTCATTCCTTGTGTAAATTTTGATTTTGTGAAGGGACTAAATATGTTTGTAAAGAGGAAGGTACACCTAGAGAGCCTTTTGATTGTTCCCTGACAATATATCTTGATCGTTTGATTAATCACAATATTAATTATATCATTTGTTTTGTTCTCTTTCTCACTAATTAAATTAAAATGGAATGATATGGCTGGCTGCTTTACCGGGCAACACGTACGGGTGTTTCAAATAGAACAACTTAATTATTGATAAAATAAATTATTAAATTCCAAATTAATTTTATTATCATTACCATTGGAAGAACTTCATTATTTAACTATTAGGAAATAAAATTATCTTGTAAGAGGATAAACATGAAATTTGTTAAATAACACAAGATAAATCAGATTAAAAATGCAAATCAGAAAAGTCCGAAATTTATAATAGTTCGCCTTTGTAATAAAATTTATAAACCGTGGGCTGGACTAGACAGGGTGGTTTGTTTCTATAAGATGTAAGGAAGCATTAAATTTGAATATTTTTTCATCACTGCTTTGATGTCTTTCATCTGAAATCGTTGCAGATGCTCCTGTATATTGTTTTCAACTTTCCATGGCAAGATTCATTTTTTTTAAAAATCTAGGAATATAAAACGCTTTGATTGTTAAGATCAATTGTCCAATTTATTGTTTTGATTCAATAATTATTGAAGTTTAATTTAAAATCCTTCTCACGTAACTTAGGCTCAAACTAAGTTGTATTATAAAAATATTATCTAATAATATTTTGTAATTAAATCCATTGTATTTCATAAAGCATGATCGAGTTTGTCAACATTCTTTAAAACCCCGTTTGCAAAGAGATATATAATTTGGTCGATAAAGTGATTTTGTACCTACCTTAAAAAATAGTAAATAAATTATAAAAAAATATAAAATTTGGTTTCCAGGCATATTTTATTATGAAAATGAAAATAAAAGAGAGAAAAGATTGGATCAAAGGGGCATTGCCCCTTTTTTTTTTTTTTTTTTTTTTTTTTTTTTCTAAAATTTATAAAAAGGCACGATCCAACGTTAGATGGTTCCATATTAAATTGGAGACAAATTTTACATTTTTGGATTTTTTTACTATTTATTAAGCCATTTTGAAAATTGCACTAATGGTTTCCTGTTTGGGTAAGCCACCGTTGCACATTTTCAAAGGCTTAATAAATATAAACAAATTCCAAAAATGTAAAACTTTTTTTTTTATTTTTTTTTTTTTATAAATTTTTATTATATATATATATATATATATATATATATATATATATATATATATATATATATATATATTTCTTCAACATTACTGATCTAGCTTCCTTCAAAGGATAAAGAAATGAAACTTATTTAACAACTCCAGCAATAATCAAGATCCAATTTAGTTAATTATGCATGCATCCAGAACTCTAGAAGGCATCGTCATGATCTCCATCTCTAAATCTAGCAGGCGAGAAATTTAACAATAAATATTATATACAAGTTGCGAATAATTTTTTTAGCATTTCACATGTCATTGCAAGAATTAAGTTCTATCTCTGACAGCTCAGCCAAGTCATCTGCTGAAGCCTGCTCCTCTTCAATGTGGTAAAGAGGCATGGTAATGTGAACATCCTGTACAAGAAATCAGAACATAACATTAAATAATTGATCACTAAAAAATTAATTTGTTGACTTGTTTTGTTTGTCTAACCCTAACACAATCTGACCTCAGCTCAGCATGACCTGAAGAAACAGAGAAGCAAGGATTGTGTTTTTATTAATCTTTGCTTTAAATGATTTACAGAAGACAATGAAGTATTTATAGAAGATACAAGTGATGTTAGCTCACAGCCTAACAGCGGCTTAACAAACTATCTATCATTAACTGCCTAACTAACTTTAGTAAACAACCTAACAACATCTTGTTACATCACTAATTGCTAACCGAAACAGTTGGTGCTGTTGTTCCTATTAATATATATATATATAAGAAATAAAGGGATAGTTAGAAATGAAAATTGCAGGTATCAATAAGATGGCAACAATAAACATGCATTTGTACAAGCCTATGTATGTCTGTACGAACATTGTATGAAAGAGTTCCAAGTAAATTAGCTTATTAAAATGGTGTCTGTATGATAAGTCAACCACAAATTACCAGACCTTATGATCAAATATAGTAATAACAAGGGAAACAAATCTGCTGTGATTCTTTGGAATCGCAGGGTCCCTGCTTGTCTAAATCAAACCATTCATTTGTTTCGAGATTTTTACATAAAATCAACTGCTTTGAGATTTGTGTATTTCAAAAAAATGAATAGTTTGATCTGGAAAAGCAGGACCCTGCGATTCCAAAGAATCGCAGCAGATTTATTTCCAATAGCAAGTATTCAGCTGAATTTAAGTACCTACCAGAAACTGAGGTTTAAATAGAACTATTGCTAGTTTAGTCAGAATAATTCAGAACTTACGATAAATTCCAACGCACGGCACGGGAACCCTAAATTGAAGGAAACAACAAGCAGTGTGTCTTGATTGCAACTAGATGATTCCATGAACAAACCTTTGATCGGGATTTTACGTTGCAAAGACGAATCTCGTTCTCTAAATCTCCCCGCTTGACAAAAGAAGATCGAAAAGCGAAACAATTACGGAGCTCCCTTTTCGTCGTACTCAGATCCGATTGTTTCTGAGATCCAATTATTTAGTTCCAGGCCTTTGACCTCAATTTCTTCCTCGCATTTACACTCGACCGACAAAACTGTCTGTTACCTTTTTCCGTTATTTATCGTTTATTGCATGTTTTGATTCAATTCTCGAGAATTATTTAGGCTATGATCACGACCCTCTGTTTGTAAAATCTTACTGATCGTTCTATGATTGATGTCAATAGCGGGAAATAATCAAACTGCCACCCAAATGTTAAATCTACATAAAAAATTCCTATATTGTTAACAGGGCTTGTAGCCAAAGATTCTATAATCCCTGAAAAAGAAATAATAAGAGAGTTTAAATGATATTGGATGCTACCATTATTGCTACCATTATTGCTACCATTATAGTTAACAATTATCATTCAATTTATTTTAATATGCCTTGATCAAGTGTCTAAAATATGAATAGCTAATTAAGCAGTAAAATACAAAAATGAATAGCTAAGCAGTAAGAAAAATATTTCTCTCTGTTTTTCAAAAACTTGACATAGAGTGTCAATTGTAAGAGAAAAAAAAAAAAAACTTCTCTTTCTACCAATTTGGTGAAAACCAAATTGCTGGTTCTTGAAAAGGGGTCTTGCTAATGTTCTCTGAAAAATATTCTATCCTCTTATCTTCCATGAAATAGACACCAATATTCCCATAACCGACCATTCTACATCTGCCATTATCATGGGCAAAATAAATGCAATTTCCCTCAATCTCTGGATATAATCTAGAGTTGAAGCACCTCGCGCCATTATAACCCACAAATAGTATCTGGCCATGGAGACTTTCAATCTCTTTCCATTTCTTCCCAAATAATTCATCTTGACTCTCTACTAATTTGTAAACCTTGAAGCCAATAGTTTCATGGATCAAACTACCATTATTAACTGGTCTCGTCAGTCTACTAATTAGCAATAATTCTCCTGATAATGATTCCACGATATAATGTTTCGAAGCTTCAATGTTAGTATCTATGAGTAAATTCCAATTATTATAAGGATACACTTCCCTGCAAGTAAGGGAACCATTGAAATCAACTGTATATAATAATCCTTTGTATGTTGTAAAATCGTCAATGTATAAGAAAGGGAAGCGACACCCGACCCATTTGTCATCTCCAATCTTACAAGCGTGCAGTACTCCTAAATTTCCAACTGTAGCATAAACTATGCAGTTGCCTTGATCAGCTGTTGAGTAAGGAGATATAACAAGGACACGATGCAAATAAGTGAAAGCATCATTGCCCCATGGATGTAATTCAAAAGAGGAGCAAGTTGGCAATGCTTTCTGAAAATTGGTGAGTGGATTCACTAGGTTAATTTTGCTTTCAATTGTTATTTCGAAGTCAGTCGTCACTAACCAGCCTTTATAAGTTGTGGCTATCCACATTTTACCGAGATCCAAAAAACGATGGGGTATATTGTATGCCTTCTTATCAGAAATACTGTATAAGTAAGGTGATTTTGTGGTTTCTCTAAAGGTCTGTAGGAGCATAGGAAGAGAGCATTTCTTATGCAAGATACCAGTCATACCAGTTCTGCTTTTATAAGGGCAATGATAGATGATCTCTTGGGCACTTGAACGCCATGATTTACAAGCTGAAATGAAACTCAGGTAATCTTTCGGTGCATCTATTATTCTAGTTACTTCTCCTACTATGTCTCCTGGAAGTTGGTACCAAGGAATCCAGATTCTCTGTGTTAAAAAAGTAAGTGCATTTTAAATTCAAATTAAAAAGAAGAACATTCAAAGAAAATAATATTCTCTACACTATAGATCAAAATCAAATATGTTGATTCTATCATAGAGAATTCACTCCTATACAGAAATCAAAATGAAGGTTTCATAACTGGTACGGCTGGTAAAATATGAACCAGAACTTTGTTCCGTTTATACTTGAATTACGCTCATGTTATATAATCTTAGTTTCCTCTCTATCTAAAGTAACTGCATGATATTACTATACACAAGACACTACTATCTTTTTAATAAATACCAAAAAGTCACCAACGTAGAAGCTCTGGATTTACAAAGGAGAGATTAGCTATTGTAATTTAAACTGACCTGAGAAAATAAGGCATTGTGTATACATTCCAATTTCGCCCACCGATTTGCAGCATGAACCCAGTGTTTGATAAAGTTCTTGATGGCAAGCTCTGTTGTATGTAGATTTCCTTTTTTAATGTCTTTGGAATATTGTTTTGTCATCAAATGTTGCTGAAGCAGATCCTATTAATGCAATAAATGCTCTTTATATCATGTAAGCTGAAAATCGGCCATAGTTGGCCTACATCATAGCCATAATTGCAATTATGATAGCCATTACATGATTGGTTCCCAAATAATGGACCTTCTGCACTGTTAACAAAGATTGGTGATTTAATTAATACCTTATAAATTCTTATATCATGTTCTCTGTTGATGCTTCTAAAGTCGAACAAAAACCTCTTCTGGTATGCATGAATCACCTTTGACAGATATTCAGTGTGTCCAATCTTGTCATGTGGGGCCAGGTAAACAATTCGGCGAGCTCCCAACTCTGATCTTGATACTGGTGCATCAATGTGCTGCATTGAAAGAGTTCAAACATCAAACAAAGAAATAATTCATTCAGCAATTTGATGCCAATTTTTCTTCAATTCACTACTATACTTTATTCCTATAATTGATTACAATTATATCCCTACTTGTAATATATATATCCTTGTTCAAGACTGGTATCTTGTTGCCGTCCTCAATTATTGGACTGTTCTCAACACAAGATAATTTTGCTTCAATGTTATATGAAATGCATATTAGGTGCTATACTTTATTCATTTGAACAGGTCACATAGAGGAGATGATTTCTTTTGTGATTCATACTAACCTGAGAAAACAAAGCTTTATGTATACATTCCATGTTCACCCATTGGTTTGCTGCATGAATCCAGTGGTTGATCAAGGACTCAATTGAAAGCTCTGCCATGGTTGAATATCCTTCAATTGGCTTTGGAATGGTACTAATAATATAATAATTAATAACCCTGAGCTAATGTTATTAATAAAGTAATTTCTATTGATAGATCATCTAAGCCATAAATCAGCTATAATTGGGATCATACCAAGCCTGAATTGCATCAAATCTAGTAATAACAAGATTGGGTGGGGTGACCAATAAAAATAGAAATAGTAATACTAATCTCCGCAAAAATTTATAAAAAGAAATACAATTTAGACAACAGTATATTTTGCTATAAGAACTGAACTCAAATGTTATTTAAAGGCTACAGCTTCTACGAAGCATTTTTAATTATTGAACAAAACTAGAATAGCATAGCTAGCATCTTTTTGCAATGCCTACAGTCCTACACTATGTGAGAAAACATTATCCCCAGTGTATTAGTTAATACTCAACAAAGCATATAATCACAAGCCTTAATTTAAAAGGAACCACATTCTCTCTGTTTTTTGTGAACCCCTCATGATTTAATTATATCCAAACATCAGACCGAATTTGATCTAATCTAAGCTATTATCTGAATGCAATCTGAGCCCCATTACAGATATAAACCCAGGCCTCACATCGTCGGACAGTAAGATGCTGGATTAATTAAAAGAGTAAAAGGTTAAGAAATCAAATATGTAATTTGCCAAATTCTATTAATTCAATCAATTGTTGACAATTTTACCCCGACCTAAAACAAAGCCCTATTTAAGGTTTACAACTATTTTTGCAAATCTCTATTTATAGCAAGTTTTATTCAGGTGTTGCCAGTTAATTCTGAATGAAATACAATGGCGAAGCATTTGCTTGTTTATGATGCATAAGCAACTTTAATAAACAGAAGAGGTTTAAAAAAATCACGCTTTTCTCCTCTAAAATTGTAACTAGAAGTTCTTTGACTTTTTTTTCCATACCACAAGTACATCAGTAGAAAAATAATCAATAGAACATATAATTGCAAGCCTTTCATTTATAAACCACCATCTTTTCTTTCCAATTTCAAAACCGCGCCCTCAATTAGAACCAACAAAAAGATAAAAGTATTGAAGATAAGTACGATTTGTTATTTATTTTTTATATTTTTTTGAAGTAGAAATATGGGCCGTGAAACAAACTAGTAATGTCACCAACACATGGCCTATTAATGAAAATTGCAAGTGACAAACCTAGATCCACCAATTTACGCCACCAGGGAAATTAAATGGAAAACACCCACATTATTTGTTACATGACAAAATAAACAGCATTATTACCACTCTACTTTCAATAACCTTACCAAACAAATTAACCTGACCATTAACCAAACAAACTAACTCTACAGCACAACACCACAACACACCGGCAGATCACTCAATCTCAAGAGGTAGCCAAACAACCAAGTCACTGGATAAGGACCTTAAGCAGATAAATTATCTCTGAGGGGTTTCCACAGTGCGCACATTTGCACCGGTCATGCCCTCAAGTCGGTCTTTTGTTATTTCTACAAAATGACCAACCATCTCATGAAATTGCTTCAAACCCGAAAGGGGAAGAATTATTGAAGATCGATCTGCTCCAGCCACCTGCATTTCCAAATATACTTGTTTTAACGTTGCAATTATTCTCTTTATAAAGTTCATTTAAACTTCTCGAAAAATTAGGAACTTGATTAGTAAATCTAAAAAGTGAAGCGGTCTTTGTACCTCTGAGATTCGTAAATAATGGCCACGATTGTTGCTTCCTAAGTCAAAGAAAAACCTCTTCTGGTCAGCACGAATCACCTTCGACATACCCCCAATGCCACCGATCTCATCCGGTGGGGCCAGGTCAACAAGCCGGTCAACCCCAAGCTCTGATCCTGATGCTGGTTGGGACCCGTGTCCAGATATGAACCCCGCTCCCACATCATCTGACAGCCCTGTTAGCCGTTCTGGTGCATCAATGTGCTGGAATAAAGAATAAAACGCCTCAATGAGAAAAATTACCTTATTTTGAGCAATTATGTGCACCAAAATTTATTGCATTTTCATCTATCACCACAACTATATTAAAATAACACAATAGGTTATATCGCAACAAACTAGTTCGACAACCACATTAACTGATCAATTATCAAATTCAAAGAAGTTACATCTTCTCTAAATTTTAGATAGGTTGTGTATCAAATCCAAAGAAAATTGAAACCTGATTGGCCATCCATCAAGCTGTTTGAAAAAGTAACCGTTCAATTTTAACCAAATAATTTTCAAATGCACTAAATTTGATAAACAACCTATCTATATGACAGAAAACATTTCTGAAATTTTAATTTTGATAATTGTTTTTTGTCAATTGTTAGTGTTTAAGTATGGTTATCCATATAACCCTTCCCTAAAATAATTGATGGCAAATTTACACCTCCAGTAACAGATCCCTGTTTAAGGTCTAAGCAAAACTTATTGCATGTCCACATTTAATTGCCATCAATCAATTGTGTTGATTTAAACAAGTAAGACAAATTAAAAATTTTGTGCTTCAACTTAACCTTGTTTTGACAGTAGGTTGTTAACTGTGAACATATGCAATGGGTTGCTGTTTGCACTTTGCAGAGTAAAATATAATTGACAAAAAAGATCCAATTAAAAGAAGATTTGTAAGCAATACTTGATTAGGCACAGGATAAAATGAGGGGGTAACCGCTTCATTGATCTCTGCCAATAAATTTCTGAATAATTCCCATCCCTCTTCACCTGAGCTACCAGCTGGAACTATTATAGTACTACGGTTTCTGTTCACTGATGCCTCTGACACCTATAAGTTAAATGTATTAATATGCTACTCAAAAACATAAATATATCAGGTATGATGAATGTGATGACATGGTAAAATTAGTAAACAAGTTAGCACCATTAGAAAACTTCCAACATAATGTAAGGGGAATTATTAAAACATTAAATATCCAAATGGGAAATATCGAAATACCCCGAAAAGAATAAGAAACGGCTCTTGTTACCCCTTTATTAGGCAAACATAAATACTCTAAATACTCCAATTGCCGCTCTTTATCTTTTTCAGTATATAAAGGTAAGTAGCAGGTAAAGACAGGTAATTTCTGCATCTTTCAAGTAAATGCAGAAAAGAGACTATATAGGTAATTCCCATATAACTTTAGTACCTCTGTTTTAAAGAAAGCATGGCATATTTCTCATTATTCAAAGGTTAACCACATTTATCTACTTTGCAAGGGTTCTACAAAATTACATTATTACCTTCTTTATTTCAAATATGCAAATTGAGTGCCATAATAACCTCCACTGAGTCTATCATGAATTATTACTCTTATATGAAATAAACAATATTGTTATAAAAATAAAGGTTATCATGATAGCAATGATGCTCTAAAATCTATGTAACTTGATGTGTCATCACTCATCTCATAAGAAATTTCAGAACATGAACAATGATTAATTTAATAAAAATAAAGAAATGAACCCTGACAATAATTACCAACATATATAATTGCACATTTCCTATTTTAAACCACCATACTACCTTAAGCAGGCAAATGCTAGAACAAAAATCAGAATCAAAATGTTAAAATTCACAAAGCAAACATAAAAAAAAGAAAATTAAAATAGGCATACCTTCAAAAAGCGTCCTCTTTTATTCACTCCAGCATCAAAGAAAAACACCTGATATTATTAATTAAACAATAAATTAGTATTATCCATTAACAAAGCTGGCAAGAAATCAAAGATCTAGAACCAAAAGCTTAAAAAAGTTGCAGAAGAAAAAAAAAATTGAAGCAAATGCGAACAGCTTTCTACCCCTATGACTTCTTAATTCCTCGAAAGAACTTTCCTCTGGCAAAGTATCCCAATAAACTCCGAAAAGTTCTCTAAATTTTTTTAGGGCTTTTCTGCAAAAACGAGATTTTTACACAAAAAACAAAACACAAATTAGACAAGGAAGAAGAAACCTACTTTAGAGTCAAGCCTGAGTTCCTTGCTGACAATCTCTCTCTCATCTGTCTCAATATAATAAGTGAACAGTTCCAAAAACCAACCAACACCACCAGAAGGTACAATAATTGTCGACCTGTTTGCAGCCGTTTTCTCTGAAATCTTCAAGTATTTCCCTCTCGGGTTCTCTTTCAGATCGAAATAGAACAATTTGTGTTCAAACTGGAGCGTCTTACACACCAACTCCACATCTGCACCACCACCACCACCACCTGCTCCAGTTGCGCCACCACCACCTCCGCCGCCGCCGTCCATCGATGGGGAGAAGATGGAATTACGATTGATCTGAAAGCGTGAGAAACTAGGGTTAGGTTTAGGGTTTGGGAAGGGTTGACTGCGACGAGAGGGAAATTTTTCCAGGAGAGACGAAAAATAGAGTCTATTAAAATTAGGTCCTCCGGTGAATTTTCAAAGTTAACAGCGAACAACACGCGAGGTTTTCTGGCGCGGGAGGAGTCAGCTATATTTCCAGTCTTTTATTAACATTTTGTTTCTGCTTTTTAACCTTTTCACCTTTTTAACTCTCCCCTCGTGCGCATTGGTGAAAGGCTGAAAGGGTTACGATCCGAAAACAGTGTGCGTGGGTGTGAGTGTGACTGTGAGAGAGAGAGACTGAAAGGGTAATGGTTGTGGATCTACTTTTTCGAAATTTTTGGCAGCCGCTGCCAAGTGTGTGCGGGTATGGGATCTCTCAGTTTGTCAAGCCGCTAGCAGCTAGAATTCGCATCCTCTGAGATATCTCAAACTTTGCGCGACTTTATGGAAAATCTTAACCGTTCAAATACATTCTACACGAATCTCGAAAAACAATAATACTGCCCCGGCGCTGTCCCCGAATAGGCACCGGACACGTCACTCACGCAAAAGTTGAGATATCTCAGAGGATACTCACTCTAGCAGCTAGGCGTAGTGTGCTGGATCTTTTGTATCACATGTAAGTGGTGCTTTCGTGTAACTAAGACTGCAGATGGATTCTCTCTCCCATAGTGACAAATGAATTATTCTAATTCAGTTCGGCGAGGTCAAAAATTCTTGATTCAGGAATAATTTAGGTATAATTCGGAAATGATTCGGTATTATTCAGATCAAAGATCTCAGTCTTGTAAGGGAGAAAAAAAATATTATGGGAAAAATTCGTAAAATTCGCAAATTATTCGGGAATAATTCGGTTAAAGTTCGGTCAACCGAATAATTCGGTGTTTGGTTTAGCATCACCTAAAAAATGAATTATTCGTGAATAATTCGCGAATTTTGTTACTATGCTCTCCACTTGAAGTTATAGAAAAAAGAAATCAACTACATACAATGACAGTCCGTCAGATTTTAAACTATTGGAATTAATAACATAAAAAGTTTCTAAAAAATGATATGTATAATAAAAATGAGATATCAATTATACAATATCATATCATTTTCCTCTAAATTATAAAGAAAATTATATATAAATATAAAAAAAAATTAATAGAATCAGTTGACTCCATTCAATTTTCTTCCCTCAACCTCTGGCTACATATAAATCATCTTGTTTAGTTGCATCGGGTTGAGGAAATTATACACGTTATACTTATGATATTGAAAAAAACTAATTTAGGCTACTAAACTTTACATTTATTAAATCATTAAGTAAAATTCAGGCTCAAATTTTTCACTTTTTGAGAAAACCTCAAAAATTACCATTCAAAAGTTTTTAATCTTCACAGTGAGATAAGCGTGTAAAATAAAATATCAAAATTCCATTTTTTTTTTCATATTTTTAAGAAAACTTCAATATTAAAAGAAAATGAGAAAAAAATTTCGAAAAGACGTAAAAATTTATTGTACCATGTAGTAAGGAAACCGAAAAATAGTTATATTTCTTTGTGAACTTAGTATTGTTCAGGAGGCGGACGCAGAATTTCTGCCAGAGAGAGAAAAAAATCAGATTTAAATAGTTTATCGGGTTCAAACCCATTAACTAATCAAATTCTAGTTAAAAACAATCAACATAATAAAAAACAATAAAAATAATATACTCTTACATAATACAAATAACAAAGTAATATCATTTTACATACTAAAAAACAACAAAGTTGTTTCAGATCCATAAATTTCTATAAAAACAATAAAAAATTATTAATAGTGCTTTTGAATTGACCTAACGTGTTTTTCAGTTACAAGAAGGAACAACAATTTTCAGGGAGAAGCAAAGTGATATCAAATCCATATTTTTTTCACTGAATTTCAAAATCCCCATCACTCAAAGGTGAGTCTGCCTCTAGAGTTCTAAAAACGGGCCGGGCAGGGCACCGGGCGTCACGGGCACAACGGGCCGGGCATCACGGGCAAAAAAAAAAATTTCTGCCCTGCCCGTTTAATGCCCGTGCCCATGCCCGTTTAACCCCTGGGTGACGGTCGCCACCGTCTCCTCCTCCCCTTTCCGAATTGACGTCATACGCGTCAATCCGATTTTCCTAGCAAAAGTTATGGCCGTTTAAAGTTTTAAAAAAATATATTTCTCATTTTTTAATTTTTTTTTAAAAAAAAAAAAAGCTCACGGGCAGGGGCACGGGCACGGGCACGGGCGCATGGGCTCACGGGCACGGGCACGGGCGCACGGGCTCACGGGCACGGGCGATGGGCACGGTGGGCCGGGCACTCACGGGCAGGGTTCCAAAAAACCGGGTCCGGCCCGTTTAACGCCCGTGCCCGTGTGCCCGTGTGCCCATGTGCCCGTGTGCCCGTGTGCCCGTGGATGCCCGTGGATGCCCGTGGCACGGGCATGGACAGGACGGGCACGGACACAGGCAGGACGAGCACGGGCACGGACAGGACACGCCCCCGGGGGCAAAATTCGAACTCTATCTGCCTCTGATATTGTCACCGTTTGTTTTATGACAATGTTATAAAATGATGACATTAAAATTGAAGTTGACTTATAAACAAATAAGATAAGAGTAATAAAATCCATGAAAAAGACATCATATATATTGAGTTAACATACTTCGGTAGACGTCTATTATGTCTCAAGCAGTCAGGCCGCATAATACATTATAGTCCAAAAATCCAGACTGACCGGGAAACTTTATACTATATAATATAAATTATTTACTATAAGTTTTAAAATAGTCCGAATATTTTAGTAATCATTAAAAAAATATATATACTGAGTTAACATACTTTTTATAAATATTTATATTTTTATCCGGTACGCCGTACGCAGATATTATTTATGTACGCAATCTTTATTGGTATGTAGATAATATATGCCTACCGTACTTTGTTTTATTTTTTTTCCATTCAAAGAGAGTATGGGTTTCACTCTTTCTGGATTTACTAATTTGAGCCAGGAAGGTATTTTTATACCTTTATTTTGTAAAACCACATACTGAGTAAGGATCTGTTCGGCTGTTATTATGTCCGTGGAAATTTCTTTTTTCCTCATATAAATAATGTTTTGGCCATTTAAATTGGAACCAAACCCAAGTTCATTCCCGTTCCAGCCTGACAGTCGAACAAGTCCTAATGTGTCCCACTAATATAAGTTTTAAAACACATATCCTGAATCAAAATCAGTACTTCAAAGTTCAAAGAAAGGAACATTTATAGCTTTTGAAGAAAAAAAGCAAAGAGAGGGGTGTGCAGATAATACCTGCGCATCAACAAAGTGTTCGCAGACTCTGTGCCCCCTTTGAAGGTGCGCAGATAATACATGCATACCGGTAATGTTAATTTTTTTTCAAAATTGTATGTCTAATTCGGTATATATATTTTTTTTTATATATGTTTGTAGTAACTGCAGGCAGTATTTTGACAAATTGCCTAATTCTAATAGCATGTTTTATTTTAAATCAGGTGCTTACAGTAATTTTTTTTATTAATTTATATAACTACACTGGAATATAATGTTTTCTCTAAAACTAACTGAAGTTGTGTATGATAAATGATTCCATATTTTGTTCATTAAGGATTTTATACTTCATTAAATTGGAATGAAGTATTATAACTTGAGAAGAATTTTCATTCTTAAGAGAAATGTTGAACTAGTAAGATGTGAAGGCAACTCAGAAATTTTTATTAATACCATTTCAAAAAAATAATAATAAATCAAAATACTACTGAAATTGGAGAATTCGAAAAATACTAGGGCCTTCAATTCAATCTGCAGCTCCATTCTTGAGGGGGTTGCAGATTGAATTAGAGTTCTCCAAAAACCTAAATATCAGTATATTAAAGTACATCTACACCTACTTTTTTTTGTCAAAATTTATGTTTGATTTTTTTTTTTATTAATTTCTACAAATTTTGCTATATATGTATGATTTGACTCTCATATTTTAAATTTTCACTATGATCCCCATTTTTATAAAATAGTAATTAATATTAAATTATTAATTATAAAATTTTAATTAGTAAATAGTTGACCCATATTCATAAATTTCTGTATCTACCCTTAAAATAATGGACATTACAATGCAGAATTTTGCATAATGTTTACACATCCATCTAGTTCTCCTATGTAAAATTTAGAAAAAAAAAATAATATTAGTATATCTTTTGGCACGTGTTTGACAATAATTATGATCCATCATATCCAGACATATTGCTCATCTGGGACCAATTAGTTTGGGATCTTTCATGTTGTGTCAATTGGCATAAATAATATGATTAGATTATTATACCTATTCTAACAAACTTTTTATGAAACGATGAAAGTGTTATGAGATTTTTGTCGTTTGTAAGGATATGTCAAGTGTCTTTGTTATGCATTTAATTATGTTTCAGAATTTTCTTCCAAAATTTTTATTAGGGGCTGAAAAAAAATTATTGTTACAACTAGCGAGTTGCGGACTGTTGTTAATTAAAATATTCAGATTGTGAGTTATTCATAAATAAATATTTTTTTTCCAAAAATAAATAATAGATCAATTATATATAAATCTATATCTAATTTTCAAAATTCAAAATTAAACAACTACCTACCTACCTCTAGTTGAATGTGGCTCTGCCACTACATACAAGCATAGTAACTAGATACACGAATTATTCGCATTTAATTCGTTTTTTCGATGTTTCCGAACTAAGCACCGAATAAAACGCAAAAAAAAAATGTATAATATATTTTATTCGTGAATAAAACACATATAAAATGCAAATCACGAGTTATTCACAAAAAATATGCAAATTTAAAAAAAAAAAATTTAGGGTTTTTTTTGTTTTCTTGTGGTATCAAATTATTTTCCGAATATTCATTTGTCACTGTTTATACAAGCAGTAACTAGGTTAAATCATATTATGGGGACAAACAAAAATATTTGAATATCCTTTAAATAAGTCGCCAAGAGCCCAACACACTGTATAACGACAATGGTATACATTTTTATAGCAGAGATTTTGAGATAAAATCTCAGTAAGAGCTGTGTTGAACTAATTCTAATTTGAGAGGTTGTGTCCATACACCCTTTTTTTTTCTGCTTTAAAAAATTCTTTGTAAATAAAGCTCAATTCTCAATAGATGTATGTCTCCACATTTGCGTCACAAAATTAAGAGGGATGGCCATCCATATTGTTTTCGATTGGGTTAAAATCAGGAGTGAAATAAGAATTTGAGTATAGGGAGGCTTTTACTAGAAGGGCTTTTACTAATAGAACAATATAATTATTAGGGGAGTTTTTACTAATAAAATAAACAATATAATATAATTTCTATATAGATGGTAATAAAAAAAATGCAAAGTTGGGGTGGCTTAGCACTCCAGCCACTGTTATGTTTCGCCCCTGGTTAAAACATGTTTAACATAATATTTTTGTTTAGATCCGGACTGTCCGATCAAAATCCGGACCAATCCTACCTGAGGTGGAATGCGATCCTTTTAATATTGGTGCAAATTCTGATCAAACGGTTTGAATCTAAAGATAAATATTCTGTTACCTTAGTTGATATGAATTCAACCAAAAAGGGGTTACATTTTGGGGCATTTCTTTTTTCTGCATGTTGCCCCACTGGTGCAACCGAATTGGACCGATGGTACTTTGATCATATGCAATTTCATTACAAAATTAAAACTATATTTTAAGAGGTGCTTGTTACCCCAATGAGGCCTGTCTTCAGCTTGGATCCATGATGATGCTTCACTTGGAGATACAAACACCGATGAATTCAATTGACTTCGACCCCGAGAATAGCGGTAAGCCGGTAAATACAACATTCTGTTTAACTTTTTTTTTTTTTTTTTTTTACTGCAATCTTAAAATACGACAATCTGTTTAACTTTTATGCTTCAGAATGCAGGTGGAATGAGGTTGGAGGAACGAAAAATCGTTCGGAAGAAAAATCCTGAATCAAAACAAATTTTGAGAAAAATCAAGAAATAGAACAACATCATAAGTGTACCGAAATTTTTATTAATATCTAAAAAAATATCAAGTTTCAAAATCTAGAAGGAATTTTGAAATCTGTCCAAACTGCAAATTATTTTTGCAGTTTTGCAGCCAAAAAATGTAAAAAAAAAAATTATGGTTTTGGAAATTCCAAAACTGATTTATTTATTTTTTGTATTGAAATATTAGAAATATTTTATATATTTTTTTGAAAATAAATAGAATACTAAATAATTTGATTTATTAGAAAAACTGCGACAAATAACCCGGATCAACATTTTTTAAGCCGGATTTTTTTGAAGATGTAAGAAAAATTAAAATATTCTTTTGTATGGTTCTGACAAAAATTCTTTGAAAAAAAATTTCTTCACAAATTTTCTTATTTTTTCAAAAAATAGAAGAATCCAAATATTTTATGTATTTACCTAAAAAGTTGAAAACAATAACATCAAAAACTATTTTTTCAAAAAAACGAAAAATTTTATTTTTCGGAAAATATCGAAAAATATAATGTCACTTTATAAAAACAAACTATATAGTATTTCATCCATTTTCAAAGAAATATATAAAATATTTATAATATTTCGATACAATTTCTAATAATACATCTATTTTCAAAAAGATTGCGATTAAAGAGGTAGATTTTGATTTTTTTTTGGATATTAATAAAAATTTCGGTAAGTGTGCCGGGAGCAAACTTAATTGAGATTGAGTATGGTACATGGGCTTACATCAAGGATTGGGTTCCAGTGAGCACTTAAAGGACATAAATATGATATTATGTACCTAAAATTTGGGAAGAATTGCTAAAAGGATGTCAATAAATGCTTTTGATAGTATCAACCTTAACAATTGATTCAAGGAGAAATAAGTATCAACCTTACAATAATGTTCTTGTGCTTTTGTGTATTGACCTGAAACCGCTACAAGGAATTCTTGGGTTAGCTTTCTTTCTTAAATCTGAAAATGGAGAACCATTTTCTCTTACTTCAAACTTCAAAGTTCAAACCCATCATGCATTTACTGGCACAGATAGTCTTATATGCTATACTAACAAAGGTTGAAAATTGAGTGACAATTTTCATACTCAAATTTGGAAATTTTTTATCTGCAGAAATTAAAATAAAAGAAGAGAGAGAAATAGAAATTTTTTATTGGTAGAAAGATCGGTAGAAATATACTCAAATTTGGAAAAATTTTATATGTAGAAATTAAAATAAAAGAAGAGAGAGAAATAGAAGGAGTACATTATATTTTTTTTGTTGGTAGAAAGATCGATAGGATTTCTACCGATCCTAAAAATAAAAAAATTTAGATAAGTAGGAATTTTACTGATCCAAACGTAGTTTTTTCTTCTTCTTAAATTTGATGCATAGATAGAGAGAATGATTATTTTAGATCTTTAACAAAATATGGAAAGTTTTTCAAAAAAATAGATGAAATGTTTCTGTTAAATTTAAATTTTAAGATTATTTTTTCTAGTAACATATAAAAAAAAAAAAAGTCAAACTAGTCCTATCCATCTTTGTACTAATTAAAAATATAATGTTCTTTCTGTTTCTCTCTCTCTCTCTTCTTTAATTTCTACGGATGAAAAAATTCCCCTCAAATTTCAACTCTTTTGTTATTAAACATGAAAATGTATCCAAAATTTTATTTACTTTATATAAAAAAACACAAATAGTATGGGGGGCTTCCTTCTGCCTAGGTGAAATTGATACTTCCAAGAAAACTTTTACCAAATTAGTGAAAGAATCAACAAAAAAAATAATAAAATATAAGTTCTCTATAAAATTAAGGCAGTAAAGAAATCATTCCCAAATCCGATACTACTGATTCCAAATCCAAGTATAGCACTCGCCCATATTGTCTGAAAATGCTGTAAAATCTTGTATTTACCTGAAGAAAAGAAAAAACCAGTTAAAATTATATTTAATGGATAGGTGCAGTACAAACTAAACTAAGCATTAGAGATGTTACCTTTTTCATTTTCTAATTTAGTTTCTTTCATTTCAACTTCTGTATCTTTTCTTTCTCTTGGTGGCATTTCTTCCTTGTATTCAAAAAATATTTCATTCACACTCATATCTGTTCTACTTTCTTTGTCAGAATTCTCCTCTTGGTAATACCTGGAATTAACTGGTACAGGCAATGTAATATCCATATCATTTTCCTCAAAACACTCCTTTTTATTTATTCCTTTTTTAATTTTATCTGCTTGATAAAATATATCCTGCTTCTCATTAGGTTCTTCAATAACATCCTTGCTATTCTCATTCACATAATTTTTGTTCCAATTTTCAACTGGAATAGACATCACCCTTTTATTCCACTGGTTATAATTACTAGATGACTCAGTCACTTGTACACTTAACCATTTTTCGATTCCTTTCTCTTCCATAGAGTTGCCATTTCTTGGTGATTTCAGTTCTTCAGGGAAAATTACTTCTTTGACCTCAAACTCCAATGTGGAGATACTACACTCTGAGACACAATCTGACTTGCATGTAAATTCCTTTACTGGATAAATTAGTGACTCTGCATAAACAGATGCCGGTCGTTTTTTTGTTGGTACCGGAGGTTTCTTCCTTCTATTATTAAAAGATATTTGGTGGCTTTCAGTTTTTCTCCGACTACAAGCGGTTGGTTTCATAAATCTAGGTATTCTTGATGAGGTTTTGGTAAAATTTTGTGAAATTCCAATTCCTTCACTGCAGGGGTAGGAGAAATTGGAATCAGCATCACTAATTTGAACTCCTTTCAGTTCTTGGAGTTTCTCATTCAGATCTTTTATCTTCATTTGAAGTTCTTGTGATTCCTTTTCTAATTGCTTCATCTCCTGTTCTACCTCAGCAATTGATTGTTCCTTTTTTGCTCTTACTTCCTGTTATATGTGAACATTATTTAAAAGATCAGCATTCTTTTTCTTCCATAATGAAATTGGAAGTACAAGAAAATTCAAATGCTTACAATTGGTTCTTCTTCTTTCTCAAACCGAATGCTTCTGACCCGCATTGCAAAACCAAAGGTGCATATAGTCTCACACAAGTCATTTTCATTTGGGCTGGCATGTACAAGCATCAATGTTTTAGAATCTGATCCTGTGATGATTAAAAAGTATATATTAGCTACAAGATAGATCTTAGGAGAAGATGTTTCTTAAGTTTCCAGAAAAAAAAAGTGGTTTACCCAGTGAATCTCTTAGAACTTGTGTAAGCTTGCTATTCCTGTCAGAAGGAAGAAATATATATTAATTATTAACAATGTAGAAGAAAATTCAATAATATGTTTAGAAATGCTTAATGGATATAAGATTACTTTACCTAAAAGGAACATGAGCTTTTTTAGTCTGAAGCGCATCGATGACATCAGCAAGGGCAGAAAGGGAAAGATTTATTGCCTTCCCTTCTTCAAGCCTCTTTCCGCTTGCTTGCGTCTTTAATAACCGTTCACTTCCCCCCAAATCAACCATCCATAATTTATTCTTCGCTCTTATTCTTTCTTTTGCACCAATACTAGTTAGTGTTATTCTAATCAAGCTGCATTTCCAATAAAAATAAAAGTATCAAAAGTTTTTTTTTTTTTTATTGTTTTTATTGTTTTTTTTATCTATGTTGCTGGAAATTTTATTCTCAGTGTTTTTTGGTTTCTCTATTAATTTTACCAGTGAGATCGGCTAGAGGTGGAATTGGCCATGGTGGAGCCTGTTGACCTTAAGCGGGTCCCGATATTGTATAATTTCTTGACTTGGTCAAAATTGTTCACTTGAATTGCAACCAGGTTCTCTATGTCTATGTCTCCATCTGAATCTGTCTTAATTAATAGACTGAAAAAAAGGAAAAAAAGAGTTAACAAGAACCTTTTTTTTGGCTTAGCCTTGTTAAAAATTTGAAAATCATACAAAAAGTTACCTGGGTGGTTTCTGAAAATTTGAATTTTTAGCAGGAGCTAAAAGATCTTTTAGGTTGCCCATGTATATCTCAAGCATGCTAAAACTGAATATGAATTCACAATTTCTCTCCTCTGCTTGATTAAACATGGATTTAATTCCACGTGGAACCATTCCCAGGTTATGGGTTATTCCGTCCTGCCAAATAATGCATATTATACTTTCTAGTATAAAGATGAGAGAAATGTTTCTCTTCTGATTTTTAAAAAATCAATTAATATCTAATTGGCTACTCTTTGATATATACCACCCTGCATGAATTTGGACATCACGACACTAAAAATTGGTATAGAGTCATAATACCGAGTTCTGGTACTTTTTGTCAAATTTGAATACAAAAAATGACTTAAATTGAATATTGGCAGAGTTTCATGCATGGTAGTGAATTCTTTGAATTCAGTTTCATATTTAAATAGAAAAGGTGGGTTCATATGTTATAAGAAAAACTTACCATGGTATAGGTTTTACCAGTTCCAGTCTGGCCATATGCAAATATGCAAACATTATACCCATCAAGTGCAGATTTTATCACAGGTTCAATTTCAGAAAACACTTCCTCTGAAATAATCCAAAATGAAAGCTTCATCACTGATTAATATCATAGTAAAAAAAAAAAAAAAATTGGGATTACAAATTCAATACCTTGAGTTGAGCTTGGGGCGAAAACTTTGTCAAAATTGTACTTTTTGCACTTGGTATCAGCAATTCTCAAAAATACATTACTGGAATCCAAATCAAAAATTGATTTTTGAAATCCAAAAGATTCTTGAGGGAGAAAAGGTCTTATGCGGCAAAACACCCGAATATTCCCTAAAAAAGTAAACTACCATTTAGTACATTTTTAAACATAAACTACAGATAATTTGAATAAATCTATGAGTTAATTATTACCTTTCAAATCTAAGTATTCATTTAATATATCTCTCCTCTGTACCATGAGTTCATTTAACTGTGCATTTAGTGAAGAAAGCTCATCTACAACAAAATATAAAATATAAGTTTTGTAAGATATTATACTTGAAGTTTGAATTAACACCTTACAAAGATTAGAGCTAATTTGAACCTTCTATCTTTGAAACAGATTCCTCTACTTCTCCATCAACGCTACTTAACCTCTCCATTTTTTCTTGAATTTCTTCCTTTAAGATTGGACAGCCAACCTTTTGTGCTGATTGCAGATCATTGATTATATCCGAAACAGATTCTACCCAACAAGGAGTCAGGTTGTTTTTTGATCCAATAAGAGATAGTAAAGCATGAGGTAGGCTTTGAATGGATTTATTTCGTGTACGAATTTCAAAATTGGCATCCATTTCTTCCTCAGGTTACAAACTACCTGCTCTGTTTGAATTGACTGGCTCTGCAATAAATTGGAGAAAACAATGTTATTAGTAGAAGACTTTAAACTTTATAAGTTACTTGTTTGAATTGACCCGTTAAAATTTATTAAATACTGAGGTACTTGTTTGAATTTATGGTCAAAGAAAATTTCATGTGATAGAATATTTTACTGCAACAAAAATAATAATCCATGAGGGGGGGGGGGCTTTCAACTGAGAATTCAGGGGAAAAGAAATAAAAAGAGAGAACACAAGGAAGTAGTAGGAATCAATGCATGATGAAAATAAAAATTAACAAATTATGAGGAAGAGATGATTTTACTAATTAAGTAGCAATGCCAGAAAAAAAAAACACACACACACACAACTTGCCTTCAAGTTAATTCCAAAATCTCTTTCTTAGGTTTCCTAGCCATGTCTACTGCTCCAATCCAGTTAGTACTTGGTCAAAATCTCAAAGAAGAGAGAGAAGTAATGATAGAGAAAAACAATGCACTTCAAGACAAAAGGTTACGTCAAGAACAGCCAAAAGATAGAGGCCTCCAACCAAATGGAAATGCACCAAACAAGACCAAAATTGTTTCCTTTCTAGTTTCTACATCCAGAAACAGTTTTAATTACTTGAACCAAACAAAACCAACAAAAAATTACCATCCCATATTCTCATTCTCCCAGAAGAATTGAATGGGAAGTGGGAACGAGAGAGATCACTCTATTAAATGATCGTTGATCAGTTCAAAAGGTACAGACTACAGAGAGACTGAGAGAGCGAGAGAGGTCAGAAAAGGAGATCGTGGATTTCTGTGTCACTTCCTTTGTTGTAAAATGTGTTGCGAGTGATTTTCTTAAGCGCCTTTTACTGATCTAGTGATATATGACATGCAATAAGTTGAAATACTGTGAAAATTACTAAAGTAAAAAAAAAAAATGTACAACATCAAATTAGATGAAGTTAAAATCTAATATTAGCCATGGGTAATATGTGGATTATAATCCTTGTCTCATATATTAAACCAAAAAAAAAATAGTAGATGAAATCTCAATTTGTAACGGAACCGAATCTCCTGTGGACAGAAAATTCATGCTCCTAAAATCACTGACATGTTGGTCCGGAGTGGATCCAGGACAAAACTATATCTAATATTTAAATGTCAAAATTCATCCAAACCCACATATCAGTGACTTTAAGAGTATAAATATATTGCCCAAAAAGAAACAGATGATCCGGTTTCATTTATACGTGCACCCATAAAATATTTGCCTTTTTTGGAAATCTGCAGACCCATGTGACAACTGCTATTGACACAAAAAGTCACAGAGAAAGTGCAACGGAAATAGAATGATTGAAGTAAGTGGAGTTCAGATGATGGGAGATATTACATGATGGTATCATGACATCTCTTTCTGATGTGAAATCATAATGCTAGTTAAGCTAAAATCACAATTGAACAGCCTCACCTAACACTACCATTTGAAGTTTGATAGTTCAACCTAATGAATAAACAAATCTATCACTCCAAGTTTCCAGCTATATATGTTTTGCAAACAAGTTAATATGGCAATTAATGCCTATATGGCTTAATTCTAGAAGGATTTCCATGATTGTATGCTTATATGGTCATCTATCATTGTCAAAGAAGAACACATGATTTACTTTGGTTTTGTTTGATTTTGGGCCATCAGAATATTCATATGTATTTGTGCAACATATTGTAGTTTCGCCTCAAATTAAGTTCGTATACCTTCAAAAACTTTATTTAATTAATTCTATGTATAGGCCGTTTTAGGGACGCAACTAGAAAATTTAGAATGAGAGGGGCCAAAACATAAGATGTGAAAAATGTATAATGTAGTATGTGGAATTTGAACCCATGTTACTAGTTACAAACAAACATTTATTATTTTATAAGGGAGGTTTAACTATATAAAAACTTAAAGAAGAAAAAAAATTCAATTAAATTTTTAATATATATAAAAAAAATTAACTATGGAGATGGCTTAGCACCTTTTAGAGTACATTAACATCCACTCCTGAATCGTTTGCCTATTAAATTTAAAAAATAAATAAATAATGCATGGTTTTTTAGTTTGCTAATTTCCAATGAAAATAAGTTAATGAGATTAAATGATGGACTAGCATGCAGGGACAGAATTATAAAATTTAAATTCTAGAGACTGAAATATAAAATGTAATGTGTGGTAGTTAGAATTTGAACTCAAATATCTCTCAACCACAATAAAATTCTTACCACTTAATTGCAAGCGTGTAATTTTATAATAAAAAAAGTGAACTATATAAAAATATACAATGACAACAACAACCAAGTTTGTCCTAAACAAGTTAGCTTGACTTGATTGAGACAGAAAAGTATTCTGTTAAGATTTTGGACAGAAAAGTATTAAGTGACTTGATTGAGACAAATGACAAAATCAGGTGACTAGAAATGGACAAATCAAATTTGAGTGATTAATTCATGATAAATGACAAAGTTTAGCGACCACTAGTGAAATTTATCCCAATTATAATCATAAAATCAAGATAAATAATAATAAAAATAATAGTAGTAGAACTACTACTAATAATAATACTATCAATAACAGTAGTAATACATAATTAAATATAAAAAATAATTAAATTTTAATATACATAATTAGAGAATTTAAATAGCCATACCTTACCGTAAGTTTAGCCGACACACCTTACCCTGACAAGTGACAATACTATGAAGCATGGAGCGATATATTTATTTATCATTTACCGGTGCCTTAAATTTTGAACTCGGTCGGTAGTAAAATAAATTTACCGGTGCCTTAAATTTTGAACTTGGTCGGCAGTAACATGGATTGAATTAAAGGTGGGTGTGAATCTTAGGAGTTAGGATCCTGTTTCCTCTGAGCCCAAATTCTTATTCATTAATATATTATATATATTAATATTTTATCACTGCAACACGGCCAAATTAATACCAGAGGTCCAGAGGCAAATAGTTTCCAGCTATATATAGATTTAAAATCAGATTATAACAGAAGATGAATTCGAATTTTAATTTGGAGGATTTTTTGTGTTCAGATTTATAACCAAAAAATAAAAAAGGTAGTCACTGTTGCAACTTTTAATGTCGCAAGAGATTGGTTATATTCAATGTAATGTAATAAAATACAGTCTATGGGGTCGCATATGCGTATTCGGTTATAATTTGTATAGATGCAGTCAATATATGCGGTTTTGCATATGCAGCCGCATATTCGACCGTATATACGGCTGCATATTACTACTGCATATTCGGCCCTATATTTTACCGCATACCGCATATAAACCGCATTTAAAAATATCGGTTATATTATTGATAGAAAATTTATGAACTGTTGTAATACGGAGACGAATTTATGTAGCAAAGAGAGACAAAACTTTACAATGAGACATAATTTAACAAATATTTTGAATTAAAAGTTTATTATTATATTTTTCTTCAAGAAATCATCAAATGAGAAGAATACTTTTAATTACAGTTTTAGCGAGAATGGCAAGTGATTTCAATTAGTCGTGTAAATAATTTAGATTCTGTTGCATTTCAAAATAAAAATAAAAATAAATAACAACTCTTTGTACCAAGTAATTTTATTAAGACAAAAAAATAAATGAAAATACTAGCTTGCAAATTCCAAATCTATATTGATTAAGAATTTGGACCATGATTTCTTACTAATCATCATAATAGCTCACTTGCTAGCATTTATGTGTAAACCAAAGTGCTGTCGGAGTATAGACTGACAAAACAAAAAAAAATTAAAAAGAAAAAAGAAATTAAAGTGAATTATTTGATATAAGCTGGCAAAATGGATCAACTCATGATTGGATTTGGAGGCGCCAGGTGTGATTGTGATGTTAAGATGGTTTCAACTTAATGAAGATGTATTTTGCTTTGATGTGTTTGTTTGTTAGATTTTGTACTATTGCGTTATTTTTTTTTTAGTTTTGACAAACTGGTACCTGGTATGATATCAATTATGGATCAAATGTGCTCGAAATTTTTATTAATACCACTGTCAACAAAAGAAAACTACAAATTATGAGGAATTTCAAAAATATCAGGGCTGCCAATTCAATCTGCAGTCTTAGTCTTGAGGGCCGTAGATTAAATTGGAGCCCTCCAAAAATCTAAAAATTCACTGTAATAGTGTAATATACTGATATTTAGGTTTATTGGAGCTTCCAATTCAATCTGCGACTCTCAAAGAATGAGGCTGCAAATTTATTGGCCCCTGGTATTTTTGAAAATTCCCAATTTCAGTAGTGTTTTGGTTTAATATTTTTTTTTAAATGGTATTAATAAAAATTTCGGCAAATGTGCAGACTATATTATGAACTGCTGTAAGTCTTTAGATTTTTAGGATGCTGGATACTTAGTGATGGTAACAATATTGTTTTGTAACAAAAAAAAATATATATATATATTGTTTTGTACCATGTATTCTACTAATAACTATTTTTAGGGTCACAAACTCATAATGAGCGATTGATTAATACATTATTTAAAAAAAGAAGATATAACTATTTGGCTATATCAAAATTTATAAATGTTCGACCTACAATATCTTTCGTGCCGAAATTTTTATCATATTAAAAAAATTCAAAATTTAACAATCTGCACTCGTTTTCGGATTATTTCTAACTCTGTCCAATCTGGAGAATTATCTCCGGATCCAAAGATTCACTTTCCGGAGAATTATTCTTCGGGTTTGAGTTTTTTTATTAAACAGTAAATGTTATGATTTATTTATTTTTTGTATTGAAATAATAGAAATATTTTATATATTTCTTCAAAAATAGATAAGATACTATATAATTTGATTTATTAAAAATAACTGCGACAAATAACCTGGATTAATATTTTTCAGACCAGAATTTTTGCGGCTATAAGAAAAATTAAAATATTTTATTGTGTGCTATTGGGGAAAATTAAAATATTTTGGATTTGAGTTATTCATCCGGTTCAAAAATCACTTCTGAGTAAATAAATAAAATATTGTGGTCCTTCTAGTACATTGAAATCCTAAAGATATTGTATCTATATTGAAAAAAATTGACATGACATCATTTCGTGTCAGAGTAAATTCTTTTTTTTTTTAAATAGAAGGACCACAATATTTTCTGTTTTAACACAAAAGTGACTTTTGAATCGGGATTAATAACTTAGATTCAAAATATTTTTATTTATTTTTTCAATAGCACACAAAGAAATATTTTAATTTCTTTACAACAATAAAAAATCTGGCATGAAAAATATTGATTCAGGTTATTTGTCGCAGTCTTTATAATAATCAAATTATAGAGTATTCCATCTATTTTAAAAAAATATAAAATATTTCTAATATTTCAGTACAAAAAATAAATAAATCATAATATTTTCTGTTTAATTAAAAAAACTCAAATCTAGAGAAAATAATTCTCCGGAAAATGAATCTTTAGATCCGGAGGATAATTCCCTGAAAAGGAATCATGGATTCGGAGAATTATTATCCGGATTTGGTAGAATTAGAATTTTTTTTGAATTTGAGTGTAGAATGTTAAATTTTATATTTTTTTTAATATTAATAAAAATTTCACTCTATAGTGCAACTTAATTAACTTGTAAATGGCGCCGGGTGTGATTTTTGGAGATACTAATCAGTCGCTCACATGGCTCCATAGTCCATATATGATAAAAATAACCGGAGATACATGTGGGCCCACAAGAGAGTGGCCCAAATTAACTTGCGGGCCCAAAATGCTCTTTGGGAGTATCTCTTTTCCAACTGAAATTTTTGTTTCCTTTGTTTTTAAGCATGTGGCCAGGTGTGCCACCACAGCAACTTTTCATTATTTATAGTAACCTGTTTTAAAGAGAATAATTCTATGGGCGCTTTGATTGTGGGTAAAATGTGATGGATTTTATAAGCGTCTTTAAAAAGATATTCGCCACTACATTCGACTATTCGAGGGGTTATGACTATTATGTCCTGTCAGCGTAGGCGCGACATAGAATGAATCCGGTTCCCTAAGGTACCTCAACATGAGGGGTGTGAGTTCCATAGAATTTAAGTACTATTATATCTGGAGATTCATGCCAGAGTTAAAAAACAGTCTGAATTTAAAAATTCTACCTCATGCACAGTACACGAGGGTGTGAATTCCATAGAATTTGAGTACTATTATATTTGAATTTTTTTTTTTTTTAAAGTAGTATTGGAGTCTGAATTAATATTTATTTTCAAATCAAGTCAGGTTTGATTTCGAATATTACATCTAATAATATATTATTTTCATATTTAGTGGTTTGGATCGGAATCAGTGTAGTAAAATTCGGTCTATTTGGCCGAATATTCTTATTCGGTTGCAATCCGAATAGAAAATCTATATTCGGTCTAAATATGAAGTTTAGAGCATTTAATAGTGATAAAATACCGGTTCAAAGTATAGTAATAGTAATTTATACCACATATTACCGGTTTAGAGTATATTAACAGTGATAAAAATACCAATTTAGAATATATTAACAATGAGTCATACCACATATTACCGTATGCTTGTTTATATATACGAATTCTCATTTAAAATCCGTATATATAAATCCGAATAAAAATCCGCATATGCGGTATGCGGTGGCCTTCCGCATACCGAATGAGAACCAAATTTGAAAACACTGATTAGATATATGGTATTCACAATTTATTTGTAAATAGTCGAGTTCACAGTGGATCCGGGTTATAAGTATTTGATAAAGAGTAGGGTTTAAGTGTTCCATTATTTTTGTGCTCTAATCATAACTCAAAATCTTATCTATGTTTTTGAAGTCCAAACAGTTGATTCAAATAACTTTACATGATTTTCTTTGACACTGCCCGGATCACATATAAAGCCACGCCAACAACATATATCATGCCATCAAGTTAAATGTGAAATTTGAAGGATGGCTAAGTTTTTTCAAGTCCATATTAACATGGTGCAAGTTAATATGAACTCAATTCAGGTCAGCAATGGACCAACCTCTCTGGATCATTTTTTTGGACAGTTTAACATGCTTCGGTATTTTGGCCATAACGTCTTTATACAATATCCGATTGAGGTGATTCAGAGTTTTGTGGAATCATGACAATTATCTTTATAACTTTTATGGAAAACGTTTATTCAGATTCCGAACATAAAATGGTGAAAATGGTGTGCTAGCAATATGACATCTATTGGAGACTTATAGAATTAATTAGTTAGGTGAGAGATATGAGTGTGTTTTAAATTTAGTCGAAAAGGGCGATTGTATTCAGTCTTCTAAATTGTGTATTGTCTTTAAGAGGTTCTAATTGGGTTTTGGTATTAGAAAAAAAAAATAGCTGAGAGTTGTATTAGTTGTTAGAAAGCATCTAGAGGTGGAATATGGTTATATAACATTTCAACTAATTTGTAAAAAGAGCAATTGAATTATTATAAATTTTATTCTGTTTGAGTTGAATTTTATCTTCTCTTATCCTCTTAGTTGGGTTGAGCTTTGGATTCTAGTTTGTCTCCAACAATTCAAAAAGAAAAAAAAAGAACAAGAAAAGAAACCCTAAACACAATGAGGGTCCAACAAATCTAACTCCCAAATATAAACAATATTGTGCAACCAAAACAAATATTTTTTACAATTTGTTTGCCCTTAACTTATAAAATATTAGATTGATCAATAGAAATATTCGTCTCCTTTGTACGGGCCCTCAATTGCTACCCCCATGTAATCTGTCTGAGAATAGGTCAACTCCGTTGACTTGCCACTTTTTCCATTAAACACGGTGATGTGATGTCTAGCCACCTCCTCATCAAGGTGCTTCAGTAAAACATAGAACCTTTTTCTCATACTGCTCATTATTTGGTTCCACAATTCCATTTGTGCTATTATGTTATTGGTTAAGGAGAACCCCGGGTTAATGAGCCACACACAACTGCAATTTTGCCAGTAATGACATAATTAACAGAGAAGAGTGTTAGATCCTTTAGACAGTTGGGGAGGTAGCACTTATCAGAACCATAATAGAATTTGTTCTTGGTAACTAAATTGTTTACATTTATGGCTAGTAATAGAAATTGGTCATCTTTTTACATTTTTATTTTTTTTTGAAAACTTGGTAGGGACTACCAAGACTATATTAATAAATTTGTTTAATACATCCTTATCTTAAAATTATTACATCAGACATCTTTTTACATTTGATATAAGAAACTCATACCCGTTGGCTGTCTTGTATTTAATCGTGCGAGATAATATTTTTAATAGTTATTTATATTTATATTTATAATTGTTATTTGCAATATAATATAATTATTGATTTTCTCTAGTTTCTCATTATGAAAATTAGGAATATGTATAAAATTATATATATAATTATGAGAAACATATTTTTATCAAGTTAGTATATTAGAATAAAATGGACTTATTTAATAACAAATAATAACTTTTTGTAATATATAATAAGTTGCTGTCAACATCATTTATATAGTTGAATAAGAAACTATATAAATAAGAAATGAATAACATTTGCATGACAACATGCAAAACCTCTTCCCCCTACCCCCGCTCTTTCTCTCACCAACATGCAAAACTACTCAAAATACTAATTGAAAACTATAGATTATTCAATGTCTCTTGATATTAAATTTGAAATGCACATATATTAGATCTTATCATGAAAATATGATATGCTTTAGACCATGAAGAAATAAAAATTATAATTATAACGGTAATGATAAGTTGGGGATCTAAGTTTTGAAAGCAATTATTATAGAACTTCGATTTCTTTACTTAAATTTTATAATCTCCATCCATTTTAATTTAATGAAAGAAAAAATTGAGAATTAAGCTTTTACAATACTTATAACACATTAATTGGAAATAATAAAAAATCAGACATAAGATCACTAAAATTTATTTACAATGAAAATTTAATTTTTAATATGAATGTTTTATACTTGTGCAAAAAATAATAATATTAATAAGAACAAAATGGAAAATGAATTATACAAGAATCAATCTCCTTTCAAGTTAACAAAAAGTCAAAAATACATACAAAAAATATTAAATACATCCAACTAACAAAACTCATAACAAATGATTTATTATAATTATTATCACATACATACGAGTGCGAGCACATCACAAAAGAGGCAAGCGCGCAATTCTTAAGAAATTTGCATTTCAAATCAAGAATATACATGACATTTCAACTATCAGAACTAATTAGGTCTTACAACAGACTGCATAGTTTGGTCACTAGACATTAACTACTAAGAATAATTCGACAATGATGGCAAACAAAATGATTGAGTAATTAGAGAAGGATTAATTCATCATTATAATTTCAAAGAGATTTGGAAAATTATTGGAATGTTTTTGCTTTGTCGCATTTTTACTATATATAAAACAGTTATATTTTGAGGGATGAAGGATGTACTAGTCTATCAACAATATTTGTATCCACTGCCACTTGAGCTATTAGTTGATTCTGTAAACCGTTGAAATATTGAAAAGCAACTTTCTAATTGACAATAAAGCATTTGCAATATTTGAATCATTTTTTTTTTTTAATGATTTTCATGTTTTGATTACTTGACATACTTAGTTTCTTATAGACAAGTTTAGAAAGTTATTAATGCAAGGAGTAAGGATGTCTGATATTGCATCCGATCTGACACCCGAACAACGCCAATTGAGGTTGTTAAGCACACAAACAAGGGCAAATGAGGTTACTAAGCACTAGAGGTGCTATCGGGTCGGGTCGGGTCCGGATACTATTATATTTGGACCCGTACCCTAAAAGTGTTCGGGTCCAAATATCAATCCATACACTTATTTGTTTCAAATCGGGTCGGGTCCGGATCCGGATACCTATCTACCCGTAGATATTTCGGGTCCAGTCTTTCGGTTCCGGGTAGATAGATACCCATAACTTGTTTGTAAATTATCGGGTCTGGTCCGGATCCGAAGCGAGTATATGTCACAACTCATAAGTATTTGAGAAATCATTTACATTTAAATATAATTATAATTTCTTAAACATCTCAGTATCTCACATAATAAATCATTATAATATAAATTAAAATGTTGTTGTAAAATAAAAATTATACTATTGTTCTTGTTCATAAATAATATAAAAATTATACTATTGTTCTTGAAATTAAAATATTGAAGAAGAGATATAATTTTTAGAAAGTAAAATATTTTTAGAAAGTAAAATATTGGTTGACAAAAGATCAAGAAGGATATATAACAGATTTTTTATTTTAATGAGATTTATTACAAAGGACATATCAAGCAATAAATTTCCATAATTATGGGGAGGATATAAGGCAAAGGATATATGCAATAAATTTCCAATGCAATATATGTTATAGAAAAAATTAATATGCAAACGAGATTATTGGAGTGGTGTGACATTTGTTAATCAGATATTAAATTAATATGCAAAACTAATATATGTTTTATCGGGTATTTATACAGGTATCGGGTCGGGTTCGGTTATGGGTCGGATAATAAAATCAAACCCATATCCTACCCATTACAACATCGGTTCCGGTTCGGATCCGGATCGTATATTAAATTATTAAATTTGTAACCGTACCCATAATTTAGCCGGTTATATTTTTTAAACCATACCCTACCCAAATGAACCGGATCCGGGTCGGTTCCTGTTCGGATCCGGATCGGTTCCGGATCGATTCCGGATAATCGGGTAAAAGTAGCACCTCTACTAAGCACAAGAGAAAATGCAAATGAGGTTGATAAGCACAAGATCAAGGACAAATTTTGTTGCAAAGCGCAAGAACAACGGCAAATGAGGTTGTTAAGCACAAGAACAAGTATACATGATGTTGCTAACCACAAGAACAAGGGCAAAAAAGGTCAAGACGCATATGAACAACGACAATTGAGGTTGTTAAGCACACGAACAAGGGCAACTGAGGTTCCTAAGCACAAGATTTGCTTAGCAACATCATTTATACTTGTTCTTGTGCTAAGCAACATCATTTATACTTGTTCTTGTGTTTAAAAACCTCTTTTGTCCTTGATCTTGCGCTTGATCTTGTTCGCATCTGTTCTTGTGCTTAGGAACCTCATTTGCCCGTATTTGTGTGCTTAACAACCTCAATTGGCGTTGTTCATGTGCTTAACAACCTTTGTTGCCCTTGATATTGTGCTTATCAACCTCATTTGCATTTGTTCTTGTGCTTAGAAACCTCACTTGCCCTTGTTCGTGTGCTTAACAACCTCAATTGTCATTGTTCATGTGCGTCTTAACCTTTTTTGCCCTTGTGCTTATCAACCTCATTAGCATTTGCTCTTGTGCTTAGGAATTTCATTTGCCCTTGTTTGTGTGCTTAACAACCTCAATTGGCGTTGTTTGTGTGTTTAACAGCATCTTTTGCCCTTGATCTTGTGCCAATGAACCTCATTTGCATTTGTTTTTGTGCTTAGGAACCTCATTTGCCCTTATTTGTGTGCTTAACAACCTCAATTGTCGTTGTTCCTGTGGTTAACAACCTCGTTTTCCCTTGATATTGTGCTTATGAACCTCATTTGTATTTGTTCATGTGCTAAGGAACCTCACTTGCCCTTGCTCGTGTGCTTAACAACCTCAATTGTCGTTGTTCATGTGCGTCTTAACCTTTTTAGCCCTTGTTCTTGTGCTTAGCAACATCATTTACACTTGTTCTTGTACGTAATAACCTCATTTGTCGTTGTTCTGGCGCTTTGCAACAAAATTTGCCTTGATCTTGTGCTTATCAACCTCATTTGCATTTGCTCTTATGCTTATGAACCTCAACCCTTATTCGTGTGCTTCACAACCTCAATTGTCGTTGTTCATATGCTTCTTAACGTCTTTCGCCCTCGTTATTGTGCATACCAACATCATTTACACTTATTCTTGTGCTTAACAACCTCATGTGTCGTTGTTCTTGCACTTTGCAACATGATTTTCCCTTGATCTTGTGCTTATGAACCTCATTAGCAAATGTTCTTGTGATTAGGAACCTCAGTTGCCCTTATTTGTGTGGTTAACATCCTTAATTGACATTTTTCATGTGTTTATCAACCTCTTTTGCCGTTGATCTTGTGCTTATGAACCTCATTTGCATTTGTTCTTTTACTTAGGAACCTCATTTGCCCGTATTTGTGTGCTTAACAACCTCAATTGGCATTGTTCATGTGCTTAACAACCTCTGTTGACCTTGATATTGTGCTTATGAACCTCATTTGCATTTGTTCTTGTGCTTAGGCACCTCACTTGCCCTTGTTCGTGTGCTTAACAACCTCAATTGTCGTTGTTCATGTGCGTCTTAACATTTTTTGCCCTTGTTCTTGTGCTTAGCTACATCATTTGCACCTGTTCTTGTGCTTAACATCCTCATTTGTCGTTGTTCTTGCGCTTTGCGACAAAATTTGCCACTGATCTTGTACTTATCAACCTCATTAGCATTTGCTCTTGTGCTTAGGAATCTCATTTACCCTTGTTTGTGTGCTTAACAACCTCAATTGGCGTTGTTCGTGTGTTTAACAACATCTTTTGCCCTTGATCTTGTGCCAATGAACCTCATTTGCATTTGTTTTTGTGCTTAGGAACCTCATTTGCCCTTGTTTGTGTGCTTAACAACCTCAATTGTCGTTGTTCCTGTGGTTAACAACCTCGTTTTCCCTTGATATTGTGCTTATGAACCTCATTTGCATTTGTTCATATGCTTACGAACCTCACTTGCCCTTGCTCGTGTGCTTAACAACCTCAATTGTCGTTGTTCATGTGCGTCTTAACCTTTTTAGCCCTTGTTCTTGTGCTTAGCAACATCATTTACACTTGTTCTTGTGCTTAATAACCTCATTTGTCGTTGTTCTGGCGCTTCGCAACAAAATTTGCCTTGATCTTGTGCTTATCAACCTCATTTGCATTTGCTCTTATGCTTAGGAACCTCAACCCTTGTTCGTGTGCTTAACAACCTCAATTGTCGTTGTTCATATGCTTCTTAACGTCTTTTGCCCTCGTTATTGTGCTTACCAATATCATTTACACTTATTCTTGTGCTTAACAACCTCATTTGTCGTTGTTCTTGCACTTTGCAACATGATTTTCCCTTGATCTTGTGCTTATGAACCTCATTAGCATTTGTTCTTGTGATTAGGAACCTCAGTTGCGCTTATTTGTGTGGTTAATATCCTCAATTGACATTTTTCATGTGTTTATCAACCTCTTTTGCCCTTGATCTTGTGCTTATGAACCTCATTTGCATTTGTTTTTGTACTTAGGAACCTCATTTGCCCGTATCTTGTGCTTTTTAACCTGTTTTGACATTGTTCTTGTGCTTAACAACATCATTTACACTTATTATTATACTTAACAACCTCATTTGTCGTTGTTCTTGCGGTTTGCAACATGATTTTCCCTTGATCTTGTGCTTATGAATCTCATTTGCATTTGCTCTTGTGCTTAGGAACCTCATTTGCCCTTTTTTGTATGCTTAACAACCACAATTGGCATTGTTAGTGAGTTTAACAACATCTTCTGCCCTTGATTGCTTGTGAACCTCATTTGCATTTGTTCTTGTGCTGAGGAACATCATTTGCCAGATTTGTGTGCTTAACAACCTCTATTGCCCTTGATATTGTGCTTAGGAACTTCACTTGCTCTTGTTCGTGTGCTTAACAACCTCAATTGTCGTTGTTCATATGCGTCTTAACTTTTTTTGCCGTTGTTCTTGTGCTTTGTAACATCATTTACACTTGTTCTTGTGCTTAACAACTTCATTTGTCGTTGTTCTAGCGCTTTGCAACAAAATTTGCCATGATCTTGGGCTTATCAACCTCATTTGCATTTGCTCTTGTGCTTAGGAACCTCATTTGCCCTTGTTTGTGTGCTTAACAACCTCAATTGGCGTTGTTAGTGTGCTTAACAACATCTTTTGCCCTTGTTCTTGTGCTTAGCAACATCAGTTGCATTTGTTCTTCTGCTTGGGAACCTCATTTGCCCTTATTTCTGTGCTTAACAACCTCAATTGACGTTGTTCATGTGCTTAAGAACCTATATTGCCCTTGATATTCGTGCTTATGAACCTCATTTGCATTTGTTCTTGTGCTTAGGAACCTCAATTTCCCTTGTTTGTGTACTTCCCAACCTCAATTGTCGTTGTTCATGTGCGTCTTAACCTTTTTTGCCCTTGTTCTTGTGCTTAGCAACATCATTTACACTTGTTCTTGAGCTTAACAACCTCATTTGTCGTTGTTCTTGCGCTTTGCAACAAAATTTGCCCTTGATCTTGTGCTTATCAACCTCATTTTCATTTGCTCTTGTGCTTAGGAACCTCATTTGCCCTTGTTTGTGAGCTTAACAACCTGAATTGGTGTTGTTCGTGTGCTTAACAACATCTTTTTCACTTGATCTTGTGCTGATGAACCTCATTTGCATTTATTCTTCTGCTTAGGAACCTCATTTTCCCTTATTTGAATGCTTAACAACCTCAATTGGCGTTAGTTGTGTGTTTAACAACATCTTTTGCCCTTGATCTTGTGCTTATGAACCTCATTTGCATTTGTTCTTGTGCTTAGGAACCTCACTTGCCCTTGTTCGTGTGCTTAACAACCTCAATTGTCGTTGTTCATATTCGTCTTAACCTTTTTTGCTCTTGTTCTTGTGCTTAGCAACATCATTTACACTTGTTCTTGTACTTAGCAACATCATTTACACTTGTTCTTGTGCTTAACAACCTCATTTGTTGTTGTCCTTGCGCTTTGCAACAAAATTTGTCCTTGATCTTGTGCTTATCAACCTCATTTGCATTTGCTCTTGTGCTTAGGAACCTCATTTGCCGTTGTTGGTGTGCTTAACGACCTCAATTGGCATTGTTCGTATGCTTAACAACATATTTTGCCCTTGTTCTTGTGTTTAGCAACATCATTTGCATTTGTTCTTGTGCTTAAGAACCTCATTTCCCTTATTTGTGTGCTTAAAAACCTCAATTGGTGTTGTTCATGTTCTTAACAACCTCGTTTGCCCTTTATATTGTGCTTATGACCCTCATTTGCATTTGCTCTTGTGCTTAGGAACCTCACTTGCCCTTATTCGTGTGCTTAAAAACCTCAACTGTCGTTGTTCGTATGCTTCCTAACCTCTTTTGCCCTTGTACTTGTGCTTAACAACATCATTTACACTTGTTCTTGTGCTTAACAACCTCATTTGTCGTTTTCTTGGGCATTGCAACTTGATTTTCCCTTGATCTTGTGCTTATGAACCACATTTGCATCTGTTCTTGTGCTTAGGAACCTCATTTGCCCTTATTTGTGTGCTTAACAACCTCAATTGGGGTTGTTCGTGTGTTTAACAACCTCTTTTGCCAGTGATATTGTGCTTATGAACCTCATTTGCATTTGTTCTTGTGCTTAGGAAGCTCATCTTCCCTTCTTCGTCTGCTTAACAACCTCAATTGTCATTGTTCATATGGTTCTGAACGTCTTTTGGCCTTGTTCTTGTGCTTAGCAACATCATTTACACTTGTTCTTGTGCTTAACAATCTCATTTGTCGTTGTTCTTGTGGGTTGCAATATGATTTTCCCTTGATCTTGTGCTTATTCGTGTGCTTAACAACATCAATTGTCATTGTTCGTATGCTTCTTAACCTCTTTTGCCCTTGTTCTTGTGCTTAACAACATCATTTACACTTGTTCTTGTGCTTAACAACCCCATTTGTCGTTGTTCTTGCGCTTTGCAACTTGATTTTCCCTTGATCTTGTGCTTATGAACCACATTTGCATCTGTTCTTGTGCTTAGGAACCTCACTTGCCCTTGTTCGTGTGCTTAACAACCTTAATTGTCGTTGTTCATATGCATCTCAACCTTTTTTGCTCTTGTTCTTGTGCTTAACAACATCATTTACACTTGTTCTTGTGCTTAACAACCTCATTTGTCGTTGTTCTTGCACTTTGCAACAAAATTTGCCCTTGATCTTGTGCTTAGCAACATCATTTACACTTGTTCTTGTGCTTAACAACCTCATTTTTCGTTGTTCTTGTGCTTACGAACCTCATTTGCCCTTATTTGTGCGCTTTGCAACAAAATTAGTCCTTGATCTTGTGCTTATCAACCTCATTTGTATTTGCTATTGTGTTTAGAAACCTCATTTGCCCTTGTTTTTGAGCATAACAATCTCAATTGCCGTTGTTCGTGTGCTTAACAACATCTTTTGCCCTTGTTCTTGTGCTTAGCAACATCATTTGTATTGGTTCTTGTGCTTAGGAACCTCATTTGTCCTTATTTCTGTGCTTAACAACCTCAATTGACGTTATTTCTGTGCTTAACAACCTATATTGTTGTTGAACTTGTGCTTATGAACCTCATATGCATTTGCTCTTGTGCTTAGAAACCTCATTTGCCCTTGTTTGTGTGCTTAACAATCTCAATTGCCGTTGTTCGTGTGCTTAACAACATCTTTTGCCCTTGTTCTTGCGCTTAGCAACATCATTTGTATTTGTTCTTGTGCTTAGGAACCTCATTTGGCCTGATTTGTGTGCTTAACAACCTATATTGCTATTGATCTTGTGCTTATGAACCTCATTTGCATTTGTTCTTATGATTAGGAACCTCTGTTGCCCCGAGTTGTGTGGTTAACAACCTCAATTAGCGTAGTTCATGTGTTTAACAACCTCTTTTGCCCTTGATCTTGTGCTTATGAATCTCATTTGAATTAGTTCTTGTACTTAGGAACATCATTTCCCTGTATTTGTGTGCTTAACAACCTCAATTTGCGTTGTTCATGTGCTTAAAAACATCTGTTGCCCTTGATATTGTGCTTATGAGCCTCATTTGCATTTGTTCTTGTGCTTAGGAACCACACTTGCCCTTGTTTGTGTACTTAGCAACCTCAATTTGTCGTTGTTCATGTGCGTCTTAACCTTTTTTGCCCTTGTTCTTGTGCTTAGCAAACATCACTTACACTTGTTCTTGTGCTTAACAATCTCATTTCTCATTGTTCTTGCGCTTTGCAACAAAATTGCCCTTGATCTTATGCTTATCAACCTCATTTGCATTTGCTCTTGTGCTTAGGAAGCACATTTGCCCTTGTTTGTGTGCTTAACAACATCTTTTGCCCTTCATCTTTTGCTGATGAACCTCATTTGCCCTTATTTGTGTGCTTAACAACCTCAATTGGCGTTGTTCATGTGCTTAACAACCTATTTTGCCCTTGATATTGTGCTTATTCTTTTGCATTTGTTCTTGTGCTTATGAACCTCACTTGTCCTTGTTCGTATGCTTAACAACCTCAATTGTCGGTGTTCATATGCTTCTTAACGTCTTTTGCCCTTGATCGTGTGCTTAGCAACATCATTTACACTTGTTCTTGTGCTTAACAACCTCATTTTTCGTTGTTCTTGCGCTTTGCAACAAAATTAGTCCATGATCTTGTGCTTATCAACCTCATTTGCATTTGTTCTTGTGTTTAGAAACCTCATTTGCCCTTGTTTTTGAGCTGAACAATCTCAATTGCCGTTGTTCGTGTGCTTAACAACATCTTTTGCCCTTGTTCTTGTGCTTAGCAACATCATTTGTATTTGTTCTTGTGCTTAGGAACCTCATTTGCCCTTATTTGTGTGCTTAACAACCTCAATTGACGTTATTTCTGTGCTTAACAACCTATATTGCTGTTGAACTTGTGCTTATGAATCTCATTTGCATTTGCTCTTGTGCTTAGAAACCTCATTTGCCCTTGTTTGTGTGCTTAACAATCTCAATTGCCGTTGTTTGTGTGCTTAACGACATCTTTTGCCCTTGTTCTTGCGGTTAGCAACATCATTTGTATTTGTTCTTGTGCTTAGGAACCTCATTTTCCCTTATTTGTGTGCTTAACAACCTCAATTGACGTTATTCCTATGCTTAACAACCTATATTGCTATTGATCTTGTGCTTATGAACCTCATTTGCATTTGTTCTTGTGCTTCGGAACCTCACTTGCTCTTGTTCGTGTGCTTAACAACCTCAATTGTCGTTGTACATATGCGTCTTAACCTTTTTTGACCTTATTCTTGTGCTTAGCAACATCATTTACTCTTTTTCATGTGCTTAACAACCTCATTTGTCATTGTTCTTGCACTTTGCAACAAAATTTGCCCCTGATCTTGTGCTTATCAATCTCATTTACATTTGATCTTGTGCTTAGGAACGACCTTTGCCCTTGTTTGTGTGCTTAACAGCCTCAATTGGCATTGTTCGTGTACTTAACAACATCCTTTGCCGTTCAACTTTTGCTGATGAACCTCATTTGTATTTGTTCTTTTCTTAGGAACCTCATTTTCCCTTATTTGTGTGCATAACAACCTCAATTGGCGTTGTTCATGTGCTTAACAACCTCAATTGCCCTTGATATTGTGCTTATGAACCTCATTTCCATTTGTTCTTGTGCTTAGGAACCTCACTTGCCCTTGTTCGTGTGGATAACAATCTCAATTGTCATTGTTCATATGCGTCATAATCTTTTTTGCCCCTGTTCTTGTGCTTAGCAACATAATTTACAATTGTTCTTGTGCTTAACAATCTCATTTGTCGTTGTTCTTGCGTTTTGCAACAAAATTTTGTCCTTGATCTTGTGCTTATCAACCTCATTTGCATTTGCTCTTGTGCTTAGGAACCTCATTTGCCCTTGTTTGTGTGCTTAACAACCTCAATTGGCATTGTTCGTGTGCTTAGCAAAATCTTTTGCCCTTGTTCTTGTGCTTAGCAACATCATTTGAATTTGTTCTTGTGATTAAGAACCTCATTTCCCTTATTTGTGTGCTTAACAACCTCAATTGGCGTTGTTCCTGTGCTTAACAACGTCGTTTGCCCTTTATATTGTACTTATGAACCTCATTTTCATTTGTTCTTGTGCTTAGGAACCTCACTTGCCCTTGATCGTCTGCTTAACAACATCAATTGTCGTTGCTCTTATGCTTCTAAATGTCTTTTGCCCATGTTCTTGTGCTTACCAAACATCATTTACACTTGTTCTTGTGCTTAACAATCTTATTTGTCGTTGTTCTTGCGCTTTGCAACATAATTTTCACTTGATCTTGTGCTTATGAACCTCATTTGCATTCATTCTTGTGCTTTGGGACCTCAGTTGCCCTTATTTGTGTGCTTAACAACCTCAATTGGCGTTGTTCATGTGTTTAACAACCTCTTTTGCACTTCATCTTGTGCTTATGAACCTCATTTGCATTTGTTCTTGTGCTTAGGAACCTCATTTGCCTGTATTTGTGCGCTTAACAACCACAATTGGCGTTGTTCATGTGCTTAACAACCTCCGTTGCCCTTGATATTGTGCTTATGAACCTGATATGCATTTGTTCTTGCGCTTTGAAACCTCACTTGCCCTTGTTCGTGTGCTTAACAACCTCAATTGTTGCTGCTCAATTGGTTCTTAACCTTTTTTGCCCTTGTTCTTGTGCTTTGCAACATCATTTACACTTGTTCTTGTGCTTAACAACCACATTTGTCGTTGCTCTTGCGCTTTGCAACAAAATTTGTCCTTGATCTTGTGCTTATCAACCTCATTTGCATTTGCTCTTGTGCTTAGGAATCTCATTTGCCCTTGTTTGTGTGCTTAACAACCTCAATTGGCATTGTTCGTGTGCTTAGCAACATGTTTTACCCTTGTTCTTGTGCTTAGCAACGCCATTTGAATTTGTTCTTGTGCTTAAGAACCTCATTTCCCTCATTTGTGTGCTTAACAACCTCGTTTGCCCATTATATTGTTCTTATGAACCTCATTTGCATTTGTTCTTGTGCTTAGGAACATCACTTGCCCTTGTTCGTGTGCTTAACAACCTTAATTATCGTTGTTCATATGCGTCTTAACATTTTTTGCCCTTGTTCTTGTGCTTAACAACATCATTTACACTTGTTCTTGTGCTTGATAACCTTATTTATCGTTGTTCTTGCGCTTTGCAACAAAATTTGTCCTTGATCTTGTGCTTATCAACCTCATTTGCATTTGCTCTTGTGCTTAGGAATCTCATTTCCCCTTCTTTGTGTGCTTAACAACCTCAATTGGCATTGTTCGTGTGCTTAACAACATATGTTGCCCTTGTTCTTGTGCTTAGCAAGATCATTTGCATTTGTTCTTGTGCTTAAGAACTGCATTTCCCTTATTTGTGTGCGTAACAAGCTCAATTGGCGTTGTTCCTGTGCTTAACAATCTTGTTTGCCATTTATATTGTGCTTATGAACCTCATTTGCATTTGTTCTAGTGCTTAGGAATCTCACTTGCCCTTATTCGTGTGCTTAACAACCTCAATTGTCAATGTTCGTATGCTTCTTAACCTCTTTAGCCCTTGTTCTTGTGCTTAACAACATCATTTACACTTGTTCTTGTGCTTAACAACCTCATTTGTCGTTGTTCTTGCACTTTGCAACAAAATTTGCCGTTGATCCTGTGCTTATCAACCTCATTTGCATTTGCTCTTGTGCTTAGGAACCTCATTTGCTCTTGTTTGTGTTATTAACAACCTCAATTGGCATTGTTCGTGTGCTTAACAACATCTGTTGCCCTTGTTCTTGTGCTTAGCAAGATCATTTGCATTTGTTCTTGTGCTTAAGAACTGCATTTCCCATATTTGTGTGCTTAACAACCTCAATTGGCGTTGTTCCTGTGCTTAACAATCTCGTTTGCCCTTTATATTGTGCTTATGAACCTCATTTGCATTTGTTCTTGTGCTTAGGAATCTCACTTGCCCTTATTCGTGTGCTTAACAACCTCAATTGTCGTTGTTCGTATGCGTCTTAACCTCTTTTGCTCTTGTTCTTGTGCTTAACAACATCATTTACACTTATTCTTGTGCTTAACAACCTCATTTGTCATTGTTCTTGCACTTTGCAACAAAATTTGCCCTTGATCTTGTGTTTATCAACATCATTTGCTTTTGCTCTTGTGTTTAGGAACCTCATTTGCCCTTGTTTGTGTGATTAACAATCTCAATTGACGTTGTTTGTGTCCTTAACAATATCATTTGCCCTTCATCATTTGTTGATGAACCTCATTTGCATTTCTTTTTGTCTGAGGAATCTCAGTTGACATTATTTGTCTGCTTAACAACCTCAATTGGCATTGTTTATGTGCTTAACAACATCTTTTACACTTGATCTTCGGCATATGAACCTCATTTGCATTTGTTCTGGTGCTTAGGATCCTCATTTGCCCTTTATATTGTGCTTATGAACCACATTTTCATTTGTTCTTGTGCTTAGGAACCTCACTTGCCCTTGATCGTGTGCTTAACAACCTTAATTGTCGTTGTTCATGTGCGTCTTAACCTTTTTTTCCCTTGTTCTTGTGCTTAGCAACATCATTTACACTTGTTCTTGTGCTTAAGAACCTCATTTTTCGTTGTTCTTGCGCTTTGCAACAAAATTAGTCCATGATCTTGTGCTTATCAACCTCATTTGCATTTGCTCTTGTGTTTAGAAACCTCATTTCCCTTATTTGTGTGCTTAACAACCTCAATTGGCGTTGTTCCTGTGCTTAACAACGTCGTTTGCCCTTTATATTGTACTTATGAACCTCATTTACATTTGTTCTTGTGCTTAGGAACCTCACTTGCCCTTATTCGCGAGCTTAACAACCTCAATTGTCGTTGTTCGTATGCTTCTTAACCTCTTTGCCCTTGTTCTTGTGCTTACCAAACATCATTTACACTTGTTCTTGTGCTTAACAATCTTATTTGTCGTTGTTCTTGCGCTTTGCAACATAATTTTCTCTTGATCTTGTGCTTATGAACCTCATTTGCATTCGTTCTTGTGCTTTGGAACCTCAGTTGCCCTTATTTGTGTGCTTAACAACCTCAATTGGCGTTGTTCAGGTGTTTAACAACATTTTTTGCACTTGATCTTGTGCTTATGAACCTCATTTGCATTTGTTCTTGTGCTTAGGAACCTCATTTGCCTGTATTTGTGTGCTTAACAACCTCAATTGGCGTTGTTCATGTGCTTAACAACCTCTGATGCCCTTGATATTGTGCTTATGAACCTCATATGCATTTGTTCTTGCGCTTAGGAACCTCACTTGCCCTTGTTCGTGTGCTTAACAACCTCAATTGTCACTGCTCAATTGGTTCTTAACTTTTTTTGCCCTTGTTCTTGTGCTTAGCAACATCATTTACACTTGTTCTTGTGCTTAACAACCTCATTTTTCATTGCTCTTGCGCTTAAGAACCTCATTTCCCTCATTTGTGTGCTTAACAACCTCAGTTGGCGTGGTTCCTGTGCTTAACAACCTCGTTTGCCCATTATATTGTTCTTATGAACCTTATTTGCATTTGTTCTTGTTCTTAGGAACCTCACTTGCCCTTGTTCGTGTTCTTAACAACCTTAATTGTCGTTGTTCATATGCGTCTTAACATTTTTTGCCCTTGTTCTTTTGCTTAGCAACATCATTTACACTTGCTCTTGTGCTTCATAACCTTATTTGTCGTTGTTCTTGCGCTTTGCAACAAAATTTGTCCTTGATCTTGTGCTTATCAACCTCATTTGCATTTGCTCTTGTGCTTAGGAATCTCATTTCCCCTTGTTTGTGTGCTTAACAACCTCAATTGGCATTGTTCGTGTGCTTAACAACATATGTTGCCCTTGTTCTTGTGCTTAGCAAGATCATTTGCATTTGTTCTTGTGCTTAAGAACTGCATTTCCCTTATTTGTGTGCGTACCAACCTCAATTGGCGTTGTTCCTGTGCTTAACAATCTTGTTTGCCGTTTATATTGTGCTTATGAACCTCATTTGCATTTGTTCTAGTGCTTAGGAATCTCACTTGCCCTTATTCGTGTGCTTAACAACCTCAATTGTCATTGTTCGTATGCTTCTTAACCTCTTTTGCCCTTGTTCTTGTGCTTAACAACATCATTTACACTTGTTCTTGTGCTTAACAACCCCATTTGTCGTTGTTCTTGCGCTTTGCAACTTGATTTTCCCTTGATCTTGTGCTTATGAACCACATTTGCATCTGTTCTTGTGCTTAGGAACCTCACTTGCCCTTGTTCGTGTGCTTAACAACCTTAATTGTCGTTGTTCATATGCATCTCAACCTTTTTTGCTCTTGTTCTTGTGCTTAACAACATCATTTACACTTGTTCTTGTGCTTAACAACCTCATTTGTCGTTGTTCTTGCACTTTGCAACAAAATTTGCCCTTGATCTTGTGCTTAGCAACATCATTTACACTTGTTCTTGTGCTTAACAACCTCATTTTTCGTTGTTCTTGTGCTTACGAACCTCATTTGCCCTTATTTGTGCGCTTTGCAACAAAATTAGTCCTTGATCTTGTGCTTATCAACCTCATTTGTATTTGCTATTGTGTTTAGAAACCTCATTTGCCCTTGTTTTTGAGCATAACAATCTCAATTGCCGTTGTTCGTGTGCTTAACAACATCTTTTGCCCTTGTTCTTGTGCTTAGCAACATCATTTGTATTGGTTCTTGTGCTTAGGAACCTCATTTGTCCTTATTTCTGTGCTTAACAACCTCAATTGACGTTATTTCTGTGCTTAACAACCTATATTGTTGTTGAACTTGTGCTTATGAACCTCATATGCATTTGCTCTTGTGCTTAGAAACCTCATTTGCCCTTGTTTGTGTGCTTAACAATCTCAATTGCCGTTGTTCGTGTGCTTAACAACATCTTTTGCCCTTGTTCTTGCGCTTAGCAACATCATTTGTATTTGTTCTTGTGCTTAGGAACCTCATTTGGCCTGATTTGTGTGCTTAACAACCTATATTGCTATTGATCTTGTGCTTATGAACCTCATTTGCATTTGTTCTTATGATTAGGAACCTCTGTTGCCCTGAGTTGTGTGGTTAACAACCTCAATTAGCGTAGTTCATGTGTTTAACAACCTCTTTTGCCCTTGATCTTGTGCTTATGAATCTCATTTGAATTAGTTCTTGTACTTAGGAACATCATTTCCCTGTATTTGTGTGCTTAACAACCTCAATTTGCGTTGTTCATGTGCTTAAAAACATCTGTTGCCCTTGATATTGTGCTTATGAGCCTCATTTGCATTTGTTCTTGTGCTTAGGAACCACACTTGCCCTTGTTTGTGTACTTAGCAACCTCAATTTGTCGTTGTTCATGTGCGTCTTAACCTTTTTTGCCCTTGTTCTTGTGCTTAGCAAACATCACTTACACTTGTTCTTGTGCTTAACAACCTCATTTCTCATTGTTCTTGCGCTTTGCAACAAAATTGCCCTTGATCTTATGCTTATCAACCTCATTTGCATTTGCTCTTGTGCTTAGGAAGCACATTTTCCCTTGTTTGTGTGCTTAACAACATCTTTTGCCCTTCATCTTTTGCTGATGAACCTCATTTGCCCTTATTTGTGTGCTTAACAACCTCAATTGGCGTTGTTCATGTGCTTAACAACCTCCGTTGCCCTTGATATTGTGCTTATGAACCTGATATGCATTTGTTCTTGCGCTTTGAAACCTCACTTGCCCTTGTTCGTGTGCTTAACAACCTCAATTGTCGCTGCTCAATTGGTTCTTAACCTTTTTTGCCCTTGTTCTTGTGCTTTGCAACATCATTTACACTTGTTCTTGTGCTTAACAACCTCATTTGTCGTTGCTCTTGCGCTTTGCAACAAAATTTGTCCTTGATCTTGTGCTTATCAACCTCATTTGCATTTGCTCTTGTGCTTAGGAATCTCATTTGCCCTTATTTGTGTGCTTAACAACCTCAATTGGCATTGTTCGTGTGCTTAGCAACATGTTTTACCCTTGTTCTTGTGCTTAGCAACGTCATTTGAATTTGTTCATGTGCTTAAATACCTCATTTCCCTCATTTGTGTGCTTAACAACCTCGTTTGCCTATTATATTGTTCTTATGAACCTCATTTGCATTTGTTCTTGTGCTTAGGAACATCACTTGCCCTTGTTCGTGTGCTTAACAACCTTAATTATCGTTGTTCATATGCGTCTTAACATTTTTTGCCCTTGTTCTTGTGCTAAGCAACATCATTTACACTTGTTCTTGTGCTTCATAACCTTATTTGTCGTTGTTCTTGAGCTTTGCAACAAAATTTGTCCTTGATCTTGTGCTTATCAACCTCATTTGCCCTTGTTTGTGTGCTTAACAACCTCAATTGGCATTGTTCGTGTGCTTAGCAACATGTTTTACCCTTGTTCTTGTGCTTAGCAACGTCATTTGAATTTGTTCTTGTGCTTAAGAACCTCATTTCCCTCATTTGTGTGCTTAACAACCTCGTTTGCCCATTATATTGTTCTTATGAACCTCATTTGCATTTGTTCTTGTGCTTAGGAACATCACTTGCCCTTGTTCGTGTGCTTAACAACCTTAATTATCGTTGTTCATATGCGTCTTAACATTTTTTGCCCTTGTTCTTGTGCTTAGCAACATCATTTACACTTGTTCTTGTGCTTCATAACCTTATTTGTCGTTGTTCTTGCGCTTTGCAACAAAATTTGTCCTTGATCTTGTGCTTATCAACCTCACTTGCATTTGCTCTTGTGCTTAGGAATCTCAGTTGCCCTTGTTTGTGTGCTTAACAACCTCAATTGGCATTGTTCGTGTGCTTAGCAACATGTTTTACCCTTGTTCATGTGCTTAGCAACGTCATTTGAATTTGTTCATGTGCTTAAGAACCTCATTTCCCTCATTTGTGTGCTTAACAACCTCGTTTGCCCATTATATTGTTCTTATGAACCTCATTTGCATTTGTTCTTGTGCTTAGGAACATCACTTGCCCTTGTTCGTGTGCTTAACAACCTTAATTATCGTTGTTCATATGCGTCTTAACATTTTTTGCCCTTGTTCTTGTGCTTAGCAACATCATTTACACTTGTTCTTGTGCTTGATAACCTTATTTGTCGTTGTTCTTGCGCTTTGCAACAAAATTTGTCCTTGATCTTGTGCTTATCAACCTCATTTGCATTTGCTCTTGTGCTTAGGAATCTCATTTCCCCTTGTTTGTGTGCTTAACAACCTCAATTGGCATTGTTCGTGTGCTTAACAACATATGTTGCCCTTGTTCTTGTGCTTAGCAAGATCATTTGCATTTGTTCTTGTGCTTAAGAACTGCATTTCCCTTATTTGTGTGCGTAACAACCTCAATTGGCGTTGTTCCTGTGCTTAACAATCTTGTTTGCCATTTATATTGTGCTTATGAACCTCATTTGCATTTGTTCTAGTGCTTAGGAATCTCACTTGCCCTTATTCGTGTGCTTAACAACCTCAATTGTCATTGTTCGTATGTTTCTTAACCTCTTTAGCCCTTGTTCTTGTGCTTAACAACATCATTTACACTTGTTCTTGTGCTTAACAACCTCATTTGTCGTTGTTCTTGCACTTTGCAACAAAATTTGCCGTTGATCCTGTGCTTATCAACCTCATTTGCATTTGCTCTTTTGCTTAGGAACCTCATTTGCTCTTGTTTGTGTTATTAACAACCTCAATTGGCATTGTTCGTGTGCTTAACAACATCTGTTGCCCTTGTTCTTCTGCTTAGCAAGATCATTTGCATTTGTTCTTGTGCTTAAGAACTGCATTTCCCTTATTTGTGTGCTTAACAACCTCAATTGGCGTTGTTCCCGTGCTTACCAATCTCGTTTGCCCTTTATATTGTGCTTATGAACCTCATTTGCATTTGTTCTTGTGCTTAGGAATCTCACTTGCCCTTATTCGTGTGCTTAACAACCTCAATTGTCGTTGTTCGTATACGTCTTAACCTCTTTTGCTCTTGTTCTTGTGCTTAACAACATCATTTACACTTATTCTTGTGCTTAACAACCTCATTTGTCATTGTTCTTGCACTTTGCAACAAAATTTGCCTTTGATCTTGTGCTTATCAACCTCATTTGCTTTTGCTCTTGTGTTTAGGAACCTCATTTGCCCTTGTTTGTGTGATTAACAATCTCAATTGGCGTTGTTTGTGTCCTTAACAATATCATTTGCCCTTCATCATTTGTTGATGAACCTCATTTGCATTTCTTTTTGTCTGAGGAATCTCATGTGACATTATTTGTCTGCTTAACAACCTCAATTGGCATTGTTTATGTGCTTAACAACATCTTTTACACTTGATCTTCTACATATGAACCTCATTTGCATTTGTTCTGGTGCTTAGGATCCTCATTTGCCCTTTATATTGTGCTTATGAACCACATTTTCATTTGTTCTTGTGCTTAGGAACCTCACTTGCCCTTGATCGTGTGCTTAACAACCTTAATTGTCGTTGTTCATGTGCGTCTTAACCTTTTTTGCCCTTTTTCTTGTGCTTAGCAACATCATTTACACTTGTTCTTGTGCTTAACAACCTCATTTTTCGTTGTTCTTGCGCTTTGCAACAAAATTAGTCCACGATCTTGTGCTTATCAACCTCATTTGCATTTGCTCTTGTGTTTAGAAACCTCATTTCCCTTATTTGTGTGCTTAACAACCTCAATTGGCGTTGTTCCTGTGCTTAACAACGTCGTTTGCCCTTTATATTGTACTTATGAACCCCATTTACATTTGTTCTTGTGCTTAGGAACCTCACTTGCCCTTTATTCGCGAGCTTAACAACCTCAATTGTCGTTGTTCGTATGCTTCTTAACCTCTTTGCCCTTGTTCTTGTGCTTACCAAACATCATTTACACTTGTTCTTGTGCTTAACAATCTTATTTGTCGTTGTTCTTGCGCTTTGCAACATAATTTTCTCTTGATCTTGTGCTTATGAACCTCATTTGCATTCGTTCTTGTGCTTTGGAACCTCAGTTGCCCTTATTTGTGTGCTTAACAACCTCAATTGGCGTTGTTCAGGTGTTTAACAACCTTTTTTGCACTTGATCTTGTGCTTATGAACCTCATTTGCATTTGTTCTTGTGCGTAGGAACCTCATTTGCCTGTATTTGTGTGCTTAACAACCTCTGATGCCCTTGATATTGTGCTTATGAACCTCATATGCATTTGTTCTTGCGCTTAGGAACCTCACTTGCCCTTGTTCGTGTGCTTAACAACCTCAATTGTCGCTGCTCAATTGGTTCTTAACTTTTTTTGCCCTTGTTCTTGTGCTTAGCAACATCATTTACACTTGTTGTTGTGCTTAACAACCTCATTTGTCGTTGCTCTTGCGCTTAAGAACCTCATTTCCCTCATTTGTGTGCTTAACAACCTCAATTGGCGTGGTTCCTGTGCTTAACAACCTCGTTTGCCCATTATATTGTTCTTATGAACCTCATTTGCATTTGTTCTTGTTCTTAGGAACCTCACTTGCCCTTGTTCGTGTTCTTAACAACCTTAATTGTCGTTGTTCATATGCGTCTTAACATTTTTTGCCCTTGTTCTTGTGCTTAGCAACATCATTTACACTTGCTCTTGTGCTTCATAACCTTATTTGTCGTTGTTCTTGCGCTTTGCAACAAAATTTGTCCTTGATCTTGTGCTTATCAACCTCATTTGCATTTGCTCTTGTGCTTAGGAATCTCATTTCCCCTTGTTTGTGTGCTTAACAACCTCAATTGACATTGTTCGTGTGCTTAACAACATATGTTGCCCTTGTTCTTGTGCTTAGCAAGATCATTTGCATTTGTTCTTGTGCTTAAGAACTGCATTTCCCTTATTTGTGTGCGTACCAACCTCAATTGGCGTTGTTCCTGTGCTTAACAATCTTGTTTGCCGTTTATATTGTGCTTATGAACCTCATTTGCATTTGTTCTAGTGCTTAGGAATCTCACTTGCCCTTATTCGTGTGCTTAACAACCTCAATTGTCATTGTTCGTATGCTTCTTAACCTCTTTTGCCCTTGTTCTTGTGCTTAACAACATCATTTACACTTGTTCTTGTGCTTAACAACCCCATTTGTCGTTGTTCTTGCGCTTTGCAACTTGATTTTCCCTTGATCTTGTGCTTATGAACCACATTTGCATCTGTTCTTGTGCTTAGGAACCTCACTTGCCCTTGTTCGTGTGCTTAACAACCTTAATTGTCGTTGTTCATATGCATCTCAACCTTTTTTGCTCTTGTTCTTGTGCTTAACAACATCATTTACACTTGTTCTTGTGCTTAACAACCTCATTTGTCGTTGTTCTTGCACTTTGCAACAAAATTTGCCCTTGATCTTGTGCTTAGCAACATCATTTACACTTGTTCTTGTGCTTAACAACCTCATTTTTCGTTGTTCTTGTGCTTACGAACCTCATTTGCCCTTATTTGTGCGCTTTGCAACAAAATTAGTCCTTGATCTTGTGCTTATCAACCTCATTTGTATTTGCTATTGTGTTTAGAAACCTCATTTGCCCTTGTTTTTGAGCATAACAATCTCAATTGTCGTTGTTCGTGTGCTTAACAACATCTTTTGCCCTTGTTCTTGTGCTTAGCAACATCATTTGTATTGGTTCTTGTGCTTAGGAACCTCATTTGTCCTTATTTCTGTGCTTAACAACCTCAATTGACGTTATTTCGTGCTTAACAACCTATATTGTTGTTGAACTTGTGCTTATGAACCTCATATGCATTTGCTCTTGTGCTTAGAAACCTCATTTGCCCTTGTTTGTGTGCTTAACAATCTCAATTGCCGTTGTTCGTGTGCTTAACAACATCTTTTGCCCTTGTTCTTGCGCTTAGCAACATCATTTGTATTTGTTCTTGTGCTTAGGAACCTCATTTGGCCTGATTTGTGTGCTTAACAACCTATATTGCTATTGATCTTGTGCTTATGAACCTCATTTGCATTTGTTCTTATGATTAGGAACCTCTGTTGCCCTGAGTTGTGTGGTTAACAACCTCAATTAGCGTAGTTCATGTGTTTAACAACCTCTTTTGCCCTTGATCTTGTGCTTATGAATCTCATTTGAATTAGTTCTTGTACTTAGGAACATCATTTCCCTGTATTTGTGTGCTTAACAACCTCAATTTGCGTTGTTCATGTGCTTAAAAACATCTGTTGCCCTTGATATTGTGCTTATGAGCCTCATTTGCATTTGTTCTTGTGCTTACGAACCTCACTTGCCCTTGTTTGTGTACTTAGCAACCTCAATTTGTCGTTGTTCATGTGCGTCTTAACCTTTTTTGCCCTTGTTCTTGTGCTTAGCAAACATCACTTACACTTGTTCTTGTGCTTAACAACCTCATTTCTCATTGTTCTTGCGCTTTGCAACAAAATTGCCCTTGATCTTATGCTTATCAACCTCATTTGCATTTGCTCTTGTGCTTAGGAAGCACATTTTCCCTTGTTTGTGTGCTTAACAACATCTTTTGCCCTTCATCTTTTGCTGATGAACCTCATTTGCCCTTATTTGTGTGCTTAACAACCTCAATTGGCGTTGTTCATGTGCTTAACAACCTCCGTTGCCCTTGATATTGTGCTTATGAACCTGATATGCATTTGTTCTTGCGCTTTGAAACCTCACTTGCCCTTGTTCGTGTGCTTAACAACCTCAATTGTCGCTGCTCAATTGGTTCTTAACCTTTTTTGCCCTTGTTCTTGTGCTTTGCAACATCATTTACACTTGTTCTTGTGCTTAACAACCTCATTTGTCGTTGCTCTTGCGCTTTGCAACAAAATTTGTCCTTGATCTTGTGCTTATCAACCTCATTTGCATTTGCTCTTGTGCTTAGGAATCTCATTTGCCCTTGTTTGTGTGCTTAACAACCTCAATTGGCATTGTTCGTGTGCTTAGCAACATGTTTTACCCTTGTTCTTGTGCTTAGCAACGTCATTTGAATTTGTTCATGTGCTTAAATACCTCATTTCCCTCATTTGTGTGCTTAACAACCTCGTTTGCCTATTATATTGTTCTTATGAACCTCATTTGCATTTGTTCTTGTGCTTAGGAACATCACTTGCCCTTGTTCGTGTGCTTAACAACCTTAATTATCGTTGTTCATATGCGTCTTAACATTTTTTGCCCTTGTTCTTGTGCTAAGCAACATCATTTACACTTGTTCTTGTGCTTCATAACCTTATTTGTCGTTGTTCTTGCGCTTTGCAACAAAATTTGTCCTTGATCTTGTGCTTATCAACCTCATTTGCATTTGCTCTTGTGCTTAGGAATCTCATTTGCCCTTGTTTGTGTGCTTAACAACCTCAATTGGCATTGTTCGTGTGCTTAGCAATATGTTTTACCCTTGTTCTTGTGCTTAGCAACGTCATTTGAATTTGTTCTTGTGCTTAAGAACCTCATTTCCCTCATTTGTGTGCTTAACAACCTCGTTTGCCCATTATATTGTTCTTATGAACCTCATTTGCATTTGTTCTTGTGCTTAGGAACATCACTTGCCCTTGTTGGTGTGCTTAACAACCTTAATTATCGTTGTTCATATGCGTCTTAACATTTTTTGCCCTTGTTCTTGTGCTTAGCAACATCATTTACACTTGTTCTTGTGCTTCATAACCTTATTTGTCGTTGTTCTTGCGCTTTGCCACAAAATTTGTCCTTGATCTTGTGCTTATCAACCTCATTTGCATTTGCTCTTGTGCTTAGGAATCTCATTTCCCCTTGTTTGTGTGCTTAACAACCTCAATTGGCATTGTTCGTGTGCTTAACAACATATGTTGCCCTTGTTCTTGTGCTTAGCAAGATCATTTGCATTTGTTCTTGTGCTTAAGAACTGCATTTCCCTTATTTGTGTGCGTAACAACCTCAATTGGCGTTGTTCCTGTGCTTAACAATCTTGTTTGCCGTTTATATTGTGCTTATGAACCTCATTTGCATTTGTTCTAGTGCTTAGGAATCTCACTTGCCCTTATTCGTGTGCTTAACAACCTCAATTGTCATTGTTCGTATGCTTCTTAACCTCTTTAGCCCTTGTTCTTGTGCTTAACAACATCATTTACACTTGTTCTTGTGCTTAACAACCTCATTTTTCGTTGTTCTTGCACTTTGCAACAAAATTTGCCCTTGATCCTGTGCTTATCAACCTCATTTGCTCTTGTTTGTGTTATTAACAACCTCAATTGGCATTGTTCGTGTGCTTAACAACATCTGTTGCCCTTGTTCTTGTGCTTAAGAACTGTATTTCCCTTATTTGTGTGCTTAACAACCTCATTTGGCGTTGTTCCTGTGCTTAACAATCTCGTTTGCCCTTTATATTGTGCTTATGAACCTCATTTGCATTTGTTCTTGTGCTTAGGAATCTCACTTGCCCTTATTCGTGTGCTTAACAACCTCAATTGTCGTTGTTCGTATGCGTCTTAACCTCTTTTGCTCTTGTTCTTGTGCTTAACAACATCATTTACACTTATTCTTGTACTTAACAACCTCATTTGTCATTGTTCTTGCACTTTGCAACAAAATTTGCCCTTGATCTTGTGCTTATCAACCTCATTTGCTTTTGCTCTTGTGCTTAGGAACCTCATTTGCCATTGTTTGTGTGATTAACAATCTCAATTGGCGTTGTTTGTGTCCTTAACAATATCATTTGCCCTTCATCATTTGTTGATGAACCTCATTTGCATTTGTTTTTGTCTGAGGAATCTCATTTGACATTATTTGTCTGCTTAACAACATCTTTTACACTTGATCTTTTGCTTATGAACCTCATTTGCATTTGTTCTGGTGCTTAGGATCCTCATTTGCCCTTTATATTGTGCTTATGAACCACATTTTCATTTGTTCTTGTGCTTAGGAACCTCACTTGCCCTTGATCGTGTGCTTAACAACCTTAGTTGTCGTTGTTCATGTGCGTCTTAACCTTTTTTGCTCTTGTTCTGGTGCTTAGCAACATCATTTACACTTGTTCTTGTGCTTAACAACCTCATTTTTCGTTGTTCTTGCGCTTTGCAACAAAATTAGTCCATGATCTTGTGCTTATCAACCTCATTTGCATTTGCTCTTGTGTTTAGAAACCTCATTTCCCATATTTGTGTGCTTAACAACCTCAATTGGCGTTGTTCCTGTGCTTAACAACGTCGTTTGCCCTTTATATTGTACTTATGAACCTCATTTACATTTGTTCTTGTGCTTAGGAACCTCACTTGCCCTTATTCGCGAGCTTAACAACCTCAATTGTCGTTGTTCGTATGCTTCTTAACCTCTTTGCCCTTGTTCTTGTGCTTACCAAACATCATTTACACTTGTTCTTGTGCTTAACAATCTTATTTGTCGTTGTTCTTGCGCTTTGCAACATAATTTTCTTTTGATCTTGTGCTTATGAACCTCATTTGCATTCGTTCTTGTGCTTTGGAACCTCAGTTGCCCTTATTTGTGTGCTTAACAACCTCAATTGGCGTTGTTCATGTGTTTAACAACCTCTTTTGCACTTGATCTTGTGCTTATGAACCTCATTTGCATTTGTTCTTGTGCTTAGGAACCTCATTTGCCTGTATTTGTGTGCTTAACAACCTCAATTGGTGTTGTTCATGTCCTTAACAACCTATGATGCCCTTGATATTGTGCTTATGAACCACATATGCATTTGTTCTTGTGCTTAGGAACCTCACTTGCCCTTGTTCGTGTGCTTAACAACCTCAATTGTCGCTGCTCAATTGGTTCTTAACTTTTTTTGCCCTTGTTCTTGTGCTTAGCAACATCATTTACACTTGTTCTTGTGCTTAACAACCTCATTTGTCGTTGCTCTTGCGCTTTGCAACAAAATTTGTCCTTGATCTTGTGCTTATCAACCTCATTTGCATTTGCTCTTGTGCTTAGGAATCTCATTTACCCTTGTTTGTGTGCTTAACAACCTCAATTGGCATTTTTCGTGTGCTTAGCAACATGTTTTACCCTTGTTCTTGTGCTTAGCAACGTTATTTGAATTTGTTCTTATGCTTAAGAACCTCATTTCCCTCATTTGTGTGCTTAACAACCTCAGTTGGCGTGGTTCATGTGCTTAACAACCTCGTTTGCCCATTATATTGTTCTTATGAACCTCATTTGCATTTGTTCTTGTTCTTAGGAACCTCACTTGCCCTTGTTCGTGTTCTTAACAACCTTAATTGTCGTTGTTCATATGCGTCTTAACATTTTTTTGCCCTTTTTCTTGTGCTTAGCAACATCATTTACACTTGTTCTTGTGCTTCATAACCTTATTTGTCGTTGTTCTTGCGCTTTGCAACAAAATTTGTCCTTGATCTTGTGCTTATCAACCTCATTTGCATTTGCTCTTGTGCTTAGGAATCTCATTTCCCCTTGTTTGTGTGCTTAACAACCTCAATTGGCATTGTTCGTGTGCTTAACAACATCTGTTGCCTTTGTTCTTGTGCTTAGCAAGATCATTTGCATTTGTTCTTGTGCTTAAGAACTGCATTTCCCTTATTTGTGTGCGTACCAACCTCAATTGGCGTTGTTCCTGTGCTTAACAATCTTGTTTGCCGTTTATATTGTGCTTATGAACCTCATTTGCATTTGTTCTAGTGCTTAGGAATCTCACTTGCCCTTATTCTTGTGCTTAACAACCTCAATTGTCATTGTTCGTATGCTTCTTAACCTCTTTTTCCCTTGTTCTTGTGCTTAACAACATCATTTACACTTGTTTTTGTGCTTAACAACCCCATTTGTCGTTGTTCCTGCGCTTTGCAACTTGATTTTCCCTTGATCTTGTGCTTATGAACCACATTTGCATCTGTTCTTGTGCTTAGGAACCTCACTTGCCCTTGTTCGTGTGCTTAACAACCTTAATTTTCATTGTTCATATGCATCTCGACCTTTTTTGCTCTTGTTCTTGTGCTTAACAACATCATTTACACTTGTTCTTGTGCTTAACAACCTCATTTGTCGTTGTTCTTGCACTTTGCAACAAAATTTGCCCTTGATCTTGTGCTTATCAACCTCATTTGCATTTGCTCTTGTGCTTAGAACCTCATTTGCCCTTGTTTGTGTGATTAACAATCTCAATTGGCGTTGTTTGTGTCCTTAACAATATCATTTGCCCTTCATCATTTGTTGATGAAACCTCATTTGCATTTGTTTTTGTCTTAGAAATATCATTTGTCATTATTTGTGTGCTTAACAACCTCAATTGGCGTTGTTCATGTGCTTAACAACATCTTTTACACTTGATCTTGTGCTTATGAACCTCATTTGCATTTGTTCTGATGCTTAGGAACCTCATTTTGCCCTTTATATTGTGCTTATGAACCACATTTTCACTTGTTCTGGTACTTAGGAACCTCACTTGCCCTTGTTCGTGTACTTAACAACCTTAATTGTCGTTCTTCATATGCGTCTTAACCTTTTTTGCCCCTGTTCTTGTGCTTAGCAACATCATTTACACTTGTTCTTGTGCTTAACAACCTCATTTGTCGTTGTTCTTGCGCTTTGCAATAAAATTTGTCCTTGATCTTGTGCTTATCAACCTCATTTGCATTTGCACTTGTGCTTAGGAACATCATTTGCCCTTGTTTGTGTGCTTAACAACCTCAATTTACATTGTTCGTATGCTTAACAACATCTTTTGCCCTTGTTCTTATGCTTAGCAACATCATTTGCATTTGTTCTTGTGCTTAAGAACTGCATTTCCCTCATTTGTGTGCTTAACAACCTCAGTTGGCGTGGTTCCTGTGCTTAACAACCTCGTTTGCCCTTTATATTGTTCTTATGAACCTCATTTGCATTTGTTCTTGTGCTTAGGAACCTCACTTGCCCTTGTTTGTATGCTTAACAACCTTAATTGTCGTTGTTCATATGCGTCTTAACCTTTTTTGCCCTTGTTCTTGTACTTAGCAACATTATTTACACTTGTTCTTGTGCTTAATAACCTTATTTGTCGTTGTTCTTGCGCTTTGCAACAAAATTTGTCCTTGATCTTGTGCTTATCAACCTCATTTGCATTTGCTCTTGTGCTTAGGAATCTCATTTGCCCTTGTTTGTGTGCTTAACAACCTCAATTGGCATTGTTCGTATGCTTAACAACATCTGTTGCCCTTGTTCTTGTGCTTAGCAAGATCATTTGCATTTGTTCTTGTCCTTAAGAACCGCATTTCCCTTATTTGTGTGCTTAACAACCTCAATTGGCGTTGTTCCTGTGCTTAACAATCTCGTTTGCCATTTATATTGTGCTTATGAACCTCATTTGCATTTGTTCTTGTGCTTAGGAATCTCACTTGCCCTTATTCGTGTGTTTAACAACCTCAATTGTCGTTGTTCGTATATTTCTTAACCTCTTTTGCTCTTGTTCTTGTGCTTAACAACATCATTTACTCTTGTTGTTGTGCTTAACAACCCCATTTGTCATTGTTCTTGCGCTTTGCAACTTGATTTTTCCTTGATCTTGTGCTTATGAACCACATTTGCATCTGTTCTTGTGCTTAGGAACCTCATTTGCCCTTATTTGTGTGCTTAACAAACTCAATTGGCATTGGTCGTGTATTTAACAACTTCTTTTGCCCTTGATATTGTGCTTATGAACCTCATTTGCATTTGTTATGGTGCTTAGGAACCTCATTTTCCCTAGCTCGTGTGCTTAAGAACCTATTTTACCCTTGATCTTGTGCTTATCAACCTCATTTGCACTTGTTCTTGTGGTTAGGAACATCATTTGCCCTTGTTTGTATGCTTAACAACCTCAATTGTCATTATTCGTGTGCTTAACAACATCTTTTGCCATTTATATTGTGCTTATGAACCTCATTTTCAATTGTTCTTGAGCTTAGGAACCTCACTTGCCCTTGTTCGTGTGCTTAACAACCTCAATTGTTGTTGTTCATATGCTTCTTAACGTCTTTTGCCATTGTTCTTGTGCTTAACAATATCATTTACACTTGTTCCTGTGCTTAACAACCTCATTTGTCATTGTTCTTGCGCTTTGCAACATGATTTTCCCTTGATCTTGTGCTTATGAACCTCATTTGCATTTGTTCTTGTGCTTAGTCAGTTGCCCTTATTTGTGTGCTTAACAACCTCAATTGGCGTTGTGCATGTGTTTAAAAACCTCTTTTGCCCTTGATATTGTGTTTATGAAACTCATTTTCATTTGTTCTTGTGCTTAGGAACCTTACTTGCCCTTGTTCGTGTGCTTAACAACCTCAATTGTTGTTGTTCATGTGCGTATTAATCTTTTTTGCCCTTGTTCTTGTGCTTAGCAACATATTTTACACTTGTTCTTGTGCTTAACTACCTCATTTGTCGTTGTTCTTGCGCTTTGGAACAAAATTTGCCCTTGATCTTGTGCTTATGAATTTCATTTGCATTTGCTCTTGTGCTTAGGAACCTCATTTGCCCTTGTTTGTGTGCTTAACAATCTCAATTGGCGTTGTTCGTGTGCTTAACAAAATCTTTTGCCCTTCATGTTTTGCTTATGAACCTCATTTGCATTTGTTCTTGTCTTAGGAACTTCATTTGCCCTTATTTCTGTGCTTAACAACCTCAATTGGCGTTGTTCATGTGCTTAACAACCTCTTTTAACCTTGATATTGTGCTTATGAACTTCATTTGCATTTGTTTTTGTGCTTAGGAATTTCATTTGCCCTTATTTGTGTGCTTAACAACCTCTTTTAATCTTATAGTGTGAATACGTACATTATTTTAGTAAGATTAATTTTATTGATTTTGTTATGTACCATTTTTCTAGTATGAATATTTTATATGCTTTAGTATGAATACTTTGTAATTTGAATATTTTATAGTAATGACACTTTGAAAATTATATTATGAATACTTTATATGTTTTAGTATGAATATTATTTAAGTTTTAGTATGAATATTTTTTAAAGTTTATTTATTTGTGTATTATTTTGTAGGACATTAGACCTACTCTTTTATGAAATTATTCCCTGCACAGGCAAGTTTGTTCTCTAAACAATTTGAAATAACAAAATTGATATTTATTGAGTAAGTATTAATACTTGACAAGATATGAATACTTGCTCGAGGAGGTATGAATACTTGCATGTCGAGGTATGAGTACTTAAACGACGAAGAACCCGAAAGTATTTCATCATAGATCTCATTTGAAAGAGAAAATTAATATTTGTGGTTTTAGATTTGTAAAATTTTTCGCAGATCGTTAGAAATATTGCAAGTGCATAGTAAGATACATCGTACCAGTACCAAGAGGGTATTTTTTTCCCTCCTATAAATTAAGCACCATTTAAAGTGAAGAAAGTCAATAAACAATGTAAAAAAATTGAGCAACCAAGAACAGGTACCATAACACTGACTGGTTTAATCTGAGTAGAAAAAAAAAATTAGAGAATTTGGTACATAGTTACATATATACCAGACAATTGTCGCATGATCGTTGCTTGGCCACATAAGGACAGCTTTTCTCTGTGGTAATGCTGTCATTTTTCTTGATATATTCAAATTCCATTGCATCCGTTGTGTTTTTTTTTTTTTTGAGGTGAGCATCCGTTGTTTTTTGCTTGTATAGTAATTGTATAATTTTGCTATAAGAAGTAGTTGCAAATTTGGTTAATTATCACACTTTACAAACAAATGATATAAAAATATAGAAACATGCAGTTTTGTCACTGGCTTGAAATCCTTTACCAGGGGTGTTGAGAATAATCAGCTGTTCGACTCTGCAAATCAAAATAGAGAAATTAGCAAAAAGACTACATCCAAAATATACAAAAGGGAAAATGAATTATAGTTGCTAATGAGCAGAGGCAAATATATACCTTCGTGTAGGTTGCACATGTAACAAAATTACCGGTTCCCTCTGCAGAACTATTACAGCAGCAACAAACTTTTGCCTACAAAAAAATTAAATGCACAACAAATGTGAATGACAGTGAACTCAAATGTATCCATTGGTTGGTCAATAGATGATGCTAAAATCAAATTCAGCTTATAATCCAGGAAAAACAATCAACCATTCAAGCCCTGAACTGGTGCTCATTTTAGCTATATTACAGAATTTGAACAACTGAAAATTTTCTAGCTTCCATATCTTTCCTTCATTTTTATCTAATGGTATTATTGTTGTTATCATAAATTATCTGTTCAATAGCAAAAAAAAAAAAAAAACTTTAACCAAAAAAGGCATAATCAGTTTTGATGTGAAAGGGCCTATTACAATTTGGTTTGACCTAAATATGTTTATATACATATACTGCATGAATACTGACAAGTAGAAGCACAAGATTTAGGATTGAGTATTTTATCAAACATATTCTGAGCCTTAAATATACTTTAATAAAAGTGATAGATGATCGCTGATCTCTGATCTCTGATCTCCCTATCCGATTGGTACAGAACTTATGATCTTACTTTGACCAGAGAGAGATGATCTCTAAACCTGCAATTATTCAATTTGGTAAAGAACTTTTGTTTCAATTATTTAATTTGGCACAGAACTTTTGTTTAGGTACAGTTAGCCTGTTTAAGTTTTGGCAGTGGTTTAATTGGGTTCTTAAATTCAACATTTCATGTAATACAATAATATAAAAAAGTTATAGGTTGGGCTCTAGACTTGGTAATAAAAAAGGCACCTCCTGAAACTATCAAATTGGAATAAAAATGCATAAAATTTCGTCTATTGGCAATTACATTAAAAGGATGGTGTTTCAAACAACAAGCTCCTAAAAAAAAAAAAAAAATAGTTTAGCAACAAACATGGTCTAAGGCCAGCTCAAACGTGGAATAAACCATGTGGCACTCACTGCAACACAATTCATCATCTCTTCTGATGTGCCATTCTCCATGTCGAACCTTAAAAGACGATTATACTGCCTAATACCATCTTTATTTCTTTCTTTACAATACCGCATGTAGTAGATGCAATTCCCTCTAAATCCCTCAAAATCGCTGGTACTCAAACACAATCCAGCACGTTGGTTGGTAAGGAACAAAACTCTCTCTCCAATCCCCTTTAACTTGATCCATCTACACTGCCCAAAGTCATCTGTGTGCTCCAGTCGGTACACCTTGAACTGATGACTACATCCCCCTTCACCTGGATATGCCACCGCAAGCAGCTCCCCATTTGCCTCAACGAATAAGTTAAAAAGGAGACACTCCACAGGATGTGGTATCACTATATTCATCTCTGCTCTGGTGGTCATGTCAAAAACCTTAGTTTCCCTTGTTTCAAATTCATAAAAAAAGAGCTTCCCTTTGTAGTGCCCTAATACAAATGTTGAAATAGGGATATTGAAAGTGATAAATTCGTTGCTAGCAGATCGCCAAGACACAATCTCAGTCCCATCCTTCAGGGGTAAATAGGCAACCAAATGGACTCCAGATTTTACCGTGCTTGAGTTGCTCTTATTGTCCGGGCCCATGTAGACTGGAAAAAAATAACCAGGTCTTGCAAAAGGAAGATGGATTTTGGTCTCAGTAAGCGGATTAAACAGATATGGAGATTTATGATGATATGGAGGTTTAAGAAGTTGTTTATACTGATCAACAAGAATGAAGCCAATAGATGGCTGTTTCCAGATATGATATCTGTACTCTTTATAGTTTATGGGCAGTTCGATTTGATAGGTTGTGTTGGAAGAGAGAGAATAGAGGATGTAGTCAGTGTTCATGTTGGTATCACGGCAACTGAGAGCTGCGGGCTGCAAGAGCCAAGGTAGTAGTGGGGGAGGGTCGGCAGGGTCAGCGGCTGAGCGCCACTTCTTGCACACCGAACGAAACCGAATAAAGTTCGAGAGGTTTCCTAGCTTCTTTGATATCAGATGGAGCAGCTCCGAGTTCAGCTCTGTCCAATCCCTTCTCATTATTTTCATTTTTGAAATAACTGCCATTCTAAAAATCTTCAAGGCCCTAGAAGTGCCTGTATTGCATTTCAGAAATCAAAGAGTTGGTAATGAGAAAAAAAGAAACCTCAAAGAAACTTATGAAAGCAGGGAAAATTTATATGTATTTTCGTTTTCCTTCCAATGTCTATTCTTTTTCTTTCTTCTCTGCTAGCTAAATAATGAGATACAAATATATTTAGACTTCAGAGTCATGTCACATGTACACTGGCATGATACTAAATGGCATTAATTAATTGCTAATCAGTATATACAGCCTGTATATACTGATTAGCAATTAAAATGAATGGGCCCTGTTCATTACCGGCCCAGATCAAAATTGAAATGAATGGGCCCTGTTCATGATCGGCCTGAAACAGAGTTTTTTTCATCCAAGTTCAGCTCATTTAATGTTGTTCAAAATTGAGCCCTGTTCGGTACAGGCCCAGTTCACTTGAACAGGGCTGAACGATTATTTTGTTCGCAAGTTGGCAACTTGGCGTAGGGCTGAACAAATCCAATGTAAATTCTATTTTGTCTGGCATGTTTTGTTTTTATGCATAAAATTTACCTAATTCAAGGCGTCAGTGGCGAAACTACCTCTAGTTGGTCTTATAAGGTACCGATTTTTTCTCGTACATCTTTCATTGATACAAGCAATTATACATTTAAGGCACCAATTTTTTTATGTAATTTGAATATGTGTATTAGTGTATATAACAATTCATTAACAAATCCAACAAGTGTTAGATTAAATGCAAGAAGAAAGAAACAAGTATAATACATCCCCAAAAAAGAGTTGAAAAGATAAATATGATTATTACACTGGTACCATACCAAAACAGCCATGGTACGTGAGTTACCAACATCTCTTGTGCAAAACAGCATTGCTTAGAGCTAACTATTTGCAAACGCTGAAAACAACAGAGCATGGCAGCATGCTAACAAAATAACCAACAACTACTTGAAACTAATTCTATTATTACTTCCAAAACAGAAAAATAATTTGAGAAGGAAACTTCACTGAGAATATATGTCAAAAAATTTACCCTGTACATGCATTAAAGGACCTGACAAAGTACAGTTTGATGTGTTACTGTACCAAAATGGTACAGTATATGACTGCTGGATTTGCTCTTCTCAGATGGTACAGTATATGACTGCTGGAAGTACTCTAAAATAAATTAAATATTTATTTGATGAAAAAGAAAGAAAAACTGGAGTTACCTCCCAAAGGTAAATAGATCCAGAAGAACCACCTCCTATTAAATAGGTACCTTCAGAGTTTGCAGTAAGAGGCTCAATTGGTTCAGCTGGGAAGCTCTTCACCCCAAACTGTGGCTGAAATTATGTAATCCATGACTAAATAAGTCCAAATTAACAAAATGATTTGTAACTTCATCTTAAAACTTCACAAAAAAAATAACCCACAATTTCTTTTATTCGCAATTTGTGCAGAAGCTTTTTTCCTAAGGTACCGGTACAGTAAGGAGAATTTTACTGTAAAAAATTACTCCATATTACTTCAGAATAGAATATTTTTGGATACGATACACCATTTGCCTATTTTCATTATTTTTGCAAGGATGTTCTATTGACGATAGTCATTTTTATTTTAACAAGAACGGACCATTAACAAGTCTCCCTCCACCAAAAATATTGAACCTAAACAATAAATATATCACTGCATAAATATGGGTTAAATGTTTATGTACTGTATTTCACCAAAAAAGGAGATAAAGAAGAGCGAAAAGAAAAAGAAAGCATACCTTCTTTTCACAAACCAGGTCTTGTTATCAGCATCTGCTACAGCAATAGAGTAAACTGCGAATGATTTTGATCCAAGTTTCTCAAAGAGAGGGAAATAATGATTGAACCTGTAAAGTCATAATATCAAACAAAGTAAATTTCTCAAAAAGAAGTCCCATAGCAGAGAATAATAAATGTAAATCAGTACTCTTTTAAATTTGTGTCTAAACAAATACATAGAACTCAACCACAGCTCCCAAATTAAGTTGTTTTTGGAATAACATCTGAAACCTGAACCCAAACTACCAGAGACCTGAACCAACCAGAAATTACACAGGAAAGAGATGACGTTTTTGGGATCACAACGCAATAGTAAAAATAATATGTTTATGCAGTACTGATCACTTTTATTCATGAGAGAGCAAAAGGCTAAATAATGTTTCTAAAAAAATTAAATTTATAGATATCTATCCTGAACATATGCAAAGCAATCTACATTACATTATTCATGAAACCTACACGTTAATTACACATATGACACAAACTTTCAATACATATGAAATATAACCTAAACAAGATTTAAATCAATAGTACAGTTACATGCATGATCTTAATGAAGAAGTTTTGGCAAATAAACGAAGAAGATGATGATATAAATTTTGCTTGACTTGTTGTATGTGGTTATCTTTTTATATCTACCAGCTGACATTGTTATTAGCAAACACAAAATGGAATTTCATGCCCTCTCTTTCTCTTCCTTCTTGCTCTTCTCAGTGTATGTTTTTCTACATTATGACTTAGCAGTTGGATCTATCCAGGCGGTGAAAACAATCACAGTTGATAAATCAGGGAATGGAAACTTTAACACAATTCAAGCAGCCATCGATTTAGTACCTGACGGAAATTCGAAATGGATCCGAGTTCACGTTCACCAATAAGTTTACAAGTTCATTTCTTCATTCCATCTAACTATAAACATTTAGTTTCTAAAACCAAAAACCAAAATCATAATTATTCAGTTTTCTACGGGCATTTATTATTTGGTTTTCACAACATCAGCTACATATTTGCGATCCCAGAAAATGTAATAGCCATATAATCTCTCATTCATCCGCAATATAGTACAAAATTGATAATTAAAAACAACTTGAAATCCCTGATAACAAGCCGAATTGAAGAAATTGCTATGACGAATCAACCATAAGAGAAAATTAGAAATCAACTTGCCCAAATGGAAGAGTTAATGGCAGGAGAAGGATAGCGATTGAGATGGAGAAAGTGCGAACGAACCTGAGAAGAGGTGGTTTGGGTGTGTCCGCCGGTGAATAGCTGTGTGGGAGATCTGGTGGCACCGGTGAAGTTGAAGGCGGCTAATATTCGTTGGAAGAGAGGCGATAGAGATCACTTTGCTGAGACTAGCGGCGGCGGAGGAGAGAGATCGGACCTAGAGAGAGGCGATATCGCGAGTAGGGCTGTTGGTAGGGATCTGCTCAAAACCTTTCAATCGGTCTGCTCGGAAACTGTTCAAACGGGCTTTCTCAGAACACTTTCAATGGGGTTTAGGAATGAACATAACCGAACAAAGTTCAGGTTCAAATGAGGTTTGGTTCACAAATAAAATTAAATTGAACTGAATCGAACATTGGGCTCAGTTCGGATCACTTGTTCAACATTCATTTTTTATGTGTTCAGTCTGATTGTCCATGGACAAACCCGGTTCAATTAGCATCCCAATATACAAGTATAATAAAAAATCTCAAGTGTATTCATAATATTATATCAGAAACTAAAAAACAAAAGATGGAATTGATGTTAAATTTCAATTGAATTATAGCATAATTAAGCACAACACTGATACTGCACAAGCAACAACCATCCGATCAATTGTTGGATTGGCTGTCAGTTATCGAACGCCATTAATTAATTGTTGTTAGAAAACATCAATGAGACTTTTATTTTTAAAAGGAAGTGACAATTTAAATTTTTTTATTTAATCAGGAAACATCCACAAGGAGAAATTACACACTGAATGCTGGAAAATAAATAAAAAATAAAAAATAAAAACAAATATCAATTGTCCAAATTTATAACTAGTAATGTTCCGCTCGTCTCTCTTTTTCGGTTAACAAATTGATATCATAGCACCCAATTTGGCAATCATTTCTGAACGTCTTTGTGATTTCTGATGCAATGGTCAGAGATATGCCCTTGTCAGGCTTAAAATACGACTTCTAATTTATACCCAATTTCAATTTTGTATGCTAGACATCCAGAATCGACCAAAAGAAAAAAAAAATAGGAAAATTTTGCACCTTGATTGAAGACTGGCGGCTAGCGGCGGTGATAGGAGTGGACAGACAAATAAATATACGGTTGTTTTTGAGATTGTTTTCTTTTTTTATCTTATTGTGGGCTCTCTCCGCAATATTAAGTTTTGCCAGTTACAGTATTTAGGACAGGCAAATAAATGAGCTCAAATTTGGGCCTTCAGGCCCATAAGTCCAAAGTATTCGGACGCATCTCCCAGCTTTTCTTAATTGTCATTTGAAGCTTCATTCCTCTTTTCTACATCTCCTTCCAATTCTCAACAAATTCAACTTGTTAACAGATCGATATTTTAAAAACAAATATGCATCGATTTATACATTATTCCAATATACATGTCTATATAACGGACCAACCACGTCAACACGCATGGTTCACGTTTCAAAATCTAATTGATAATATGAAAGACAAATTATTATTATTATTATTATTATTATTATTATTATTATTATTATTATTATTATTATTATTATTATTACTACTACTACTATTACTACTACTACTACTATTACTATTACTAATATTACTATTAGTATTATTATTATTATTTTACTATTTATATGCAATACGTATAAATAGTAATCGTAAGCAATTGTAGCTGCTATAGTTGATTGGTTATTGTAAAATTATTACTGTTTTTGAATGACGTTGAAAATTGATATAAACCCTGAACTCTAAAATTGGGCATTATATAATGAATCACACTCTGAAATTTAAATGATGTTAGAGGATACACATCAATAATTGAAAAATGCAATTCGTGTTTAACACCCTGATTTTCATTGTGACATCTGAATGAGATTTAAATGATATATCATCAAATGTTTGTGATACAATTTCCTTAAAAAGACTTGGTACGTAACGTAATGGCTTCTCGATTGAAAAAATGTTATTAGACTTGTTGCAGTTTCTTCTTTTCTACCACATAATTTTGTTCATAATCTTTTTTCTTAAGAGATTAGAAGAAATCAATAATTGAAAAATGCAATTCGTGTTTAACACCCTGATTTTAGAGGATACACATCAATAATTGAAAAATGCAATTCGTGTTTAACACCCTGATTTTCATTGTGACATCTGAATGAGATTTAAATGATATATCATCAAACGTTTGTGATACAATTTCCTTAAAAAGACTTGGTACGTAACGTAATGGCTTTTCGATTGAAAAAATGTTATTAGACTTGTTGCAGTTTCTTCTTTTCTACCAGAGCTCGATCCTCTGTTTTTGTAATTACTCCCTCCCTCTCTGTGTGTGCATGCGTTTGTGGGATTTGATTTGACTAAGAGTGGCAATGGTTTACATATTTTGGGTTGGTTTAACATTTTCTTATTATAAAAATTAAGGTTAGGTTCATTTCAACCTACAGCAGGTTAAGCACTGCTGACCTGGATCTCACCTTAACTGCTAATCTTTTTTACATAGTTCTAAAGGTTGCCAGATTCATTCCACCTTGTCAGTAATGAACTGTCATATCTTCTCTCCGGATATATTTTCAGTTTGTTCCTTTCTTAGTGACAAACTTTTTAGGACTTATATTTTAGCAGAAAGCCAGAACAGAAGTTCGTTAAGTCAAGTTTTTTCAGTCTTATATTGAATACTAATTTTGAATGATTTGAGCTTATTACAGGTGGTGGGGTCGGCAAAAACATTGAAGCAAGATGAGCACTGGAGCAACCTTGTAAAGAGTGCAGAAGAGCGTAACAATTTTTTTGAGGTTCTAGTTTTCTTTTTTCTTATTTGTTACTGCTTATATATAATTCATCTTTTACTTCTTCAATCAATCGGTCCCTTTACTTTTCTGGTGTGAAGACCTTTTATCCACATGAGCATCCAAAATCTGATTTCAGTTTTCTACACACCATCCTATAAAAAGTGTGCATCCTCCTATGTATGCATTTGAATTCTTTGCATGCTGCGTAATGGGATAATACTTGTTCAGGTGCCAAAACCATATGCTGCATTCTTTGGTGATCAGAAGTTGGATGAAATGCGAGTAAAGAAGTTGCATGAGAGATTGGCTATGGGGCTGATAAACCCTGAGTAGTTTCAGGAGACAGATCAATATTTCCTTGACTATTTTTGTTTGTCGAGGCATGATTTGTTTATCGGTTTGGGAAGAGGGTTGTTGTTGTTGTTGATTTTTTAGATTTTGTGGTTCTAGTATGTGATCAGATTTTCAGATTTTTTATTTTTTGGGTGTTGATTTGCTAGTACACAATCCAGTCTTGTTGTTTGGGTGACTGTTTGCAGTGCCTAGTGCTTTTTGATGGCGTTTTGGCTCCTTGTTGGTTGGAGGATCAGTGCTATGATACCAAGTTGATTTTGCGGAATTGAAACAGAGAAAAGAATGAATGAGAAATTGTTATTATCCTTCTTATTTTTGCATTGTACAGTGGAGGCTTTTATAAACTAAGGAGAAATATAGTTGTTGGAAAAATAACGGTTACCTATACTTTCTAAAAAAAAAAAAATTTGAGTAGCTTTTATTACTAATTCTAGTTGCTCTCTTTAATTCTAAAAATGGCTTATGACGATAACATCCCTAAACGGATCTGAGGCTTAACGGGTCTTAATTATTCTTGATTCTCAGCAGCAAACCTCATAACACAGTAGCCCGACATATATAGGTTGATAATCGTACGTGCTTGTTGTGATTACTATTTTTGTCAAACGCTTGATGCATTTTGGGCCCCATCTTCTCGAGGGGACGGAATGGTCAAGTTTCAAATGATTTGGAGAAATTAAGGTTTAGACATGACGAAAGCTGATGCTACTAGGTCAAAAAACAAGGAAGCCATGAGTTCTAAAATTAATCCGAAAATGACAGTCACCTTAATTGTGAAGTGCACGGCAACAAGAACAATCACAAGAATTAGTTGCGGCAAAAAACAACTGCTAGCGTTATGTCAAAGAAACCCTGCCTCAATCGATCGGTGTGAAATTCACACGGTGTGTGTACGTACTTGTCTAGGAACAATAGCGCATGCAGCTGATCTTTCTGGTGCCAATGAAGAAGGGCAGCCTTGAAATCAAATTCGTTTAATTGAAAGTAAACATTTCTTGGTTTTCATTTTCTTATGCTTAATGAGCACCCTTTTTTGTACTTTTGTAGTTTCTTAATTTGTACATCTGATTTCGATCAATAGAACAGGAGGGATAGATGATATTTGATGTTCACTGTCCATAATTCCCAGTTTTACATGTACTTGGGTCTGAAATTCTATTTGTATTCTAGTTAATTTTTGTAGGTCATGTGATAATTTAAGAGTTTTCAGCATTCTGATTTTTAGGTATTCTTTTTTGTGAAATTATAATAAAATCTGAGTCTAGATATTTTTGATGATTTTTCTAGTATGAGGATAAACAATATATTTTTTTTCTTTTGTTGTGGCGAATTTACTAAAAATTAAAAATTAAGATTGGATGCAATTATCCAGCATGCACATTCCGAATGGAGAGCATTTTCTCTTGGAATTATTTAATTACTGAGGAATTCATTTAGTTTTTTTCCATATCTTTTGCCGGACTACGAAAAATATTAAATTATAATTGTTTCATCCATATTATTGAATTGGTCTGATTTTTCATTTTTGTGTTAATATTTAACATCCATAGTTCCATACCTAATAAAACCTGCAGCCGTAATTCTCTGGGCTACGGACATCACCATTGTAATTAATAATTCGGATTTTTTTTTATTTACCACTCAGAAAAATCGAAATTAATTAAAAACTACCGGTTTGACTTTCTATCACAAATACCACCCCCGCACAAGGCTTGTGCGCACCTGAAAAAATAGATCCGCACAACCCTTGTGCGCACCCGACAGAACTGATCTGCAAACCGCTGTGCGCACCCGATCCCGACAAAACTGGATCCGCAAAACCCTTGTGCGCACCCGATTCCGACAAACTAGATCTGCACAACCTTTGTGCGCACCCGAAACACAAAATTTGTAATTTTAAGGATTGGGGGGGGGAAATGGACGGTACAGATTAGTTCCATCCAAATCAAATTCAATCCGGTGCATAGAATTTATAGGGGCTTCATTTCTAGATTCGTGCTACCTTAAAGAACAGCCCAGATCTAATTTTTTTTTTTATGAGAAGTCCGGATCTATTCATTGCAGTGTGAATTCAAGAATTCGCATCCTAGATATCTCAAACTTTGCATGACTTAGAAAAATCTTAACCGTTTAAATAATTTTGCACGTACCTTATTGCAAAATTAATACTGGCCCCCGCACTATTTCACCGAACACGTCGGTCACTCAAAAATTGAGATATCTTAGAGGATACGCACTCTGAATTCAACCCACGTGATGGGGTATTGGAGGATGCACCGGGTACATTACCTCTGAGATATCTCAATTTTCGCGTGACTTACGTGTCCGGTGCCTATTCGGGGGGATGTAGGTGGTATTATTATTTGAGCTTTGAGATTCGTGTAGAACATATTTGAATGATTGAGATATTTCGAAAAGTCACGCAAAGTTTGAGATATCTCAGAGGATGCGAATTCGGATGCACCCGGCTCCAGACGCAAAGCTTTATAGCGCCAGAGAGGGGGTGCGCACAACCCTGGTGCGGATCCAATCGGTGCGCCAAATTGTTGCGCGGATCCGGTGCGCGAACTCTTCCGTAGACCCGCACTTCAGGTGCGCCAAACTCTTGTGCGTGCCCGTTTTTTGGGTGCGCACAAGAGTTGTGGGGGTGGTATTTGTGATAGAAACTCAAACCAGGTGGTTTTTAATTAATTTCGATTTTTCTGAGTGGTAAATAAAAAAAAATTCCGTTAATAATTGACAGCTAATTTGTGTAGCATCATCAAAGGGCCACTAATATGCAAAACAAATTCGAAAAAAAATTTGTTCCTAAAGTCGGATTCATAAGTAGATAAATGTTAGCGATTAAAGTTATTATTTGAAATTGATTCAACAATTTTAAAGTTACTATTAAGTTTGAAGGAACACCGCTCCCACTAAGGTAACGAATTGGATTTTATTCGAAAGTTTTGGGACCCTTAATTGGCCGGCTATAGGAGGCAGTGCATGCCTTGCGTGATCCTAAGTTCTGCGAGAAGAATATTTGTCTCTCGTCATCATCCAGAGAGCATGTACCACGTGTCCCTTGAGGACCACGAGGCTGTTAACGGCTGCAACGGCTTAACATGCGCTGTAATGGTGGTATACCGAGTCTTAACCGGTGACATCTCAGTTTCTTGCATTATTATCATCACATACACTATACACAACATTGCAGTGCAACACTTTTTTTTTTTTTTTTTTAAAAAGGTCTAAGCCCGTTTCTTTGCCATGAAACAAGAGTTTTACAAAGCAAAATAACTAAATGTTAAGCATTCAACAGTCCTTTAGAAGCATCAAAATGCCAATCGGAGTGATAAGCAACATAGTACTAATACTCAAAAACTAAACTAGCATCACAAGATAGAAATGTATGATAATGATCAAGCTTAATCTTCCTCCAGCCAGCTGAGCACTCTTTCTGCCTCTGGATGTGCCATCTGCAGAGGAACGGCATCTACATCAGCTGGCATCCAGTCCTGAGTAGCCGCCTGCAAACCCTCAGATAAATGTCCTGTCCAATAGGCAACCATAGAAATGATCATTAGTATCACATTACGGCATGAATGAACAACTGAATTATGAAAGCATAAATCATTTCGTTGTTTCCAGATACACAAAATCACAGCACAAACCACTATCAAGAAAGCAGTTCTATTTAATTTTGGGAGATGTAGAGCAAATTGCACCACATCTTCCATACATTCCCAATTCTGACTAACATCTTGACATTGTCCCATATAAAACCAGATGGATTTAGCAAAATAGCATTGAAAAAACAAATGGTTTGTATCTTCAGGCAAAGAGCAAAACTGGCAGGTGAGATCTCCTTGCCACATTTTTTCCTGCAATTTAAGTTTGGTAAGAATTTTATTTTTTGATATTAACCACATGAAGGCTCGAATCTTATGGGGGACTGGCAGCTTCCACCATAGAAAAGGTTTAAGTACCTGCACACCAGGGAAATTAAAGAAAAGATACATGGATTTAACAGTATACAATCCATTACTGTCCCACTGCCAAGCTAGCTGATCTAAATCATGAGTGAATGAAGTAGTGCTAATGATGGACAACACTTGTTGCCACTCCTGAAATAGAATGCCACCAATAACTTGACGAAATCTCAGACATTGTCCCTGAGAGGCAACTACCTCCTGAACAGATACATATGGAGTATCACAGATATCAAACAGCTGAGGGAAAGTAATTTTTAAAGGGCAGTTCTGATACCAAGTATCAGACTAGAACTGCACTTGCCCTTCCAGGCCAGGTGTAATTGAAATACCAAGCTGACAGAGAGTAAAGACCTTTAATATACCCTGCCAGAAAGGGGAAATAGGGATAGGCAAGGATAAATTAGCCTGAATAACATCTTTCCATAGATTAGATTGGGTGGGGTCTGTAAACCTCCACCACCATTTAGCTAACAATGCTTGATTCATCTGTTGTAAGTCCAGGATCTCTATTCCACCAAATTGTTTAGCAACACACATCTCCTCCCAATTCATTAAAGCATATTTTCTTTTAGATGGAGTCCCTTGCTAGAAAAACATCATTCTAATTTTGTCAATCTCATCCATAACTTTCTTAGGTGGTTTATATAAGGACAATGTATATAAAGGGACAACTGATAACACAGAATTCAACAATGTAATTCTACCTCCCAGTGACAAGGAGTGGCCTTTCCAACCTTGAAGTTTACTTCTAAACTTATCCAGGAGGAATCCACAATCTTTGCCCTTGAGAGGAGAATCAGATAAAGGCACCCCTAAATATTTAAAAGGGAATTTAGATAGTTGACAGCCAAAAATTTGAGGCATAAGAGAGGTTTCCTCAGCATTCAAATTGATTGGATAAAGGTCTGTTTTATCTAAATTCATTTTGACACCTGAGATTGCCTAAAAAAAAACATCATGGTCCACCAAGCCCTTTCAACATTACCAGAATCAGCATGCAAAAACAGAATGGTGTCATCAGCATAATGACAATTTGTCACAGGATATTGTTGGTCACAAGGAGGTCCCAGACCAACAAGAGCCCCATTATTTCTGCCAACATGGAACATTTTACTAAGGGAATCAGCAGCCAAATTAAACAAGTAGGGAGACAAAAAATCTCCTTGTCTCACCTCTCTTTTACAAAAAAATTAATGAGTAAGTTCACCATTAATGCTCACACATGACTGAGAACTCACCAGCCATGTTGCCATCCAAGAGATCCATTCATCACAAAAGCCCTATCATATAAGATTTTAAGTAGATAGTTCCAATTGATTTTCTCATAAGCTTTTTCAAAATCAACTTTAACTACCACACCTTTTTTATTAGTATATTTGCAATGATGGATGATTTTATGACTAAGAACTACATTATCTAAGATATACCTACCTTTAAGAAAGGCTGACTGATGATGATCAATTAGTCTTTGTAAAATAGGTTCAACTCTAGATGTCAACATTTTAGATATGATCTTAAAACTACAATTTACAAGGCTAATAGGTCTGAATTTTTTGATAAGCTGTGCATCTGGTTCTTTGGGGATCAAGCAAATGATATTGGACATCGATTTACACCATATCATATTGCAACACTTATAGTGTTCTGGAGCGCACCATATCATATTGGACATCGACTCGAGGTATATCATCCATACCTGAGCGGCATTAATCTAATTACTACAAAATAAATAATTAGATTTATTTTGTAGTAATTTGTAGATAGTTAGATTTATTTTGTAGTAATTTGTAGAAATTCATAAGTAATTAGATTAGCTTGTAGTAAATAGATTTAATTTATTTTAGAATATGTTAGATTTTATTTTTAAATTCGGAATAGGTTAAAAAAAAAGTAATTAGATTTAGTGTTTGAAAATGTCAACTAATTAGATTTATTTTTGAATATGTTAGATTTTATTTTTAAATTCGTATTTATTTTTAATAGGTTTAAAAAAATAGGATAGATTTGATTTGAATTTGAATTTGGATCGGATATGTAAATTAAAATCATATCTTGCCCATTATAATGTTAATTCCAAATAGGATTTGAAAAGGATATAAATGTACTAAATTCAAATTTATTTTAACATTGATTCATTGTTGCTATGATTAATTTTAATATATGATAACATCAATCAATTTAAGTTGATTTTTTTGAGCTTGGATCTTGGCTAATATAAGTACTGATATAGGTGCTTTGCAGGGGATGGTGTCTCTTATTAATAATCTATTATTATTAACAAAAAAATATGTAGTTCAACAAAATAAGGATTGAATAAATTTGTAACTGTTGTCTCTTTTTACTTACATGCATGTTGTTCTTGCGCTAGCATCCAATGGTTTCCTGCAGCGTTTTAACAAAAAAAAGTATGTGTAATGACAGGATCAACCCATTCGTCGGCAGTTACACGCTTGGCCACGAAATCGAAATGTTGCAAAAGAAAGGTAAAAAGGAATAATAAGTAAAAACACGGGATGGATCCAGATTCCAGAGGTTCATATTCAGGTCTTCAAGTCTTGTCCACATGGCGCATTGTCATTCGCCCGAGCAGCAGCAGTGGGTCCTTCCACGTGAATTTGAGAACTCAGGTCTTTTCTCTTTTGACTTTGCTGCAGCAATTTTATGCGGGGTTGTTTCATAGAGGATGGCTGGACTATATTATGCGGGTTTGTTCCAGCCACTCTATGCTCTTCGCAATCATAATACAAGTTTTTATTACTAGATTACAAACAAATATATGGTATTTATGATGGTGATTGGACTATATAAACTGTTCTAGAAAAAAATAAAATTCAATTAAATTTTAGTATACATAACTAAAATTGTATAATCATAGAGGTGACTTAGCCATCTTTTGAATAGCTTTAGATTTGCCCCTGCCTAATATAGTAAAATGATTCGCTCATATATGTAGTTGATACCCATTTACTATGCATTCATACAGTATTTTTTGAAATGTTCAAACAACAATTTTACTCATACAACTCTCGATCGAACGGGATATTTACTCTTCAAATATTATCATTTACTTGTGTAATAGTTCATTTGTGGTATGAATTTGGATGTTTTAATCGATTCGGCTCTCATTTGAAATCATGGAACAATATGAATGGGGTCATATAGTACCTAACATAGAATACCTTGTGCGAGTATTCTACCATGTCAATTTCAAAAAAGGCATACAGCAGCATAATCAGTTTTGATGTGAATGGGCCTATTACAATTTGGTCTGACCTTGTTATGTTTATATACATGTACTGCATGAATAGAAACACAAGATTTAGGATTGAGCTTTTTATCAAACATCTTCTGAGCCTTAAATATGCTTTAATAAAAGCGACAGATGATCGCTGATCTTTGAGCTCCCTATCCGATTGGTAAAGAACTTGTGATCTCTGACCAGAGAGAGATGATCTCTAAACCAGCAATTATTCAATTTGGTAAAGAACTTTTGTTTCAATTATTTAATTTGGCACAGAACTTTTGTTTAGGTACAGTTAGCCTGTTTAAGTTTTGGCAGTGGTTTAATTGGGTTCTTAAATTCAACATTTCATGTAATACAATAATATAAAAAAGTTATAGGTTGGGCTCTAGACTTGGTAATAAAAATGGCACCTCCTGAAACTATCAAATTGGAATAAAAATGCATAAAATTTCGTCTATTGGCAATTACATTAAAAGGATGGTGTTTCAAACAACAAGCTCCTAAAAAATAAAAAAGATAGTTTAGCAACAAACATGGTCTAAGGCCAGCTCAAACGTGGAATAAACCATGTGGCACTCACTGCAACACAATTCATCATCTCTTCTGATGTGCCATTCTCCATGTCGTACCTTAAAAGACGATTATACTGCCTAATACCATCTTTATTTCTTTCTTTACAATACCGCATGTAGTAGATGCAATTCCCTCTAAATCCCTCAAAATCACTGGTACTCAAACACAATCCAGCACGTTGGTTGGTAAGGAACAAAACTCTCTCTCCAATCCCCTTTAACTTGATCCATCTACACTGCCCAAAGTCATCTGTGTGCTCCAGTCGGTACACCTTGAACTGATGACTACATCCCCCTTCACCTGGATATGCCACCGCAAGCAGCTCCCCATTTGCCTCAACGAATAAGTTAAAAAGGAGACACTCCACAGGATGTGGTATCACTATATTCATCTCTGCTCCGGTGGTCATGTCAAAAACCTTAGTTTCCCTTGTTTCAAATTCATAAACAAAGAGCTTCCCTTTGTAGTGCCCTAATACAAATGTTGAAATAGGGATATTGAAAGTGATAAATTCGTTGCTAGCAGATCGCCAAGACACAATCTCAGTCCCATCCTTCAGGGGTAAATAGGCAACCAAATGGACTCCAGATTTTACCGTGCTTGAGTTGCTCTTATTGTCCGGGCCCATGTAGACTGAAAAAAAATAATCAGGTCTTGCAAAAGGAAGATGGATTTTGGTCTCAGTAAGCGGATTAAACAGATATGGAGGTTTATGATGATATGGAGGTTTAAGAAGTTGTTTATACTGGTCAACAAGAATGAAGCCAATAGATGGCTGTTTCCAGATATGATATCTGTACTCTTTATAGTTTATGGGCAGTTCGATTTGATAGGTTGTGTTGGAAGAGAGAGAATAGAGGATGTAGTCAGTGTTCATGTTGGTATCACGGCAACTGAGAGCTGCGGGCTGCAAGAGCCAAGGTAGTAGTGGGGGAGGGTCGGCAGGGTCAGCGGCTGAGCGCCACTTCTTGCACACCGAACGAAACCGAATAAAGTTCGAGAGGTTTCCTAGCTTCTTTGATATCAGATGGAGCAGCTCCGAGTTCAGCTCTGTCCAATCCCTTCTCATTATTTTCATTTTTGAAATAACTGCCATTCTAAAAATCTTCAAGGCCCTAGAAGTGCCTGTATTGCATTTCAGAAATCAAAGAGTTGGTAATGAGAAAAAAAGAAACCTCAAAGAAACTTATGAAAGCAGGGAAAATTTATATGTATTTTCGTTTTCCTTCCAATGTCTATTCTTTTTCTTTCTTCTCTGCTAGCTAAATAATGAGATACAAATATATTTAGACTTCAGAGTCATGTCACATGTACACTGGCATGATACTAAATGGCATTAATTAATTGCTAATCAGTATATACAGCCTGTATATACTGATTAGCAATTAAAATGAATGGGCCCTGTTCATTACCGGCCCAGATCAAAATTGAAATGAATGGGCCCTGTTCATGATCGGCCTGAAACAGAGTTTTTTTCATCCAAGTTCAGCTCATTTAATGTTGTTCAAAATTGAGCCCTGTTCGGTACAGGCCCAGTTCACTTGAACAGGGCTGAACGATTATTTTGTTCGCAAGTTGGCAACTTGGCGTAGGGCTGAACAAATCCAATGTAAATTCTATTTTGTCTGGCATGTTTTGTTTTTATGCATAAAATTTACCTAATTCAAGGCGTCAGTGGCGAAACTACCTCTAGTTGGTCTTATAAGGTACCGATTTTTTCTCGTACATCTTTCATTGATACAAGCAATTATACATTTAAGGCACCAATTTTTTTATGTAATTTGAATATGTGTATTAGTGTATATAACAATTCATTAACAAATCCAACAAGTGTTAGATTAAATGCAAGAAGAAAGAAACAAGTATAATACATCCCCAAAAAAGAGTTGAAAAGATAAATATGATTATTACACTGGTACCATACCAAAACAGCCATGGTACGTGAGTTACCAACATCTCTTGTGCAAAACAGCATTGCTTAGAGCTAACTATTTGCAAACGCTGAAAACAACAGAGCATGGCAGCATGCTAACAAAATAACCAACAACTACTTGAAACTAATTCTATTATTACTTCCAAAACAGAAAAATAATTTGAGAAGGAAACTTCACTGAGAATATATGTCAAAAAATTTACCCTGTACATGCATTAAAGGACCTGACAAAGTACAGTTTGATGTGTTACTGTACCAAAATGGTACAGTATATGACTGCTGGATTTGCTCTTCTCAGATGGTACAGTATATGACTGCTGGAAGTACTCTAAAATAAATTAAATATTTATTTGATGAAAAAGAAAGAAAAACTGGAGTTACCTCCCAAAGGTAAATAGATCCAGAAGAACCACCTCCTATTAAATAGGTACCTTCAGAGTTTGCAGTAAGAGGCTCAATTGGTTCAGCTGGGAAGCTCTTCACCCCAAACTGTGGCTGAAATTATGTAATCCATGACTCAATAAGTCCAAATTAACAAAATGATTTGTAACTTCATCTTAAAACTTCACAAAAAAAATAACCCACAATTTCTTTTATTCACAATTTGTGCAGAAGCTTTTTTCCTAAGGTACCGGTACAGTAAGGAGAATTTTACTGTAAAAAATTACTCCATATTACTTCAGAATAGAATATTTTTGGATACGATACACCATTTGCCTATTTTCATTATTTTTGCAAGGATGTTCTATTGACGATAGTCATTTTTATTTTAACAAGAACGGACCATTAACAAGTCTCCCTCCACCAAAAATACTGAACCTAAACAATAAATATATCACTGCATAAATATGGGTTAAATGTTTATGTACTGTATTTCACCAAAAAAGGAGATAAAGAAGAGCGAAAAGAAAAAGAAAGCATACCTTCTTTTCACAAACCAGGTCTTGTTATCAGCATCTGCTACAGCAATAGAGTAAACTGCGAATGATTTTGATCCAAGTTTCTCAAAGAGAGGGAAATAATGATTGAACCTGTAAAGTCATAATATCAAACAAAGTAAATTTCTCAAAAAGAAGTCCCATAGCAGAGAATAATAAATGTAAATCAGTACTCTTTTAAATTTGTGTCTAAACAAATACATAGAACTCAACCACAGCTCCCAAATTAAGTTGTTTTTGGAATAACATCTGAAACCTGAACCCAAACTACCAGAGACCTGAACCAACCAGAAATTACACAGGAAAGAGATGACGTTTTTGGGATCACAACGCAATAGTAAAAATAATATGTTTATGCAGTACTGATCACTTTTATTCATGAGAGAGCAAAAGGCTAAATAATGTTTCTAAAAAAATTAAATTTATAGATATCTATCCTGAACATATGCAAAGCAATCTACATTACATTATTCATGAAACCTACACGTTAATTACACATATGACACAAACTTTCAATACATATGAAATATAACCTAAACAAGATTTAAATCAATAGTACAGTTACATGCATGATCTTAATGAAGAAGTTTTGGCAAATAAACGAAGAAGATGATGATATAAATTTTGCTTGACTTGTTGTATGTGGTTATCCATCTAACTATAAACATTTAGTTTCTAAAACCAAAAACCAAAATCATAATTATTCAGTTTTCTACGGGCATTTATTATTTGGTTTTCACAACATCAGCTACAAATTTGCGATCCCAGAAAATGTAATAGCCATATAATCTCTCATTCATCCGCAATATAGTACAAAATTGATAATTAAAAACAACTTGAAATCCCTGATAACAAGCCGAATTGAAGAAATTGCTATGACGAATCAACCATAAGAGAAAATTAGAAATCAACTTGCCCAAATGGAAGAGTTAATGGCAGGAGAAGGATAGCGATTGAGATGGAGAAAGTGCGAACGAACCTGAGAAGAGGTGGTTTGGGTGTGTCCGCCGGTGAATAGCTGTGTGGGAGATCTGGTGGCACCGGTGAAGTTGAAGGCGGCTAATATTCGTTGGAAGAGAGGCGATAGAGATCACTTTGCTGAGACTAGCGGCGGCGGAGGAGAGAGATGGGACCTAGAGAGGCGATATCGCGAGTAGGGCTGTTGGAAGAGATCTGCTCAAAACCTTTCAATCGGTCTGCTCGGAAACTGTCCAAACGGGCTTTCTCAAAACACTTTCAACAGGGCTTAGGAATGAACATAACCGAACAAAGTTCAAGTTCAGTTCAGGTTCGGTTCGCAAATAAAAGTTAAATTGAACTGAACCGAATATTGGGCTCAGTTCGGATCACATCTTGTTCAACATTCATTTTTTATGTGTTCAGTCTGATTGTCCATGGACAAGCCCGGTTCAATTAGCATCCCAATACACAAGTATAATAAAAAAATCTCAGGTGTATTCATAATATTATATCAGAAACTAAAAAAAAAAGATGGAATTGATGTTAAATTTCAATTGAATTATAGCATAATTAAGAAGTAATTTTGTACAGCACAACACTGATACTGCACAAGCAACAGCCAACCGATCAATTGTTGGATTGGCTGTCAGTTATCGAACGCCATTAATTAATTGTTGTTAGAAAACATCAATGAGACTATTTTATTTTTAAAAGGAAGCGACAATCTAAATTTTTTTATTTAATCAGGAAACATCCACAAGGAGAAATTACACACTGAATGTTGGAAAATAAATAAATAAAAAAAAAACAAATATCAATTGTCCAAATTTATAACTAGTAATGCTCCACACGTCTCTCTTTTTTCGGTTAACAAATTGATATCATAGCATCCAGTTTGGCAATCATTTCTGAGTGTCTTTGTGATTTCTGATGCAATGGTCAGAGACATGCCCTTATCAGGCTTAAAATATGACCTCTAATTTATACCCAATTTCAATTTTGTATGCGAGACATCCACAATCGACCAAAAGAACCCAAAAAAAAAAAGTTTGCACCTTGATCGAAGACTGGCAGCTGGCGGCGGTGATAGGAGAGGAAAACAGAAACCTAATCCTAACAACCTAATTTCTAATATCCCCGTTCTTACCAATTTGACGAGCTCTAAAATATGCTTCACTTTCTCTCTCAATTACGAGTCTGATCGGAACGGACTCCGCACCTATAGACTACAGTGCCATTGGCCCAAATAATCATTGTCCCGGCCTATAGACTATATAGTCTTTTTATTTAAAAACTTGACATGGCAGGGTGAAAACGGATCCGACGGAAACGGATTCAAATTTTGGTCGCTAATAGGAAAACAGAGAGGATATCCGCCGAAATTGCAACTTTTAGTTTCGTTTTCTATGCACTATAAGCGAATGGTTATATAAACATGGGCTTCTCTTATGTTCCAATATTTACCGTGGGACTAATGGAAACAATATATTCTATTCCGGAACGGACTTCATTTTTTTTTTAAATTCTCCGCTATCTGAAGTCCCACGTGTTGTTGCGTTCCACGTCTGATTTCTTTTTGAAATTTTCCATCTCCGTTACATGTCTCACCGTTTCACACCTTTTAATTTAGCCTGATGCCAACTCAGCTCTGTTTTTAGACCTCATCGGTATTTTTTTTTAGAGAAAATACCCAAACTCTTGTACCCGGTTTTTACCCACGCTATCCCAGGTCCACTTTCAACTGTTTTTAACCGTACGCGGTCCCCACTACAGTATTGCCTTAGATCTCTCCTCTTCTTCGTTCTTTTCATTTGTTTAATTCGATTTCAGATCTCTTCTCTTCTCCTGATCAATTTTTAGATCTCTTTTAATGATCACTCCATTAGAGAATCCTCTCATCTCTGTAATTTTCATTCTTTCTCTCTACTCCACTAAATATTGATCGCTCTTTCATCCCTTCTCTTTTCTCTTAAGGAGAACTCAAAAATGAATTTAAGTCCGAACTTCCAATTTCTTTATTGATCTCCTATAGAGACAAGCCAGAAGCAACTCTGTGAGAGAGAGAGAGATAGATAGAGAGAGAGATTAGAAGCAACTCTTCTCTTTTTTATACCACATAATTTTGTTCATGATCTTTTTTCTTAAGAGATTAGAAGAAATCATCAATTATCAAATTCAAAATGATGATTTAAAATCATATATTTTATTAGAGGTAAAAATAATAAAATAAATAGATAAAGATAATTAGAATTTAATAATTATTATAATTCAAAATAACCTATTTTAATTATTGAGATATAAAATAAATAAATAAAGATAAATATGACATTAAATAAATTTTTTTCTCTTCGTTTATAAAAAATTAAAACTGATAAATAATTAGATTTCAATTTCATTATATATATATATATATTTACAATTTCATTTATTATAATCTCAGTGACTATGTCATGGGCCCGACTTTCTTCAAGGCAATAGTACAACCACACACAGCTGCAATTTTACCAGAAATGACATAATTAACCGAGAAGAGCATTAGGTTCTTAAGATGATCGGAGAGGTAGCACTAATCAGATCCATAATATAACTTGTTTTTGGTAACTGAATCATTTACATTTATGTCAGAGAATAAATGTTGGTCATTTTTTTGCATTTGATACAAGAAACTCACACCCGTGGGGGTCTTCTCTGAAACACCAAAGATTAATTCATAATACGGGTATTGTTCTGAATTACTTAATTCTTATCTAACTTTGATTTATATAATTCTAACTATGGTAAAATTGCGTTTGTTAAGTGTTTCATTTACCGATAAGGTTGTTTGTTGTTTGTCTATTGTGCCTCAGCACTAGGGTGTGACTCAAATTCTGTTGTATTGGAAACTTTAATAGACATCACACATTCACACTTGAGACTTGATCTTCAACTCTTACTCAAAAAATATATAGTGTTGCTTTCTTTTTGGGAAATTTTCTTGTGTGCCCAATTTAACCAGCAAAACACCTTAATATCCAAATAAATGAGCTCAAATTTGAGCCTTCAGGCCCATAAATCCTCCCAATTTTTGTATGCCACTGTACTATATAGATAACATCAAGTTCATGCTATCATATTCATATAGTTAATTAGTACAGCTGTCAGCGGTGTCTCAGTGTAGTGCTAACCTTCTACGCAACAAATATCACCAGTGAAGTACAAATTCAACTTGTTAAAACAGATCGATATTTTAAAAACAAATATGCATCGATTTACATTATTACAATATACGTGTCTATATAACGGACCAACCACGTCAACACGCATGGTTCACGTTTCAAAATCTAATTGATAATATGAAGGACAAATTATTATTATTATTATTGTTATTATTATTATTATTATTATTATTATTATTATTAATTATTAATTATTATTATTATTATTATTATTATTATTATTATTATTATTATTATTATTATTATATTTTTCTCTCTTTTCGAGAGCATATATGTACCAACTTAGTGCTTGATTAATTAAAAATAATAATTAAGCATCTAGTAGCATACAAACAATTATATACAACAAATAGTAGGTTTTGTTCACGCTGTTTCAAAATTATTGAAACCATATAAGCCCACGACTACGGACAACATAAATATCCACGACTTAGATACATTTTATGCATTATCTTCTACTTTCTACATGTTAAAGTCGTTCTTTGTACATTAATTAAGAAGAGAATGTATACAATTATACAAGCTAACTAAACCGGCTAAATTATGCTATTAATTATATACGTACATTTGCGTATATAACCAAGATTTGAGTTAGAGATGGACAAAATGTTTCGGATTACTAAGTCAGTGGAAAAAATTAATTTATATACTTGAATCATTTTAATCAATCTCACCAAATTCTAAATCAAATTTAAACATAAATCAAGAAAAATATTAGCACTCAACAATTTTAGTCAATTATCAGTCGCAATTTGTAATTTATTTTTTTTGCTTGGATTGCAGTATTAAATTGTCAAAGAATAAAGATAGACAATTTAATTTTTGAAGTAAGAATGCCAACATATTTATACTACTTCATATCCGATTTTAAAATTTTAGAGATAGACAATTGCTTACTTCCATTACATGGTGCCACTGCATACATAATATTACTCAAAATCCTTTCACTTAAACAATATGTTTGGACTGTTAATAATTTTTCCTGAATTTACAAAAATCCTTGTGACATAATTGCATGTCTGACTCGACCGACATATCGATGAACTAGCAACACTTACACTATACTGATGTACGTTGTTACTAAGATAATATTAATTGTTGCCGATTGAAAACAAAATGTGCTTACTAAGAGTAATTTTATAGTTCTGACTTTTATCTCATGTTAACATAATCTATTATTATTTAGTTATCCATCAATCGTGATCCTTGCGTAATGTCAAAACTAAATGGAATCTTTAATTTGCACTCTGATTTATAATTAGTACATTCAGCTTCCATATTTTCACAATTTTTCTTTCAGAAAATTTGATAGAAGATTTTGCTAATTAATGTGCTATGATTATGCTATAGCTAGCTCATTTGGCAAGTATTAATTAGTAATTCTAGTAATGAAAAAAAAAATTAAAGAAAAATTGTACCAACATTTAAAAAGAGGGTACATAATTTTGTTGGGGCACGTTACACAAGTTATTGCTCTTTATTGGTCGCATTACCTATTGTCCTACTGGAATTTGATTTTATATATAGAGATATGATGCTTCCTAGCTTCCACGTACTCTTCTTTTCTTTTTCTTTTTCTTTTTTATGTTTGTTTGAATCAATTTGCATTTGGCAGAGAATAGCAATATTTAATTATATCAAAATAAAAATGAACTATTCTACAATCTACAGTACATATTAATTGGAGAAATTTAGTAACTAAATTTCCTATTTAAACAAGGATATATAAATAAGTAATCTTTGTCTAATTTTAAAATTAATACCTAAGTTTAATAAAAATATTAATTATTAATAGATATGGATGACAACAATATTACTTCTATTTATTAACATTTGATTTAGAATATATCTCAATACCATACATAACTATCCAATCAGATAAATATGAATCATTTAGCATAAGTTTGATGTTTTGGAGCAATTAATTGTTAATAAAAATTACATCCAAGTTATATATGAACATACATCATAAAAAACATCTTATTTTTAAAAATATCTTATTTTTAAAAATATCAACAACACACAACATCAATATATCTATCTAAATATACAACAGTAGTACCAAATAACAAATAATATTATAATTAGTCAGATACTACTTAATTACACTAAAAACAAAGAAGGCCAAGAGACCTGTCTAAAGAAGATCATAGTCATACTAATAAGGTCAAGTGTTAGCTAAGCACCTTTCAGCATCGATCCATGATGCTTTTGTCTTTTCTCTTTAAATTTTTGTCCTTTTGAGGAAAAGGCAGGGGTCATTCTCCTTCCTTTTCATAAACAACATTAGGTGCTATATGTGCTTCTCTTACTACACAGTGGATGTTTGTCCAACCAAACTTCTTCAAATTCTGCACCTGATGATATTATTTGGAGAAAGAAATCTCTGGTTAGCTAGTTTACTGTTCAATCGTCATACAATCTTATATATATATAATCTTTTAAATTGTATTCACTACAGCAGATTTAGGTATCAGCGACCGGCGCTATTCTTGGTCGTTGATTCCAATTTTTTGCTTAAAAAAAATAAAATCAGCCAAAAAAGCGACCAGTATCAGCAACCGGCGCCATGAGTGGTCTCTGAAAGACTGTCAGCGACCGGCGATATTTATATTAGCGACGAAATTAATCTAGTCGCTGAAACGTTTCGTTGAAAACCCCCGCAAAATCATTTCTTCTTCTCCCTGCCGCGTTTTTCCAAAAAAATTAGGTTTAGCTGCTCCGCCGCTGTGCCTGGTGTGATCCCGCCGCCGTTTAGACACCATTGCTCCCTTGCTCTCCCTCGGTACCGCCATTTTTTCTCCATTATTATAGTTCTTTCATTTTCTTTTATTATTTTTAGTTTATAATTTTTAGTATTGTTGTTTTTCTTTTAGATTTTAGTAATAGTTATCTGTTGTTGTTTTTAGATTCGTTTTTTGTTTTTTTTTTCTTTATTATTTCTGTTTTTTCATATTATTTTTTTCTGTTTTCTCCATTTTTTTTTTTTTGCTTTACTCCATTTTTATATCTGTTTCTTAAATACGTTTTTTTTTTCTGTTTTTTTTTAATTTTTTAATTTTTCTGTTTTTAAATTTTGTTTTTCCTAATAAATTTTGACAAGTGTTGGATATATATATTATAGAGATAAGTTGGATCAAATCTAATAAAATAAATATTCCCAAAAAAAATTTCTTCTATTTTTACTGTTTTTAATCCGTTTTTCTTTTTTTCTGTTTTTTTATTTCTGTTTTCTGATTTTTTTTTTCTTTTTTTCTGTTTTTAAATTTTGTTTTTCCTAATAAATTTTGACAAGCGTACAAGCATTGGATATATATATTATAGAGATAAGTTGGATCAAATCTAATAAAATTAATATTCTCAAAAAAAAATTCTTCTATTTTTACTGTTTTATTTTTTTCTGTTATTTTCTTTTATTTTGTTGCTGTTTTTAATCCGTTTTTATATTTATTTTTTCCTAATAAATTTTGACAACCAACAATAAATTAAAGGTTTGGTTTAGTTTAGTTTGTTTAGCATAACTACCAATAACTAGTTTGTTTAACATAAGTAGCAATGACAACCCTTTATTTAGTATAATTTAGCTAGTTTGCATAATTTAGATTTAACCCTTTAGTTAAACCCTTAATTTAGGTAGTTTGTATAATTTAGTTAGTTTGCAAATTGAGAACCCTTTAATTTCAATTGACGACCCGTAATTTCACTTTTAATTTCAATGCTATATGCAAACTAGCATAACTAGCATAATGACACCCTTTGGTTAAACCCTTAATTTCAATTTGCAAAGACAACCCTTTAATTAGTATAACTAATATTAGCTTGATATTGTTCTTATTAGGATACGAGGTGGAGAAGATCGGCATCTTTGCCACTCGCTCGCGCCGTAGGGGTATCGTTCTTTCTACCTCGTTGCTACTCGCTCAAGCCGTAAGTATTTAATTAGAATTGAATTGAATTTAATTAAATTGTGATTGAATTGTGATTGAATTGTTATTGAATTGGGTTGAAATGGGATTGAATTAAATTGTTGTTAAATTGGTATTAAAAGGAATTGGTATTGCATTAGTATTGTTATTGAATTGGCATTGAACCGAATTGGTGTTGAATGTGTATTGAATTGAACCGGTATTGAATGTGTACTGAATTTGAGTATTGAATTAGTTAATTAGTGATTGCTTATTGAATTTGAGTATTGAATAGGTATTGAATTGTTATTGAATAGCTTAGTGATTGAAACTTGCTCGTTTAATTAGAAATGGTAGTATTGTTTTAAAATCCAAATATACCAGAACATTTAGTATGTCTTTTAGGTCCATACCCATTCAAAATTAATCCAATAGGGATTAATTTTGAATAGCCACAGGTTTGGGACTGCTCTTTGAATGCTTTGTCTCATTTAGGATGTGACGAAATGTATGTGGATCTAGTATTTAAGAAAAATTTGATGTCATTTCCCCTTATTGTTCCTAACGAGTACGTATTGAATTACATGTCGAAAGATATGTGTTTCTAACGCGTACTTGGAGAACTAAGGGGAAATGCTGCCGAATTTTTCTTAAATACTAGATTCACATACATTGTCACTACTGACACATAGCATTCAAAGAGTGGGATAAGGTGGTACACCGGCCTTATGTAAGCCCCAATTGTTAATATTTGAATTGATGTTATTTCATTGATGAAAATTATAATTTAGAACTAATCAAGGCAAGGGGAAGCGCGCTCTCTCTCTCTCCCTGGTACGTATGTTTTAAATATAAGTAATATAGATGCCGCTTGTATGGCTGGATACAAGTCATGTTGCATGGATGATGCAACACTTGATTTGATTTTGTGTTTTTTCCATGACTTGTTTTAGAGGGTCTGTTATCAATTGATGATTTCTGGAGGGTCTAAAGCAAAGATCTGGATTTTTAATTTGTTTGAGTAAAAAATCTAGTGATGGGGCTAAAGTAACAGAATTTGTATTGAATTTAATTGAATGAACTAAGGTGTTAGGATTTGAATCCGATCAATCTAAATTAGGTAATATATTGAATTGAATTGAATTGAATTGAATTGCATTTAGGGCGTGTTTATACAATATCTATGAATGTGTATATCATAATTAGGTGAAATGGAGGGTGATTGTAGTTGGATGTACGGTCCTCGTTATGTGAACAAGCGAAAAAATCCCGTATTTGTGAAGGGTGTGGAGGGTTTTTTTGACTACGCATTTAGTATTTAAGAAAATATAAGTAATGGTAATCGCATTAGGTGTCCATGTGCCAAGGGTGGGTGTACTAGATGGTTGGATATGGAAACCATTGGGCAACATCTAATGAAATCGGGGTTCCGACTTTTTTATGAAACTTGGTACATGCATGGTGAAAGTCAAGGTGATGAACAGAGCCAAATGGAACAACCCCAAACGGTCGTTGAAGAGAGGGTCGAGGTGGAGACGTCAAATGCTATGGTGGACATGGTTCTGGATGCTACAGGTCCTTCTTTTGATTGGACTGCGAACGAACCCCCGAATCAACAAGCTCAAGATTTTTATAACATGATGAAAGCTGCCGATGAGCCGCTATGGGACGGGTGTGATAAGGAACATACTGTACTTGTCCGAATGGAGGGTGTTACAGAACTCTTCAGTATTAAAGCTAACTGTGGCATATCCAATGAGGGATTCAATCGCATCGTATCGGCCGTGAAGAAGTGGCTTCCGAAAGAGAATCGGTTGCCTCCAAATCAATACCAATGCAAGAAATTGGTGAAGGGGTTGGGATTAAGTCATGTGAAGATCCATGCTTGTCCGAATGATTGCATGTTGTACTACAGTGATGATAATATTTCTAAAGAGAAGTGTGATGTATGTGGTCATGATCGTTACAAACAAGGTAACCAGTTAAACCTTACGAAACTTGTACCGCGAAAAGTTTTACGGTATCTTCCAATAGCTCCGAGGTTGCTAAGGCTTTTTTTTAACTTCGACGACTGCAGAACAAATGCGTTGGCATAAAGAAAGAAAGCAAGAGAAGGAAGGGGTCATGGTTCATCCTGCCGATGGTGAAGCCTGGAAAGAGTTTAATAATCTGCACAATGATTTTGCAGCAGATCCTAGAAATGTGTATTTTGGGTTTTGTTCGGATGGATTCTCTCCTTTCAATATGGGGGGGTCGGTCTTACAGCAATTGGCCAGTATTTCTAGTCGTTTATAATATTCCTCCAGCTCTGGTGATGTGTGACAACAACATATTCCTATCCTTGTTGATACTAGCTTATGATAAATTCAAGAAACATAAATTCACTATGAGGCTGCCCTAATGGAAACTATTAGTGATTATCCGGCCCTAAGTATGCTCTCCGGATGGTCGACGAAGGGAAAACTAGGTTGGCGTGTATGCATGGAAGACACAAAGCCTTGTCAAAATATTATTGTTATGGTCACAAAATTTGCAGGACAATTATGAGAATGCGATGAGGTTGAAGCATGGAAAGAACAAAAATGACTGGCCTCCATTTGACATAAATGTCTGGTGCTCTTCGGCGGTTGATGATAATAATGCTCACGGCTACAATTATGGCCTCGGCGCTATAGGTAAAAAACTTTTCTTGAAACCTATAATTTATTTTTGAATTTGTAACATAATGCTAACTGTCATTTCTTTAATGTTCCAGGCCAGACGAGAGCCATGTATCGTGTTGGTGGGTCTAGCAGTACTCCTTCACGTTCTTCAGGGTCATATTCTTCTGCGCCAGCGGCTTCACGCCCTACACAAGAGGATATTGAAGTGATATCTTCTCATGTGATGACCTCGATCATGCCTAAGCTCACCGACACGATCACCGAGCATATCAGCAGAGCTTTCAGAGCTACTTAGGTACGAAATTCGACTTTTCAGTATGTTTAAATTGTGAATCCTATATCTGAAATCCTAATTATTTAAACAATTGACAGGGGGGTTCGACCTCGGACCATGCCTCGATGCCGGATGATGGCGAGGATGACGACGATCTCGGCAGAGATGGTACATCTTAGATTTTCTTGAGTTGACATATTATCTATCTATGTTATAGTTTAGGTTCAGATATTTATATTAGCATACTTATGTGGATTGGATCTTTATATTTGGTATATTTATGTTTTTGTGATACTTATTCATATTCTTGTTCTATGTGATTGTTTATGTGTTTTTAATATTGATTATATATGAGAATATCAATGCGATTGTACGTCTGATAACAATTCCGAAACGATGAATTATCAATAATAAAAACCAACAGAATCAGAACCAATAATTATATATATATATATATATATATATATATATATATATATATATATATATATATATATATATAAATATATATAATATATATATATATATATATATATATATCAGCGACCGGTACAAAAATATCAAAGACCAGGTTGTAGTCTCTGATACTAAACGCATCAGCGACCGGAAAAAATGATCTCTGATAATCAAGGTATCAGCGACCAACAGGTTTGGTCTCTGTTAAGTAAACATGACGTCACCGTACACTTTCAGCGACCAAAGTGATATGGTCTCTTATGACATATCAGCGACCGGAGTGACGTCATTTTAGCGATCGGTGACGTCATCCAAGAGGTATCAGCGATCATGACTTCAACGACCAAATATTGGCATCAACGACCAAAAATAGTATCAGCGACCGGCGCGTTGGGTATCAGCGACCGTTTGTACCGGTCGTTGATAACCCTTTCTGCTGTAGTGATTAGCTCTCTTGTTACTACTTAGTGAAAAAAAAAAATTGGTGGAAGATGTTAATATAAATCCAGTAAACCCCCCCCAACCACACCCACCAACTTATTGTTGGCTCCAGCTCTAGACAACTTATTGTTGGCTCTATTTAAATGAAACTAATTTAAACTTTAAATGAGCTCCAGCTCTAGACAAAGTCAATTAATTGTTGGCTCTTTTAATTTGCAATTCTCTTTATGTTTTAATATACTAATATAGAAAAAAAAAAACTAATAATCATTCTTTTCTTAATTATATTTTTTTTCATTATGTACACAATATATTATTGTTCATATTAAATTTTTTGAATCGAGTTCAAACTAATCAATCCCAAACGATTTTCAACTTAAGCTCGTGCTGTTAAAAGAAAATTTGATAAAAGGCAATGGCAGCATAACAGATGAAGTTAATTCAACATCCTCCCTCCCTCTCTCTCTACCCTCTCTCTCTCTCTCACATGTGATGTAGGGTTCAATGAACATATATAAAACTGCTGGAATTTTCCAGAATTTTGAAGATTAGAAAATGAATTTAAGTACATAGTGCAAGATTTGTGATCGTACTAAACTACTAATTAAAGATCACAATGTAATAAGGAATGCCAGAAAATATATAAAATTAAGACGGTCTCTCCTAAAAAAACAACCACACACAACATGGCCAGTCAAATTCTCCTTCCTCTATATATATATATTACCTGAACATAAACAGCCATGATGAATTGTCTCGGTTAAATAGTAGACTCACAATAAATAATTCTACAAAATGAAATTTACATTTTTGAAAAAATGTGTTTCTCCGAAACTTGAAACTACGGCTTTTGAGACATGTCTGAAAAGAAAAGATGTAAAAAGTAAGTATATATATGGAGAGACCATACCTTCAATACAGACAGTTTCTCCCTCTACATAATCAGTAAATTGCAATTATATGCATGATCCTTGCGTCTTAGACACTAGCTATATATATAGCAAATGTCGCTAATTAATGAAATGAGATACAAATGATTTTTACCCAGAACAGAATGAAAATTATAAATCAAACTCTTCATTAATTCAAAAGTAGTCAAAAAGTTAGAAGTAATTCTGAAACTCACCAATGGCATATATAGGCTATGCAAGAGTAGCTAGTGCGCCATGTATGTGCATTTTTATCACCGCAAGCTCGACATAAGGAACAAGAAGCAAGACGTAGCCAAGGACAAACTTGCCAATTTCTCTTTCTCAAGAGAAATTAATTAATCTTTTGAATTCAAACTCCAAATTAAGAAAACACAAATCTCATGTTGAAAGCATCGGCAAGTCATCCTTGGCTGCACCATACTGCCTGGTCCAAATGTTGAGCTACCGGTGTGTGAGATATCGATTAGACCTTGCATTAAAATTGGAAATGATATCTGAAAGATTGATGAAAAGGAATGCATAAAGCTAACAGTGAGTTTATTTGAAGAGAAGAGAGGATGGAGAAGGAGTGGAGGTCCCCAATGCCTTATATAGAGTTGTGAGGTGGTAATTTATAGTAACTAGATAATAAGATAAAAACTAATTTTTGTAAATGACTTGGTGTTCCTTTGCTTTAATTTATTTATTTTATTGGAAATTTACTTATCTAGTGAATTAGATGGAGACAGCGCTAGAAGGATCTTAGGCTGGCCCAACAGAATAAAGAGAAACATGATAAGGTCTCTCCCGTCTCACTCCCATATTTTGTGTTTATTAGATTGGACTTGAGAGAAATAATTTAAACCTCCTCAAGAGAAAATGAATGCCTTTTCCTCACAAAAAGTAATCTCACTATAATACTATTATATCCCTTTTTTATTTAATTTCATATATACATGTATATATATAACATTCCGAAAAAAATTTATACCATATTAATAAAAATAATAACCCAAATAACCACTTTTGTTGGAGATTATAAAAAATATCATTTTCGCCAAATGAAATGGCAGACACAGAAGGGTGTGTCCGCCATTTTGAACGGCAGACTAAGAGCAAGTCCGCCGTTCAAAATGGCGGACATGACAACTTTTTAATTTTTTAGAAAGAGTGTCGTTTTGTTTTTTTTTTTAAATATGGTGTTTTTAAAAATTGGTGTTTTTAATATGCTATAATATTGTATATGTTTTTTTTTTGTTGTTGTTTGGAAAATATTTTAATTTAGTATATTGCTGGAGAGATTACTTTTCTGGTATCAATATCATTATCAAATCCTCATTAGAGAGTAGCATTAGCTAGCTAGGCATGCTTAAATTGGAAATCTATTAAATTAACTACATTAGGGCCCAAATGCAAATATATATATTTTTTAATATCGATCCACAAGGAATTTTGTGATATCATATATATTGGTTGTACTTCAACGACCTCTTGAATCTTCATAGTAGAAGTCAATGCATAGGGTTATACGAAGAGAAGGACATTATTAATGACTAATTAATAAATTAAACTAGTGGATGGGGGATATATATAAAGTTGTCCGGATTTAAATAAACTATATATATTTTTTAACAGAATTAAAAGTTATGTATTAGGTAGGTACCCTCCGTTTTTAAAGGAAGGACAATCATCTTTTTTTTTTGATATTACCGACATAAATGTCGAAACGTACTTTTGAACGTATCGGTATTACTTGACAGAAATATCTGTAACGCTGTCAATATATAAAAAAAAAACATATTTACTCTTGCGAATACTATCACATTCTTGTAGTTTATAATTAAGGCTACGTGATGATATCAATCATTATTTTCTTTTATTTAAAGTAGATTAAGTCAAGCATATGCCTTTTATAAATAATATATCAACCATCATTTAATTAACTAACTTGTATATATATATTATTTCATATGATAAATATGTTGATGTTAGCAACGAGCTAGCTAGAAGAAGCAAATAGTATTAATTGGAGACTACTTTGGCAATAAATAAATGGTCTTTCATATGGGAAGGAATTAACATATATATTGTTGGAGTCTTATAGATAACAATTAAATCTGGTGTTTTACAAAAAAAATAATAGTAAAAAGCTATTGATTGAATAATTAATTTGGCATCAATATATATATATATATATATATAAGATTGAGACAGTATCCGCGAGGTTAACAAGTGACTATTTGTGAGGGTATACCAACAAAAAAATATTTTTTTCTATTAGCGACGGGAGTATTCACGAGGTATACCGACAGTATCTCTCGCGGATACTGTCCCATTCTTGTATGCAAGAACGGTTCTTAATTTCTTCTTGTTCTTCTTATATATATTTTAATTGCCAACAAATACATTGGACATTTGGATCTTGAAAGTGATGAATAAGAGTTCCACAGGCTTCAATGTTTTTATAGAGTATTTTTATAAAAATGACTAATTTGAAAAGGCTTGTGCAAATCAAAATTATATGTTGTATGACTCTCTCTTTCTAAATTAATATAATTAAGCTCAAGGTTTACTACTTGAAGAAAAGATGTATGGTCATCTCCATTGACATCTCAAAATGGAGAAGAATAGATAGTTGTAACCCTTCCGGTTTGCCAAAGGGTCGAATGGCCCAAAAGACAAAGAAAAGCGTATAGCCAAGACATCATGCATGGTTTATGGGTTCTGCTATGACAGAATTATTTTTCCTTTTGGTCCTATATATAGAGTATATTTAGTTATAACTAATACTAAAAATAAAGGTTTTCAGAACCAATTCTAGTACAAGAGTCACTCATTAATTTCAGTTTAAAGTGCCTTTCTCTCTGTGAGGTGGAAAAATATAACATTGTAGTTGACAATTTGCATGATATATGCCAGTAGAGGATCTTGGATCTACCAGGCCATTAATTTGGGGCACTTTTCTGGCCTTTTTAAACTGAAATTGTTGGAAGAAATGCAACCAAATTTGATAATAATTTTTGGCTAAAATCAGTGAAAGCATTTTTGTCCAAGAATTAATGACATATACAGTCTTCATGCTAACTAATTTGAACTAGACATTGAAATTAGAAATTAATTAAACCAATAACTAATTGAATAATGTTACACTTCAAAAGTAACCGCATGCTTACAGAAACATATATATACTGATTGTATTATAAAGTAATTAAGATTGCCCCCCCATAACAAAAATATACAAGATGGTAGGAAAGAATAAGCTGTAATGCTTCCAATCTTGCTTCATAACATTTATACGAGGAGAGGTCGCATGTTATCTCTAATTATCCACTTCTAGTAGCCTCCAAAAATACATCATATATAATTAGGGTTGAGATATTGACAGAGTAGCTTTTGCTTCATGAAGTGCAAGGACAATAGATCCAAAACATCACTGCATATGACACGTACTCTGCATGAAGTAAAAACTGCTCTGTACATATCTTTACCCCATAATCAAAGGACTAATATTTAATGTTTGGTCATGATTTTATCTTCTCTCTCAATTCAATTACAATGTATTTACTTAAAACGTGTATAATATTATTTCTCCTTCCTTTCGTATTAATTGCTTCCTCCCTTTTCTCATTGTTTTCCTTTCTTATTTTCCTTCATTGACTTAATTCTGGAGCATAACATACTCTGCAAGCAATGGAAAACTATTAAGAAAATAAATATTTCAAGGTAGAATTTCATGTGTATCCTACCAAAAATGTAAATTATTAATGTGTCCTAATTCTAAAACTGCATGCGATTAATATATTAATTTACTTTCACAAATACTTAATGTACATATATTTATAATAGCTTGTACCCCCTTCCAATTTTCAAGAAGATAAAAATTACCCTTAATCAAAAGAGAACTATGAATTACCCAATGTCAAAAGTATTTACTGTGATGAAATAAAAAAAAATTCCAAATTAAGAGTTGAAAGTAATTAGCTATGCAGGACCAATTTCACCTCTATTATTGTTTTTTTTTTTTTCCAAATCTAAAGAACTTTCATTTTTCTCTTTTTTTGAGTAAAGGCTGGAGGTCAAGCCACCCAACTATTTAATACCGTTGTTATTAGTTACTAAAGAACATGGCTTCTCACATAAAGAACATGTGTCTTAGTTTCGAGCCCATAACTTTTCACATAAAGAACATGTCTTAGTTACTAAACCAAATACTAGTTCTCTTTCATTTTTCTCTTTCACGCATATTAATTTTGCTCATCCTTTTTTTCATATATGTATATAATGTATGTATATATATTGTGCAAATTGAATTGGGGGTAATAATCTTCAACTCTTAATTACTAATTAGCCTATATAATGTACGCATATTAATTTTCCTTTTTAATTTTGTTACTGTTTTCATTACATAGTACTCTTTGTCTCTTTCTCATCTTAAATTGGTCATAATCTTCAAGGATAAAACAAATAGAAAAAAAAAAAAAAAAAAAACACATGTAAATGGGAAAAAAAAATTACATTTTTTTTTAAAGTAGAGTGGCAGGAAAAGAGAAAGACGAGCGGCTAGAAAGATACTTTTATATATATATATATATATATATATATAAGAAGAATAATGTCATAGGTATAGAACACTTTTTGTCTGATAGTCCAGCAGAGAGCTAGAGGGGTTTTGCATTGAAATGGTAAATTTTATATTTTTATTTTCAGAACTCAGAAGTGTAACACATGCGCAGTTTAAACTTTTTGGAAGGATATACATAATTTTCGGCCTAAATATAATTATAATATTTTCATGGAAAAAGTATGGAGATAAATTTTAAAACTTCTTTTGTGATATATATACCTTTTTCATTCTTGTAATTAAAATAAAAATGACACATATTTGTATATTGCAACATCGCTTATATTAATTATATATATAAGCCAACCAACTCTTAACGCCATCTATGCATGTTAGCACTTAAGTGCTCTAATAATTAAATTACATTATTTTATTTTATGGGTTATGCTAATTAAGTAATGCAATTCCTTAATTTGGTCCTTCGTTAAGATCAAATACTATTTCCCATGGAGACATATAATCGGCTAGCTATACGATATATAAATAAAATATTCTGATTCTGTGAGTACAAATTTTTTTTTAGTACCTGTATTAATTTTAAATAACAAAAATAACATGAATGAATAAAAGCAAGAATGAAAAGATTAATTATTATGCGATGCACACACATAAAATGGAGATGTATACATCAAATTGTATTGTTGTGTGTGTACGTACGCGTGTGCATCAATTAACCTTTAATCTAACGATTAATATAAAGCTTTCGGTACAAAAGATTGCAAATTTAAAATTCAACCAAAAATATTTGGTAGATATTTAAAGTTAGAAAACTTAACTCTTACTTTTACCGATGACATTTTTCCTCAAAGAAGAAAAAAAAAATCATTCCTTCAAAATATCCTAGTAAGTACACTACGTTCACACTAGCTATATATGAAACAGTTTACAATAGCCCATGTATATATATGTATTACCGATTATAGCTGGAACTTTACTATTTTAAAATTCATATATATATATAGAGAGAGAGAGAGAGATTGACTATGGTGAGTTGCAAAGTAAAACAACATTTTACTTCACGCTCGTATTCAAATTTAAAAATTCAAACAACCGATCCGAACATCTCAACATTTTCTACATATTGAAATGTGCTTGGAGACCAAATTTTACATTTTTTGGAATTTTTTTACTATTTATTAAGCCACTTTGAAAATCGCAGATCCGGGTGAACAGTAAAAAACAGTAAAATTTTATGGACCATTGGATTAGCGATTTTCAAAGTGGCTTAATAAATAGTAAAAAAATTCCAAAAAATGTAAAATTTGGTCTCCGAGCACATTTCAATATGGAGAACATGTTGATCGGTTCGGATCGGTTGTTTGGATTTTCAAAATAAAAATATGAGCATGAAGTAAAAATGACCTCTTACTTCGCAACTCACCATAGCCCATCCCTATATATATATATATATATATATATATATATATATATATATATAGAGAGAGAGAGAGAGAGAGAGAGAGAGAGAGAGGTTGGCTAAGCTCAAAACGTTTGTTCCTAGCCTCAGGAATAAACGATTCGGTTCTTCAATTTTTAAAGTCCAAACGGTCAATCCAAACAACAAATGTTTAATCTATATTAAAATGTGCTTGGAGACCAAATTTTACATTTTTTTGAATTTTTTTACTATTTATTAAGATGGTTTGAAAATCGCTATTTTTATTAAAATTCTGCACCATTGGAAAACAGCGATTTTCAAACCATCTTAATAAATAGTAAAAAAATTCCAAAAAATGTAAAATTTGGTCTCCAAGCACATTTTAATATAGATTAAACACCTGTCTATTTGAATCGACCGTTTGGATTTTGAAAATTGAAGAACCGAATCGTTTGTTCCTGAGGTTAGGAACAAACGTTTTGAGCTTAACCAACCTCTATATATATAATATATATATAGAGAGAGAGAGACAGAGAGAGAGAGAGAGAGAGACAGACAGACAGACACATGATTAATTTCCTAGATACATTCTTAGTGTCATTAGTAAAATTTAATTGTTGCCTCCATTTTATTGAAATTTCAGAATTAATTATCTTCTTATTTTGAAGTATACAGTACACCTTTTTACCAACAGAAAATAATTTATAATATATATATATTATAAATTATTTAGCTATATATAGTTCCAGCTAATAAATTATTTAGCTATAGCTATAAATTATTAAAGGCGTTGCATCTATATATAGCTAGTTTATTGGTTGCTTTCTAATACAGCCCATGGTTCCTCTTTCTCTCTCTCTCTCTTAACGTCCATTAAAATGCCCATGTCTCTCGTAATGCCAAAAGAATATATAAAGATGCAACGCCTTTAATTGTAGCTGGTGTCATTTTCCGAAATATATCACAACATTTGCATCCGGATAGTAACCCATTGTGAAGCTATACATGTACAGCAAGAGCATCCTTTTTTTTTTATATTTTATGTATGTGTCTGTCCGATCTGCATTAAAGGGAGGGAGTGTGTTATAATTGCACACCTTATCTCTAAAGTGTGTGTGGGACTCACAACAGAGAAAATGGATTCAGATGCTCCAAAGGAAATCTTCCTTTTATGGATTTGTATTTTGGAAAGAAGTTAGAGAGAGAGAGAGACAATTAAGAGAAACATGGCATGGCCGGTGCAACTAGATGTGTATCCCACAATGATGATTGGATCGATCTTGCTAATAATATTGCACACATCCATCAGGTAAAAGGTTTTGTACGGTTGAAAATATAAAAGTTACTTTTTTCTTAATGGATGTTCATCATCTTGTATTTTAGCAGCTGTTTGATTGCATCCAGTTGAAAGTAATTGTACCATGAATTATTTGAGTACAGATTTGGATGGGCACACCATTATTTATTAAATAAACTACGCTGTTTATCATACGGAGAGCGAATATTTTCCAACAGTCATCTCGCCTCCAATTAATACAAAATAAAGAATTCATATACATGAATTATGAACAGATTTAAATTTGTTTTAATGCTCCCAAAAAGATGAACTCTTTACAAATCTACATGGATAACCTTTTCCGGCGCATCAAAATTCTTGCGGTTTACGTGATCACTTCCGCACGAGAGAAAATATTTTCTCATTATTGAAAATTCTGCAACATATTACAATCCTAACTATAGTGTTATATAAACTTATGGTCTTTAATATTATAAATGAGGGATGAAAGTCCAGTAAATTAAAGTTGATTTTAAATTTTAGTTTGAGGAAGGTATATATGAATGGAGTGCACATGCCTACAAATTTAATTATATTAGAAGAAAAATAAAATCACTTTGATATATAATTAGGCTCACTTAAGAAAACGCTCTGTCTATCTCCATCTCCTCCCTATCTCTCTCTCCTCTTTGAGGAGAGAGAAAGAGGAGAGAGGAGAGAGATCGGGATTACAAAGTCTTGATATTCTGAATGGGGATTTTAGGGGATGTGAATTCGTTAAATGAAAATATTAATTACTAGTTATTGACGATTATCTATTAAACATAATTTTCTATGTATAAAGTTATGTAAAGTTCAATATATTTATATTTATTATTAACAAATACATAATAAACATAAATATATTAAATTCTACATGACTCTATTAGGGACAGAGCCGAAAAAAAATGCTATACACTATTTTTAATACTCGTAGTACGATTTAGTGTACATCTTATTATTAACAAATAGTCAAATACAGATTAAAAAAAAATTGCTGTTAAAATTAAACTACATTAAATTATTGATCAGCTTCTCAATGCAAGTTTCTAGCTTAGTCCTAATTAAAATAAGTGTTGTGGTTTTCAAATCTTGAAGAACTATCATTCATCACACACACACACACATATATAAACTGGGAGTACGCTTTAGTGTAATAGTACGTGTACATTATTATTAACAAATACAGGTTGAATAAAAGATGTACACACTAAAAAGTATTCCCACTATACAAGAGGAACGATAGTTTTTCAAGATTTGAAAACCACAACAGTTTTGTTAATAATTAGGGTCAGATCGGAGTTGAAAACTTTAGTTTGAGAAGTTTGTATAATTTTTTTTTTTTGAGTAAAGGTTATGCTATCCAACTATTTAATATATTTGTTATTATAACAAAGGATTTCTTCCATCTGAGTTTCAAACTCATGACCTCTCATATAGAGACCATGTGCCTTAGCCACTAGACCAATTAGAGCCTGTTCGGCAGCATGGAAATTTTGTAGAAATAGGAATTTAAAATAAGGGAATGGGAATTTCAATTTGTCAAAACTAAAGTTATTTAACCCATGAAATATTTTAGAATATAGGTGTTTGGCAAATGCATGGGTAATTTGTTAGGATGTTGGTTTGTTTTTTCTTTTTATAAAAGATGTAATACTACAACTAAACTATATTAAATGTATTAATATTAATAACTGATTATGATAATATAAATGTATATATAAATTATAGCTTTCGTATTATTAAACAAAATTTCTTTTGTCTTATTTTAATTGACTCGAGCAAGCTTGACTAGAAATAATTTGATTTATAATTAGGTTAATCTATTAATATTAACTTAAAATTAGCTTAATATATTAAAATTAAGTGTTGCTAGTTTAATTATGTTTTTTTAATAATTATTTGTATTATTAAACTGTGCTTGTTTAATTAAGTATAGTTTTTGTATTATTAAATTGTGTTGTTTAATTGAATACTTGAATGTACAAGTTAATGATATTCTTTTGAGTTTCAGCTTTTGGAAAAAAAAAACGGAGGTCCAAGTGAATTTTATTTTTTCCAACAAAAGCTATGGTAGAGAGCATGATGGGTTCCAATATGGGTACAATAATGGGAATTTTAATCAGCTGCCGAACACCCTATAGGTAAAAATACCATTACCTTCATTTTTCCATTTAAAACTCATGGGAATAGGTGCCACCGAACAGGTCCTTAAAGACTACTTCTGTGAAGTTTGTATAATTTAGTGTAGTGTAATTTTATATTATAAGAGAAGTTGAATAATATTGATCAAACATGCAAAAAAAAATATAAAATTTAATGAAAAAAATTACAAACTTGTATAGAGGAGAGTTTAGCCTCCTTTTCTCTCACTACCCTCCATCCCTGAACCCTGAAGTCTTATTTCTTTTTAGCAAACAATGCATAATAATTGGTTATGTAAGCTTGGTTTTTCAGTTTAATTTCACCTCAAACTGTAACCTCTCTCGCCATTTCACTGCTCCACCATGAGTACATAAGGAAATAAATTTGTTGCTATTATTTGGAATAAGAGGAACCTGTTATTCTGATCCCAACCATTAATTTTTGTTGAAATCCGTGCATAAAAATATTACTTCATTAAAGTTTGTGCATGAAAAAATTTGAACGGATGGAATCAGAATAACAGATTTCTGTTATTCCCAAGGAATAACAGCAGATTTAATTCCTATGCATAAATATTCAACCTAGCTAGCTAGCTAAATGCCTACATACTACTATACTAGTGCAACACTGGTCTAAGATTAAAAATGCATCATCGGAATAATTATAAACTTTATATTATTTTTTTGGCCCTTAAGTAATTTGTATAATTAAGAAAGTCCAATTAAACCGATCAATCACCTAGAATACACATTTTGATTTTTAGAATTATCGTTTGAAATGCACACTAGACACAGATAGGGGCTGGACCTCTATATTTAATAAAAAATAATAATATTTTTGACAGATCTATAGTAATGTACGATACTAGACTTACAGTTACGTAATAATTAATTATCTAGACATTTATGATGTATATATGTAGTATATTAGAAGTAAAATAAAGTTTTGGTTAAAAGTAAAATAAAGGCAAACATGTGCCATTTCAAATTATTATGCTCTTCTTTTTACTGCTTTAGAACAAGTAACGAAACGGTGGATCGCACTTGTGGTCCTATCAAATGGTTGTCTTTATTCGTTAGTAGACCCCAGAAAAATTTAATTATAAATCTATAAAAAGCTAAGTCAATCATATATAGATATTATATATATACGCAGATCGAGTTACTCAGAACCATCCCCACTAATCCCCGCTAATCAGAATTCTGTATGGTGGGGCCACAGCACGTTGTCCACTTTCCTAAAACGGAAAGTGTATTGATGCTCTGAGGCTATTTATTTTTTCAACTGGGCAACCCTCATGGGCTTAAAAAATCACCATTAACTCATGATGATTCTGTACACCCATACTTAAATAATATACCTTCACGTGATTCCTTTTATTTATTATAATGTTAAAATTGAGGCAGATTTAAAAAGAATAATAATGATAATTATTTTATAATTTTAACAAAAAAATAAAATTTTATGGATTTTACGATCATATAAAAAATATTAATTAATGGTAGAATCATTATGACCTAGCTATCTATGCAAAAATTAGTACCGAATTTGTTCTCTAATGTTCTATAGGTGTCGCATTACAGCTAGGTGTGAAATGATCCGATTCTTTTTTATTTTTAAAAATTATGTGAAAGTTGTTGATGTTTGATAAGACTGAAATAAGTAGTGATTTTCTCCATCACTTAACTTCAAATATTATCAAAATTCGGATTACAATCGTTTAATTTAGGTCGAATTAGACTTTCGCTATTTTCCTTGATTATGTAGAATTGCATTTTTTTTTTTTTTGTAGGGATAAAACAAGCATAAAATGAAGCATTTTAGACACTTAGGTCCCAGCTATGCAGTTGCCAATTCATCCGCATGCAAGTGGAGGTCGCCAGATACATACAGGTGCATTACAAACATATAAGAATATGCAGTGCAGGAATTCCATGCGGATGAATTATCCAATCGCATGCAACCTCCCTCAACAGCATGCACCAACTGGCAAACAACAGTTACAGCACTAAACTTGGCAGTCAAGCTTCACTAAGCCCACTAACACATGATAGACGATTCACAACTCATCTCTCTATCTAAATAGGAGTACAAAACCTAGGAGAGTATAAATATGATAGATCTAGAGTTTCTTAGGACTAGTAATGTCTCTTGTATAGATGTAGAAAAGAAGAATATCAAGACGGTGTGTAGAAGAACAAGAGAGACTTTATAGATGTCTCATTCTATCTCTCTTTTACTGCTTTTATCATGTCTCTTGTATCTTTTGTTGTTGATATCGCCATGAGAGGCTAAATAACACCTTTCAAGGGTGAAGGCATGTAATATTGAATTCTTATGAGTTTAATCTAGAAGTTTCATATTATTTATCATTTGTGCTTGATATGAATTCTACTACACTTTATTCTTTGTATTTCTATCTTAATTTGGTGCGTGCTAACCTCTTCCGTATGGTGATGGCCACATCATAGTGTTTAGGCGTATAAGGTTGACATGTTAGGAATATGGTACAATTATCTAGATCCAATAAGAAAAATAGACGTAATTGTTGATTCATTGTGATTCGACCTCAATTAGAAACCTATTAGAATATAGATCTGCAGACGAAAGTCGCTTTCTATAGACTAGTAGTGGGATAATCTCAGTTATTTCAACTACGGAAGGTATAAAGGAAGGACGTGACTATGAACTTAAATCCTTCTAGTCTTAGCAATAGAGGCTTATCATTGATCTTTATGCGATTGATTAGGGTGAAGTTTGGGTACTATCCCCTTACCAGTCCTCTTCAGTTAGGGTGCTATAAAGTCCCTGTGATTAGCACTAAATTAGGATTAGCAGCTCTCAGATTTGCATTTAATACCATTTTAGGGCGCACACAGTTCTGATCAAACTGCAAGTGATTCTGATTGGAGTTAGAAACCATAATTGACAGGTTTAGCACTCGCATGCAATTAATTACAGTGCTGCGTATAATTATTTTTTTCAACCAGAAACTAAATTAAACAAGTAAGAAAGATAGATAGTCTTATCCCTAGAAGTTATCTTCTATACACAAAACAATTGCTTTGCTGTTTAACTATTTCCACAACTAAACAAACCAAACAATCAAAACAACCACATCAAACAACTAAATGACCAAAACCTAGATTTAATTATTAATAGATCTCTTAATACACAATCTATGTGGACCGACATCCCGATCTATACTATATGGTAGATTCACACACTTGTGAATCAATTGTAAAGTAGAGAATTAGTGTTATAAGTATTATTAGCTCTGATTTTGACCAATCAATGTTCTTCATCTTAGAAAAATAAATGAAGCAACCAGCTAGCTGGGATATTGGCCTTGGCTAAATATATACCCAGACTTAGCCTACGGGCAAGAAAAAAAAATTGAAATAAGTAGTCACCCACGATTCTTTATTTCAACTTTTGTAATAAATATTTTTTTTTTATTTTAATTTCAAACTTATAACCTAAATATGTTAAAACGAAATGCGTATGAATTTTAAGCCGTATTGGACGGCTCCAATCGAACCTAAATATGTTTCTGATGTATATTGGACCCAAATTTTACTCAAATTATTATATATCCAGGCTCAATTTCACAATTTGTCTTTTGGATGTCTACTATAGGTTACAAAACAAAATTGAAAAAAGTACACTCGACACACAACATGTTGCAAAACATGGTCCTACAGGACCACCAGAAAAAAAATAATGTTGCAAAACATGGATGGGACCTTGCCAAGGTGTGGCCATTCATGCGTTCTGACTTCTGACCACAACGCTTTGGTCCAGATAACATGCAGTAATTAACCCCAAGCGATCATATATAAATAATAGATCCAGGCATTAACTTTATTATTTTTTTCTGAAGTCAGGGATGTAATATCAACACACTATATTTACCTTTTTTTGAAGATTGATATTAATTAATAAGATTAAAGAGGTACCAGTTAATTATGACGTAGAATTAAATTTTACTTGAATCCTTGCATTCCTTGCTACAGATGCATGCATCTAGCGGCAAAAACGAATCAGATACGGAACGAATATAACTCCCAAAATTAGTGAATTATTAAACCCGTAGCTTGGATGATGAATAATCAGATCGATTGTATTAATCAGGGCTCAGTACTTTTTTTTCAAATAGCATTTGAAGTATAAATTAATATAAGGTTACAGTGCCATGACTAATGTCTTAATGCTAAAAAATTGTTTTAATAATTTATAGAGTTCAAATAATTAATATTGAAGGTCTCATGTTCTCTATATTAAAAATATGTTTAAGATCAAATTTTACATTTGTTTTTATCTAAATGGCGTTACTTTTTTATTCGCCACTATGTCAATATGTCATACCGTCAAAGGGACACTTCCATCTTGAGGTACACATGACTAGGACAGTTTAGACTAAACGACCGATGCCATAAATTTGTTGTAACGAGATTCAAAGCATGTTGACAAATTAAAGCATCCAAGCTTCGGGTTTATACTTATAAGACTTTTTTGTAATACTTATAAGTAATTATAATGATGAATAACATAACTTTTTATAATATATATTAAACTATATAATATATATCAACTATTCGAATATAGATAATTGAACGTAAAATCATATCCATATCCATAATCTACAGGATATTCGGTGGATATTCATATTTAATATTTGAATACGGATTAGATATTATTCACTCTGTTGTCACCCCCAGCTAAATACACCTCCACGTTGTACGAATTAATTAAATTTGTTGTATATTTTTGCGTCACAATTTGTAAGAATTCCCTATTGCTTGTTTATATATTTTTCTTTTTGGTTTCATGTTATCATTATGTAGCTTTCATAGGGGAAGAATTAATTAATTTAGGTCTCAATGACCAAGCTGTCATCTTGCAAGGAAATAATTAACTTCTCCAATTAATTAAATGGTTCACCATCAAATCAATAGTCAAAAAATTGTTGTATCTAAAGAGGGTGAATACAGTGTCTTAAACAATTTTGGATGTTTTTCGTAAAAGTATAAAACTAACAACAACAATCAAGTAATAAAATACAAATAAATAAGAGTAAGAGCGATTGACACACGGGATGTTAACGGAGTTCGGCTTAAAATACCTACGTCTACAGGGTAATGCAAACTTCGTCAGTGCATATTTCCTATTATCCAAAAGGAAAGATATAACTCATGAGACGTGAGTTCAACACACGTGAGAAGTTACAGCCTAATTCGTGTACAATGTGAGCCTAGAAGCTCGAGTTAGAGAGTCATGACGAAAAAGATCATCACACAACTATGGTTTTATGGTGAGCACAGATGCTCGAGCCGGTGAACCTTTAATACCCTACAAGCGGTAAGTCACATGGCTATTCGAAGAGAGCACTAAAGTAGATCTCCACAATATAGAACAACAAACCAAACACTCTAACTAGCTAGATCTAGAAGTAGGTTAGTCAAGTTGATTTGAGATTATTAAAGAAGTATTGAAGTTTAAGCTCTCTCAAAGATGGAAGCTCTCAAGAACACAGAATTAGTGATTTTTGAATATTATAGGTGTTAGCTTGAATCTAAAGTTAGGTATTAACTCTATTTATAGAGGAACTGTCAAATCTAGGTATTTAAACCGATATGTTCAATACGGTAAAGTCCCATTCTAACATATAGTATAAACTATTTGAAATTAGGTTTTTCGCATTTTTGAATTATGAACTAACTGTTCAGAACATTTTGTATGTTCTGAACGGATAGTATATTTCATCCCAATTATGTGTTATATGAATAGCGTTCATACGGTTGACATCCGTTGGGAACTGAAACTATTTGAATGTTCCCTGGAACGAACGAAACTGAACTGTTTTGAATGATTGTTAACCAGAATCATTTATTTTGTACTGGACACTTGTCCATCCGGAACCATTCAATACATTTCGTACTGAACAGTTTTCTTCGTAAAATATTGTTGATTTATTCGATTCTTCAAATTAATTTTATAATTATAATGTTCATGAACCTACAAACTCACTCATACAAAGTGATAGTAATATTATTAAATCATATACAATTTTATATATTCATTAAATTTTATTATTATTTTTTTCAACAACATGACATATCAATATCAGTAGTATCTTGTCTTCTTCTTCTTCTTTTTTCTTTTTTTTAGTTAAGTTTGATATTTTGTTTTTTTTAAGTAAAAAATTGAAAGTTATTCAATTATTTAATATTTATAAAATATTCTACATTTAAATTTTTTATAAAATATTCTACATTTAAATTTTGAACCTGCAATTTTGCACACAAAAACCTATGTCTTATCAATAAATAATAAACTAATTCTCCGTCTTTAATTGTAACATTAACATTATATTCACTCTTATCTTATTGTCTGCCCAAAACAGTGAAAGGTTTGTTTTTGCATTCACAAACCGCTTGAATACATCTTTTATTCAAAAAAGAGAAGGCTAGAATATATATATATATATATATCAAGGTTAAATTGATTGATTGTGAGTTGGACAGTTGAAGTTGTTCTCCACAAATTATTTCATAAAGGAAATGTTACATGTAACTTACATAGTAACAAGTCAGGTTATTTCTTTAAAAATTTATTGAATAAATTTCAAACGATGAATTTAAACTGTTAAAACTATATATTCTACTTCACGAGTGATATTTTACATATAAAAGGTTTATAAATCTTCATTTTTTTTATAGCTTAACTTTATACTATATGAATTCAAAAATTTATCATATTTGTATGTAAATGTCTCGTAAATTAATTTCAACAGTTTGAATTCGTCATTTAAGCATATTCAGTATTTAAAGTAACACAATATGTCACTATACTACAAATAGCACGTTAGCTTATTCAAAATTAAAAAATAAATATCATGGGTCGCCAGATTCCGAAAAACAAAAAAATCTACGTCATAGCTAAATATATACTATTCTTTTGGAATATAATCTGAAAGAATCATATTATCTAGCTATATAGGTTGGTTTTTATTTTTATTTGTAATATTTATATTAAATAACATTGACGCATAGTTTGTCTTTTTGCGCCTTTTTGGCACCCAAGAATATGTGCTAAAAGTTGGAAAATGATAGAAAAATAGGTCAACTTCCCAATGATTTATCGATATTTGTTGTTCAGTTCCTATTAGAAAAATGACAAAATAAACATCTGTAGATTTCGGATGAATTGAGGCCCCATTTAGATTTGAAGAGATCTCCACCTCTTGGAATCAAGCTTGTAAGAGAACCGGTGCTGTTAATGAAATTACCTTTTTTTTCTTTGTCTTTTCTTCTTCTTTCAAGTAAGAATATTTGGACTTCTTTACTAAAAGTTAGAATATATGGACTTATTTATATGAAGATTTCTTTTTAAGCATTATGGTGAAAACAGTATTCAAATTATTTGTAATACATTTATTGAGTTCGAATTATAATGTTCTTACACAAAAGTTAATTTATTTTTAAAATAGAAATTTGAAAATTTAGCCTTCGAAATCATATTTTTTTTAATGTTTATATAGGACCCTATTTTCGAATATCAAACTCACTATCTCTATAATGTCCTATGCCCACTAGATTAGAGATTGATTCTTAAAATTTTGTATCCCCTAAGGTAACTCAAACTTTTGAGTTTGGATCCAGTCTATCAGATTAGAATCTGCATGAATATTAAAATAGTGAGCGATAAAAAATGAATATATAAAAATTAATTTATAAAATTTTATTTTTTAGTCACTTAATTTATACTAAATAAATTAAAAAAATTATAAATTTTACATATAAATAAATGTATTATTCATAAAATAGATATGTTTAAACAATTTAGATTTATTATTTAAAGTCAATCCGATAAGTTTTGAAGACCATAACACTATATGTCACTAAATATGCATAGCATGGTAGCTCAACGCACCGAAATTTTTATTAATACTATTTCCAACAAAAAAATAAATAAATAACCACAATTTTTAGAGAATTTAATATTTATCATGGCCGCAACGACAAATGGCGGTCCCGGAACCGCCATTTGTCGTTGCGGCTCCTAAAAAATTAAAAAAAAAATACACCGCAATATGCTAAGTTTTTTGAATTTTTGAGGAGCCGCAATGACAAATGGAGGTCCTCGAGAATGGAGTCACCATTTGTCGAATTCTCTAGTTTCAATAGTCTTTTGGTTTTTTTTTGTTTTTTTTAAATGATATTAATAAAAATTTCGGCTCAGCGCTATATGAATATTTTAATCAGGCAATTTGAATTCAAACCCAAAAGGTTTAATGAAATTTGGATTGCATTTTTTCTTCAAAAAAAAAAATTGCCTTGGAGGATCCGCATCCCCAGTACCTACGGGTTACCAACCATGCAAACCGAACAAGCATTATACAGAACTCTCAAAAATCCAAAGCTCTCTTCCTTTCCAGCTCTAACCTTCTTTGCGATTAGTAGGTCGGTATTGAATTTTCAGGTTGTGCTTCGCAAAATCAATACGGAGAGAAAGAAGAAAGAAGAGAAAGGAAGCAGCAGCCGCACGCTTATCTCGCTACAGTAAAACCTACACCTTAAATCGGAGGGTACAAAGTTCAGAACTTTTGTGCAAGACGTTCTCCTGCATTCCCCTCACTACAATACCCGCGTTCCTTCTTTTCTCTCTCCGATTACCTCTTCTGGAGCAGATAGATGGTCGTGGACAAACCGGAATTGTGCAGAATTTCCCTTCCTTCCCTTTACATCATTTTTGGATGGAGAGTAGAAGAAGGAAGGGAATGGAAAGAAAATAAAACTTTCCGTCAAATCGCGTTTGGTTGACAAAATTATATCGGAGGTGAAAGGTTTAACATTATATAATTATAATCAATAGAATCGGATTTCCTTCCGATTTAGAGTGCAACGAATGGATATAAATTTTATTACAAATATTATCAGAAAAAATAATACAAATGTTCAACTCTATATTTTACCTGTATAATTTTCATACAAGTTTTTTTGCCATAAAACTACAACAGCTGCCAAATTTCTCATTAATCTTTTAAATTTTAATCAATCAAGCAATAAATATGAAAGAAAGATAAGTTAAATATACTTATATTTCTTTCTATTCCACCATTTCATTTCTTTTTATTTTTCACCTTCTCTTTCTTCCTCTACTCTCCATCCATCCAAACAAGATGTTAATGAAGGAGGTTTTCCTCTCTGGAGCACGGCCTCAGAGGCAGCGATGGGACTCTCGTTTCCATTAGTACCGTACTTCAGTTCTCAGACAAATATTTATATTTTCTTCACTTCTTTGCTACCTTTCTTTCTGTGCACCTGCCAAATAATCTAACTGAGAAAAAATGGGAATAATGACAAATTTCACCGATTTTTATAGAACCAGTTTGCGAATTGAAACACAAAAATCTTTTTTTTTCCCTCTATAATTCAAGAAAATGGACTGAGCACCAGTAAGACTTTGTTTCCCTTTTTCTGGTAAATTTTGAACAAAAGCCCAGTATTATCCTAGCCAAATCAAATTTGTTTTATATGGGCACAAGTTAACAAATAATCAATGGTTTTACATCCCAATAATTTGCTATTAAAATCATAGCACTATATTTTTTTTTCTTCAATTTGGCCACCCTCACTTCTCTGTCATCAGTGTCATGTCCTTGTTTCTCTTTTCCTGCAGGTATATGCACCTTATCAACTGGAATGATCTGATGCATCAGTCTTATCCATTCCTATCCTAATCCATCCATCCAAAGAAACAATTTCCATTCAATTTTATTTTTAATAGATTAAGCAGTTATAAGGTACAGCCAACACTCCGAAAAAAAATATTTACTATTTTAAATTATTGAAATTTCAGAATTATCATCACCTTGAAATATATATATATATATATATATATATATATATAATATATATATATATATATATATATATATATATATATTGTCAGAAATGCTGGCATTATTTACGCATCTCCTACGACACGCAGACAATGTATGCGCATGTTTTTTTAAAAATGATATATCGGTACTCAATTTTAAAATGTTGGTTATTGTCAAATTAAATTTCATCAAACAGGTTGTTTTTGTTTGAACTTTGAAATAAAAGAAAAATACATGACAGCTGAGGATTGAAACTTGACTGTCAATGGTAACGCAATATGCACTATGAATTGTACGGACTGATGTACTTTTCATATGCTCTATAAATTTGGTCGTTCACGACGTACTTTTCATATAGAAATCATGTTAAATAATTCAAATTGACTGTTTGAATTTTAAAAATAGAGATATTAATTCATAATACATACCAACATGTACTATAATATTACCCTAGCCTCCCGCATACTCAAAATGATTATAAAAGTTCTTGCCAAAAAAAATTATTATAAATTTGTGTCTCACATGAAATTTTGCCCATCTTACTAAAAGTTTTAGCTCTGGCGTTGTGGACGGACCATATTAGAAATTAACATTATCTCGTTTTTTTTTGTCAATTAAAGTAGTAGCCAACTCCAAACTATATATACGAACCATAAAGCTACTAGAAAAATAATTTTGCTCCTACAAATTTTGTTTAAGTCTGTTCATCAACCTTTTTTAACAATCAATTAGTTTCAAATTAACATTTTAAATATTATTATTCATGTTGTGCACAAGGAGAACGGAGTAGGTCCGATGCACAAGGAGAACGGAGTAGTTCCGAGACCTTCCGATCTATCTCAAAATCTGTGCGCAAGACCAGATTTGGGGAACAGATTAGCCTTTACCATAAGGGTACACCATTAATTATGAATGACTAAAACATTTTTGTGACTTGATGCATGTACAATGAAATTAATTATATATCCCAAATATGATTTGTCGGTGATATATATTATATATAATGAATGTAAAACAGGTCTCATCCATACATTTATACGCGCGAATAGATAACAATACTTTTTCTTATGTAGCTAAACCTTAATTATTCGATAAAGCCTAAATTTTTTTCTTATCTAACTATAAGCGAATTAAGTTTATTAACATATATCGGTACAGACATGCATGCACATGTTCATTATTAGCACAAAAATGAAAAGAGTTTAAAAATAATTCAACCAAACTAATTAAGAAAGCATAATTTTAAAGGAACCATTTTTGTAATAAAGTACGTACTAATACAGACAATGAATGTCGACTAGCTAGAGAGTCGGATTCTCTCGCAACCTAAAGCACGCACGCACCGCCATGCACCGTTCTCTACTTACATTTTCAATAAACTGAAAAATGTGTGCCTCTATCTGAACAGCTGTTCCTTATTAAATGGATTAAAATTAATTACCATATTCTCCGCTCATTATACAGAGATTCCAACATCAAATTGCAACAAAAGGACGAAGTTTATGAAGTGGCGTTGGTTTTATTTTGTTGGAAGACGTTCTTGCTAGCTTATTTTAACTGTTTATTTGTCGGCAGCACAAAATTTCATACAAAATTAAAGAAAGTTATTCATGCAGAGCTGTACCACATTGGTTTCATATCCATCGTCTCTGGACAAAGAACAACTATACTATTTTTTCCTATAATTTAATGTATATTCCAAACTTGTCAAGTTTAATGAGCGCTTTCCAATGTACTGTCACTGACTAGCTAGATCTAGTTTGATGCAATGAGTCATCGTTAGCACTAAAGATTTTTCTTATCTTTTATAGTATTTGATTATATATATATATATATATATATCATTTGAAGCTTCAAATGAATCAATGTTACAATAATATGTTAGTTCATAGTACATTGTGATCTCACTGGTATCAAACTGCTCCAAATATCAGACAGAAAGTGTTAACTGTTTTCATTAAGGTAGCATTGGATTAAGAGATTATCTATGTCTCAACAAAGTATAATGAAGAGAAAATAAACAGAAACATCATATGAATGCCTTTGCGCTTATTCTAAACTGATAGTCTGAATGTCTGATACCACATACCAGTCACTGATACACCCAGGAGGCCAGGACTATGTACAAGACAATCCGTATGCACATTTAATGAAATTACAGTATTCTCCAGACAGAGTTACAGGATTTAGCATAATTTTCTTTTTTTTTTTCCTGATTTATGCGTTTCAGAATTCAGACCTCAGATTTGGAAGAAGTTCAGGCTGTAGTTGCAACTTGAGTCTCTCTCTGTCTGTCTGTCTCTCTCTCTCTCTCTCTCATTCCCACATTCATTTAACGGGTCAAATAAAACAAGAAAAGAGATTTAGGTAGCATGATGACAGGTGTGATGATCAATGCAAATCTAGAGCTTAGCAGCAATTGGTCCAGAACTGAGCAATATTCTTAAATAAACAAAGCACATGTGGCTTTTTGTGCCACTGCTCTTTTTAAGTTGCTTTGGTAATGTCATCCACATCCACATGCATTCCCCCATCACCTCTAAAAGATATGTACTAGTCTATGTCTAAAAAAATCTTAGTGGTGTTCCAAATAATACCACCACTATGCTTGGTTGGTAGTAAGGCCAGTTGAATGATTCATGCATTCTTTAAATCAGAGTACTCAATTGGCTATCAAGATGGGAGCAGCTTGGGCCCGATGCCCATCGGATTCAGACTAGGTCCGATGAGCTCCATCACCGTCCGATCCTCCTTAGAATCCGTGCCATTGCTTTAATATCCGTACACGATTGCTTTAATATACGTGCGCACGGAACTTAAAGTGAATCGGACAGTTATAAAGCCCATCGGACCCAAGCTTGTCCCTAGCTAGATGGGCATCGATGACCTATATGTTTGATGTATATAGAGTACTTATGACCTCTTTCTAAATTCCAGGCTTTTTAATTAGGCCAACATGGACATGTTTTGGAGAGCATAAAAAAAAATATTCATATTGAATGCAATGGCTCATAAGGTTTGATTATGGTACTAGCTAGCTAGAGATTTTATACACAATAGGAATCTTAAGTATTGGATTTATTTTTTTCTCAGCTATGGACCAGATTGTTTGCACTGAAAAATAATAGCATAATGCTTCAAATACGCCAATATAATATCTTTTTGGGACCTAGCTGCATTAATTGTGTCCCTAGTTCTGCACTGAATAATAAATTTGGAGGCAGAGAAACAATCAAACAGTAGTGCTGACAACTTTATCAGGCTATCTATCAAGTTAAGGTGTTGAGCTTATTCTCTCTCTGTTTTTTTATTTTATTCTCTTTTTTTTGGTGTGGGGAGGGGGCTATCATTGAACCCGGATGAGCACATGATGGAGTATCAAATAGAATATATTATAGAGAATTTCTGATTGAAAAAACTCAAGTAATATTATTTGTTAAATGCTGTACATATTATTAGTTAAATTTATGTTGGAAACCATCAACATTTGAATGTTAAAATCATAATGCTAGCAGTAACAGAAAATACAAGTTAAGCACTTTGCAGGTTAGCAGCCTCTGCTAAGTTCTAAAAAAAAAAATTTGCAGGGTATCTAGAAAAAGAAAATATTGGTAAGTAAAATAACCACCAAATCCAAATTTAATCAGTAATGGAAAGATTATACCATATACTAAAAGGAAATTATTAAGCTAACACTTAAATTTAGGTTCTCAAAAAGTTTATATATTGATCAGCATGAATATCACACTATTATGAACAGATACTAACAGAAAAAATTACTGGATGTCTGGACCACATGATAACTTCCAATTGACTGATCTAAACTTACATCACTTTTGTACAACAACAGAATCACCATTAAACCCAATGTAAAGGTGAACTATTCTTTGTAAAATTTGGTGAAATAAATCCAAATGTTTCAGTTCACTATTTACCTGTCAATAGATTTTAATGTGCTCTGTGCGGTCATTGGCTGACTGGTTTTATTTAAATATTTAATGGTTATTGCACAAAAATGAGGATTATATAGAAACTGTTGTAGAAGTTATTATCCTGCAGTACAATTAAGCACAAATATGTACTGGTCATTCAGGTAAATATGTACTGGTCAGCTTGGTACCAGTCCAATGGAACCTCCGCGGTATTTCCTTGCCTTATTATCCTGAATTGATCATCAGAAAGGCACAGTCAACCTCAGACACCAAAATATTTGCAAATGATAAGAAAAAAAAATACTGGTTAAATTATTATAAATCAATCATATATTGTACCGAAAAAATTTTTGTTACCACCCTAATATTTCTATTCACACCTTACCACTGAAAACATCAAAATTCAAAAATCACTACCCACGTAAGCTCAGCTGGCACACAAGATTTGACACATGCGTCAACCCAGCTTGTGCACCATATTTGATGAGCCAGTTAGGTTTGCGCACCAAGTCTACTGCGCCAGCTGGGCTTGGGCACCAAATTTGTACCACTCTTATCCCACCCAGGCGCTCTCAGCGAAGAAAAAAAAAGAAAAAATAAACCAAATTTTTTATTTTAATTAATTTAAAATTTTATTTTTATGGATATGGTTTAGTTATTTGGGTATAGTGGATCAAAATAAACCAGGATTTGTCTAAATTTGTCTAAATTTGTCCAAAATTATCCATATCCATAAGAGTGGTAAAAACGTAGTGCGCAAAACAGGATTTTGTAGTCGAAAATATGGTGCTTTCGAAAATTGATTTTTGAATTTTGATATTTTCAGTGGTATGGTGTGAATTATGAAATATTAGGGTGGTAACTAAAAAAATTTTGGTATATTGTATTACTAGTTCACCTTCCTTTTGAAATAACATGCTAACAGGGGCTTCTTTTTCAAAGAGAACAACATTGCTCAAGTGAATAATTGAAAAGGGTTTTTAAGGACCCAAACAATAATGGGCGATCATAGTGACAAATTAAATGTGCTTGATAGCACCTTTAGAGAGATGCTCCTTCTGTATGATTTGCTTGGTAAAATATGATGCACATGTTTAATTGTCCATAGTCCAACTGGTACAGAAGCCTAAGTATAAAAACAACAAAAATTAAATGCACTGCTAAACTACAACCAAACATACTGCTAAACTATTACTTAACAATAAACATATACATTATTACTTCCACTGCATATGGATCTCCAGACTACAGGGTATAAATTCAAGGTACCCTAGTTTCATAAGATTTCTGGTTAATGCACGAGCTCCAATTTCGGTGGGACTTTACTGGACTATACTGGTATGATACAGTATCTATTAAGCTATATTAAAATGCTGGTTCAAGAAGATTAATAGCCCAATTATTGGGCCATATCTTTGATGTTTAAAGCTCAATTAAGCCTTGATCATCAAATCACTGCTCGAAAAGTGGTATTTTTTTTTTTTAAGTGGTACTAATAGACCCAAACAGTAAAAAGTGATACCATTTATCATAAAGTTACATCCATAGTGACAAATTAATAGTTCGAATTCGGTTCAACAGAGCCCAATATTCGTAATTCGGATATAATTCAGATATAATTCGAAAATGATTCGGTACAAGTAAAAAAAATCCCAAAAAAACTCTCGAAAAATAAAAAATAAAAAAAATTCATATTTTTATCGCGAATAATTCGAGATTTGTGTTTTATTCGTAAATTATTTGGTAAAAATTCGGTCAAATGTTTTATTTGCAATACAGTTCGGAAACCCCTAAAAACGTCTAAAAACGTTTTATTCGTTTTATTCATGAATAAAACACCACGTATTATTACTGTGGTTACATCAAGCTGTCATCACTCTACCTTATCTATATAAACTTTTGAGCGTTTCTTTCCTGGAACCAAATAATGATATTAAATCATGTCAGTAGATCCATATCTCTGTTCATGTTGATAGAAACAATATAGAGAGCAAATTACAACACAGAATGTTAGTAGATCCACATCTATGTAACTATGTTCATTAGAAGCACCCACAACATGTCCGTCAAAGTTTTCAGCCAAAATACAAATGATATTTACATTGAATTTAAATTTACAAGGATAAAAAATAGCTATTACACGTTTGGATAAAAAATAGCAAAGGTTAGTTGGAGCAGCGACTATTACACGTTTGGATAAAAAATAGCTATTTTTAACACATGAATTTATCTCAAGTTAGTCAATATTCCGCTAACCCATTAAAATGTTTACTTAGCGGCTATTTCAAATTCAGAATTAGCACACTAATCTCACTATCCTCACTTCAATCCAGATGCACCTTGTCAAGTATGAAACAGAAAAACCTAAATGAATTATATATACCAAAATTTGACAAATAAAATATTCACATTAATTTCATTATATTAAATTGTGAACAGTATTAAGTTGGGATGTAAAACATTAATTTCATTATATTAAATTGTGAACTATGGTATTGAGTAGGGATATTAATATGTACCAAAATTCGAATCATGTATCATATCATGTCCAAATCAGATTTTTACTTGTTGTGTTATGATCAAATTGAGATAAACAATCATTGCACATTAGTCATGTTATGACTAATCATGTTTAGTCACATTTAACTATTTTTAAATTTAAAATTGCTTATTCAAAATTCACTATTCCTTCAGTTGATGTCATTTCAATTGCACTTCACCAGAACATTAGACCAATTAAATCCTTGCCTTGAGATTTATGGTACTTCAATGAATTTTTCTCCTAGTGTTGAATTCCACACAAATTATGGGAGTATTTTAACTGGTACAACCAGCACGAATTAAAATTTACCAGCATAAATTTTGACCGCCCAATTTCCCTTCCTACTCAAATGTGCTCCATTGGTTCAGATTTTTTTGAATGGCTATTTTTTTTATTTACCATGTTTGACAAAAATAACATATGATAATGTGTGATAACTTACAATCACAATTCAGTTGATGTCATTTCAATTGCACTTCGCCAGAACATTAGACCAATTAAATCCTTGCCTTGAGATTTATCGTACTTCAATGAATTTTCCTCCTAGTGTTGAATTCCACACAAATTATGGGAGTAATTTAACTGGTACAACCTGCACGGACTAAAATTTACCAGTATGAATTTTGACCGCCCAATTTCCCTTCCCACTCAAATGTGCTCCATTGGTTCAGCTTTTCTGAATGGCCATTTTTGTCATATTGACATAAATAATAAGGAATAGATATGATATGTGTGATAACTTACAATCACAATTCTATAGTTGATGGCTGTTGTATCGCCCATAATGAGGGTGTTTTTTCTTCTATTCCTTCTTGAGAGTTGATTTTCGTACCAGATAATAAGGGCCCAGATAATCACCAATAAATCAGATCCAGGTGAGTTGACACTGGTTTAATCTAGCAAGAGAAAATTAATCCTTGACTGGATCGAATTTTTTTTTTTCTAGATCCAACCAAGAAGCTGATCTTGCTCTAGTAAAATATTTACTTCATGACTATTCTATAAATTGCAGCTTGAGGTCAATCAAAAGATATAATGGGATGAAATTCCTAAAACCCCCTCAAAGTACTGACAAAACTCAAATTCCGTAAAATAAAATCAATAGATGGAGAAGAATACATCTGTAAATAATGAAACTGAGAAATGTATAGAAGAACAAAAAAAATCACCAATATGCAATGAAACAATGAAGCACAATCACCACCAATTCAACATCTACTCATATTGTGGTTACAACCAATGATACAGTGGGACGAAAATATTATGGTGGGAGTAATTTTAAAAGTAACACAGTATAATTTTTATAAATAACAGTATAAAAATTTATAGAAATATTTTATAAAATAGTTTATGCAATAAAACATAATTATACAAGAGTGATTACTTCTTAAGTTAAACATACTTTTTGAAATGCAGAAAGCAAAGATATTCAAAATCAAACATGATAACAACAAGTTACAGAATTTTCATTATTCCCTGAAATGATCTACAACACAAAACAAACACCCCCTTAAGAATATCTAAATTCTTTCAAGTATATCAGAAATTTCAAATTGAAATACTCAAATTTCTCTTTTGAGAGCAATAGAAATTGCCACATTTATAGAATTTAATTCTACCCAACAACAAATTTAGAGCAAACAAAATTTCTTGGTTCTCAACTTACTACAAACACACCCTCACACCCTCACAGTCAAACATTCCTAGTTATGCATATATGTGACAAATATAATGTAATTGAATAACAATATTTCACAATTTAAATTTAGTCAGCAAAATTGCATGATTGATCATTATGCTATCCAACAACCACCAAAACCACAGTAGTATTATATATTTAAAACCTTACAAGAAATTCACAGAGATGTATACTTGTAACAACAGGATATGTAATAAAAAAAAATTAAAATCTTTGGACATAACAGGCAATATAGGTATGGGAAAAAAAACTTACATTGCAAAGCGAATGCCCATATAATTATATATTGCACATTAAGGTAAGGCACAGTGTATACAGGATCAGCAAACAGGGCCTCTTTCTATCTATATGTGCATTTTTATTTTCACCGAACAACAAAGAATTACACGAAATAAAAATATTAAATTTGAAAACAAATCACCAAAACAAGTCAAAGTATTGAGAAAATGAAGAGACATTGAAGAGGAAATGTAATCAAAAATCTGAAGAAATAAAAAAAAAAAAAAAAAAAAAAAAAACAAATAATTAGTAGTAGGGTTTAATGGAGCCGCCTTCATATGGGGAAATAGGGTTTGCAGAGTGGAGAAAGCAGGTTTTATATCCAACCCGGAGCTATCAGAACCGTTCATCTCAGTAGGATGCCTCTAGGCTCCAGATGCACGTTTATTGTGCCAATATTATTTTTCACGGGCCGAGGTTAGGTGTTTCTAGGTTAGGCCCAATAATCTTAATTATTGTACTGGGCTGTTCAATAATTGAATTTCGGCCTTTTTGGAAGGTTTCAATGTCACGAATTTTTAGCGTCACAAAAGTTTATAGATTTGTCTTTTATTTATGTTTTAAATTCTGAAATTTGATTGTAAAAATTAAATTATTGATCTTATTATTTTTGTGAAAGATATGTGCATATATAATTTCACAATTTTTAGATATCATTTTATACTAGGAGGAGGGATCCACTTACAATATTTTGGATCTTACAACATATTATAACATTCGATTTTACGATTTTCAAAATTCAAACAGTCGATCCAAACCGTTCAACATGATCTCTAAATTAAAATATGCTTTGAGATCAAATTTTATATGTTTTTCAATGGTCCAGAACTGTTTAAAAACAATATTTTTGTAAAATATTTAATAAATAGTAAAAAAAAAATTCAAAAAAATGTAAAATTTGGTCTCAATGTACATTTAATATAAATATCATGTTGAACGGTTCAGATCGACTGTTTGAATTTTGAAAATCGCAAAAACAATATTGTAACATGTTGTAATTTTCAAATATTGTAAGTGGATTTCTCCTCTTATACTAGATCCAGCGGTTAAAACATAAATGCATTCAAAGGAATTAAACATATTTAACTAGATTCGATGATATAAATTCATAATTGTCCGGGTCAAAATCGGTAGCAACCGATGGTGTTTTAGCCTAATAAAATATATGATAAATTATGGTATTGATATGTGTGATAAAATGTTTTTTAGTTTTATAAAGTTCTAAGTTATTAGCTACCCATCTCTTAACATAATTACATGATATGTATCTATATATTACTTAATGAAATCTTCAAAAAAAATGTATTTATATATTACACCTTTTTTTTCTACACAAATCGATATTGTATTTGAAACTTAAGTGCTTGTAACATCGTAAAGAAAGAAGAAAGTGCTGAAACGGTTCAAAAATGCAGAATTGCACAATCATTCTATGAAGAAAATAACTATTTTCTTCATTAAGACATTTGACAAAAATATGAAAAGAATGATTAAAAAAATATTGAGAAATAATTAATAATTTCATTATAAAAATAATTTTGAAAAAATCGGTAAAGAAAATAAATTTTAAGTAACGACAACTCATATTTTTGTATATTCTTTTCTTATTTCAGCAAATGCCAACGTTGAACTTGAGAGTAATTATTTTGACAAAATAATATGAGAAATCTAATTTTTCTCTTTCATGCAATTTTGATGTAAATGCTGATAAAATTTTCCTTATTAATAATAATGAGAATAATTAAAAAAAATCACTAATTAAGTGAATTTATAAAAAAAAAAAAAAACTGATCTTTTAGGTGAATATTTAATATTATTTATGATAATTCGGTGAGCTTAACAAAATTATATTATTTAAGAGCATTATGTATTTATACTTCTCAATTTACATCTCATTATTATTACTGATCATACATATGATAAAATGAACTTATAATTTTCATATGTGTACTAATTAGAGGAATTGATTAAGATTCTTGCGAAAAAAATAGTTGGGTCCGATCAAATTTTTTTTCCCCACAAATTAGTGAAGAAATGAAAAATATGGTGGAATTAATACTCAAACCCATTTTAATGAAAGTGATGAAGTACTAAACGGGCTTAGGGAAAAATATTTCATGGGGGTGAAAACCCCATTATTTCATGAGATGGAAACAAACGAACACGCCATAATTCCACTATATGGCTATTATTTTTAAAGGTTGTGGGCCGATTCAGAATTTTTGTTGGGAGATAAAAAAAATTTGGTACTCGATAAAAAAATAATGTTTTGACTTATACTTTCTAATACTCTGATTTGTAATTTTTGATGTTCTAACTTATAGTTCTAATTTCAATTATAATTCAAGAAATTTATTTTAATTTTAATACTAAGTGTAACTCGAATTACAAATTAAACATTCAGTGACAGACAAAAAAAAATTCAGAGGAGAACAAAGTCAATTAGAACAGATAGATCTCCACTGAAACTCAAAATTCAGATAAAGAGATTGTTCCCCAGGAACTAGTAGCTCCGCCCCTCATGTGTACTAATTATAAGGCTATTATTATATATAAGTATATTATTATTATTATTTTTTAAAAAAGTGGTAAGACCACCTGTTTCATTAGAAACATAATAGAGTCATTACAAAGCATAGTAAACTAAAGGCCAGATAACCTACACATCTCCAAAACAAAGCTGAGATGATAACCAAAATAAGCACAGTCTGTAGAGTCAAACTAAAAAAGCAACTAAAGCAAAGCAGATAAGAAACAACCTACAGCACTAAAGAAAACAGAAAAACCAGTAGACAATCTTATCATCTAAACAACAGAAGAGGTGGTATGGGAATTATGTGTATTCAGATCTTGAGACTGGAAGAAAGCTGCATCCATCGCATCATACTCAGCCCTATCTCTAAGGTATTCCTCCAGATCCGACCCCTCTAGTCCAAGTGAGGGATCTGCCTCTGAATCCCAGCTGCTGTCCCCCTGAGACGTATCGGTCCCCGAGAGGATTATAAAACTGTCTGCCTGGGTCAGGTCAGTAACATCAAAAGGTAGAATTAAACTAAGTTTGCAATAAGAGTCATCATTGTTGGATTTACACCAATAGGTAGTTAGGGCAATAATTTTAGATCTTAATGTAGTTAATGAAGGGACAACATAATTATTAAAACATATATTGTTTTGGTTAACTAGACTGTCCACATACTAGCTGCCCTTATCAGTTCTATTAGTAAGCTATCCTTAAAGAGGTATATTATTATCAAACCTCATCCTTTTCATGAATGCTTAAATTTTATAAAGGTATCATATTAAAAATAAACTACAAGATGCATGTCTTAGTCATTATATATCTAAATAACCATTAAAGAAAAAGTACGATATGCAGTAAATTAATTTTAATTTTTTTAATACTAAGAGTATAGTAGACTAAGAATTTCAAATTAGATTTTCAGCCATTGACATCCCTAAAATTTTCCGGTCATGGATAATTAATTCCTCTCAATATCATCTCAAGCTCACTGGAATTTCTGTCAATTTATTCTTGTTTTTTTTTTTTGACGTGCACTCTTCCTTAATATTCCCGTTTATGAGTTGATGATGACTTAATTAAATACATATGTTATATATGCATATATAAGAGCAATTTGTTTCTACAGAGGACCAGTCCCATCTAGAGCTGCAAACAAACCGAATCAAATCGAATTTATCCAAGTTCGAATTCGAGTTCGTAAATTTTCGAATCGAATTGGTTCGAAATTGAAACCAGATTTCGAACTAATTTGTTGAGTTCAAATTTGATTCGGTAAAATTCGAAATAGTTCAATTTGATTCGTTAATGATTCGAACGACGAAGGTGGAGGAGACAAAGGCCGGAGATAGAGAAGAGATAAACAAATACGAACAGAGAGCGAGAGCGACGAGGCAACGAGTTTTTATTCTCGGAGCAGAGATACTTAAAGGAGATAAAGGAGAGAAAGAGAGAGAAAGGAGAGAAGAAAAAAATAATAAAAAAGAGAGATTGAGTTGATTGAACAGACGGGGAGAGGAGAGAGTAAATAAAAAATAAAAAATGAACTTTTGATTTCTTGATTTTTGAACCCTTCGCTCCTATTAAGTATTAAACTATTAACCCATTCAAATGGGTTCTCCACTGTACGACGTATCTCAAAACTCAAATAATACTGCACAAGAATCTCAAAGTTCAAAAATACGAACCAATTTCGAACAAACCTCCTTGGGTTCGAATTTGGTTCGTTCTAGTTCGAATCGAACTGGTTTGAACTAATTTCAAATCGAATTCAATTTTGAATCGAATTTTTTCCGAATTTTTTCGAATCAAACTCGAATCGAATTACGAATTACGAATATTTTGTGTAGCCCTAGTCCCATCGAATTAATTCATATCACTAAGGTACCTCAATTTTCAAGTTTGAATCCAACTTTTCATTATATCCTAAATTGAATATATGGGTGTCAACGGGTACGGTACGGATCGGGTGGAAGCATTTTCATACCCGTACCCGTAATGATAATGGGAAAAAATATTTATACTTATCCATCTTTTCGAAAACGGTACAAGTCAGATAAACAGATAAAAAATTATCCTTAATATCTTGATTTGTGCTTTTGATAAAATTAATACTTTTCAAAACAAGAAAAAAATAATAATGAATACAACTAATATGTATTATGAAAATTTAATAAAATAAAAAATATATACAAAATATATATTTTATTTTTAAAAATTATAATGAATACATCTAATATGTGATTTGTGTTTTTTTTTTCGTTATTGTATCATGTATCATCTTTATACAAAATATATATCTATATATATATAATTTTATTTTTAAAAATTATCTTATACGTTAACAGGTAAAATAACAAAAAAAATCATTATCCGTACCCGTACCTGATAAGCTAATAAAAAAAATCTTATCCTTACTCGTATTTTTAGATACAATATATACGAATCGGATAAACGGATAAAATGGTGCCATTGACATAGGGGTGTAAACGGAGCGGATTCGGAGCGGATAATGCTAATACCATCCACATCCGTTTTTCAACAAGCAGATACGGATATGGATAGTAAACGGATATCAAAATTGAAAACTATATCCGTCTTAAACGAATACGGATACAGATACGGAACGAATAATCCACGGATACGGATTCGAATACGAATATGGAGCGGATAATTGTCGGATATTGAGTAATTTTACTAAATTTCATAATTTTAAATTACATAATTTGATTATCTAAATTGACAAAAAATTAATAATCTTTTTAAGTTTGCACAGTGATGATTATGCATGACTAATTGCTTATTAGTTCAAAGAACCAATCCATTATCCTAATAGATTATATGATTTTTCTACCAAGATTCTTGAACTTAAACGAATATGTATGTCTTTTGGAAATTTCGCAGGGGTGAAATAAATTGAAAGCTGCTGAAAGATTAAATTTCGGATCCAAATATATACGGATATCCGCTCCGTTTATATCCTCACGGAATTATCCGTATCCGTATCCGCATTATTTTTCCATATACTAAAATTATCCGTATCCGCATTATTTTTCCATATACTAAAATTATACGTATCCGTATCCGTATCCGTATCCGTATCCGTATCCGCAAGTATCCATATCCATTTAATCCGGATACGGATAATAAGCAGATTCAGAGCGGATTATCCACGGATAATCCATATCCGTTTGCACCCCTACATTGACACCCTAAAAAAAGGCTCCGTGCATTACATGTTGGACCGAATTGATTTGAATTCTGATCATATAGTTTGGCTTAAAATTCAAACAATAAATTAGTTTAGAGGATCCGGACTCCGTGAACGTACAGATGGATAACATTTAATGGACAGAAGCTGTAGGTTGTTCAACTGGAGAACGGCTCATTAATTCAATAATATCACTTGTGATTGTGAAACTTTTTCTCTTCCCTCATGTGAATGTAATCACTATTGCCACCTCTCTCTTTTTTGGAAATACTGATAGAGGACTATTGCCACCTCCCAATATTCATTTCCTTCACGGCTTCACGCCAATTAGCATAAAGGCTACCACCACCAAATGTCCTTCCAAAATAGACGTCCTTGCATTGTATCATCTATCCCTCTTTAAATCTACAGCCTTTTCCAGCTAATTTTATAAGTCCATGAAAGATGATACTGATACATCACTTTTCCTCTTTAAAAACTTCCTTTCATCTAAAATGAGAAAAGGCATCCAAAACTTCTGTCACGGTACCAATTCAACCACTACCCTAAATCAAAGAAACCTTGATCAAAACATGTCATGCATGGCAGATGCATCTGGCATCGGATCGAGTCCCTTAACCCTAGAACAGATGATACTACAGCTTGACCTAGAAGAAGAGGCTGCTAGAAGAGCAAAACTCGAGGAATACCAAGGCATCAATGTGCATAGAAGGATGTCATGTGTTAACAACTCTGACATATTGAGATCGGCAAGGGACGCATTAAACCAGTACCCGAGGTTTTCCTTAGATGGCAAGGATGCCATGTACCGGTCCTCGTTCAAGCCGGTTTGTTGCACTATGGCTTGTAGAGAGAGTAACTATGAACATGATGGATATAAAGTGGACATGGAAAGAACCCTTAAAATGCCAAAAATTTTGGCTGGTGAGAATGTAATATGGTGTAAACCAGGTATTGTTGCAAAGCTAATGGGGCTAGAAGTCGTACCAGTACCGGTAAATGGAAAGAACAGTAAGAACAGGAGAAGTAATGTGAATCCTTCGATTGCTAGGAAGCACAATTTGAGGAGGTTAGCAAGGAAAGAATTGGAAAAAGAACGGTTGCTTTTGGCCATGCATGGTATCAAGGAAAAGATGAACAGAGACGGGTCGGGTACCAGTTCTTCTCATGCAGGTTTGGCTCCAAATGCAGCTTACTGTGTAATGAAACAAGCCGATGTGATCGAATCGGTCATTACAGGAAAGGATGATATGCGCTTCAGACGACGCCGCTAGGATTAAGAGAGATATATATATTTCTTAAACATGGCTTGTTAATTTGCCCTGTTAATGGTTGATAACTTGATCTGCTAGCAATTGTATGCTAATTAGTACAAAAAAAAGTTACCGTTGTTATTTACAATAATTTAATATCAAGCATTTTTGTTTCATTAGTTATTATTGAAATTGCAAAGTTGCAGTCATCTGTTTTCAAATTTGATAATTGATATCCTGTTATTTGTTGTGGGCCCTTAAATTAGGCCCAGATTTATCTGTAAAAGATACATTCTCAATTTCTGACAAATTATTTATCTGTAAACCCAGCCCAAAATTTAAGGCCGTGATACAAACAGGCCTGCACGCATTCTCTTTTGATTCAACATATTCTTCTATTCATGACTTTGTAAGTTTGTAAATTGTAAGTCATACAAACATGCCTGCTCCCCTTAATTTGTAAGCAAATAAATTCTTTTGTCAAAAATTAAAAACACATGAAATTTAAATCGAATCAACCCAGTCCATTCATTTTAATTTAACGGATTAATAATGTTTTTATTTTATTAAATAACAGTAACAAATACGAATTCCACAAAAAAACTCGTGGCTCGGTCATGACTCGTAGCGTACTCGCTCGATAACATCTCGCTCATTATTGCACCGAGTTGGAGCCTAGCTCGCTCATCACTAGCTCGGTCCAAAATTAACGAATTTAAGATGGAATCTAGCTCGCTCGACAATTCGCAAGCTAACTCAGTTAGGCATCAATTTCTATGCATTTTATAGTATATATTAAAACTTAATAATCATTTTCAAAATATATTTGTAAAATCTGTAAAGCCTACTCGGTATAATTCGACCCAAAAAATTCATAAATTTTTTTTTTTTCTTAAAACAAGATCTAGCTAAACTCAACAAGCCAGCTCACAAGCTAGCTTGATCCAACTTGTAACGATTTCAAACTTTAATTTCAGTTCGAATCCATAAAATCAGATCACTCGTAACTTGAACGAACCAAGTCATAATGAGTTCAAACTGAACCCAGTTCATGACGAGTCAACTCGTTGCCACCCCTGTATATGCCGAATCAAGATCTAGTGATGTAACCCCATTTTTAGGTTTTATATCGGGACCATCTGATTCTAGATGAACACGCGAGATTGAGCGTCGGATTCAAGATGGAGCACACATTCTGAGATGGATCGTACGAGATAGAATGTCAGATTCGAATCGAATGATCTCGGTCTAAAATCTAAAAATTAAGTTACTGTAGGGATCCGGACCCGTATACGCCGCCGATTCCAAAATAAACACGCCTTTTTGGACACCACACTGACAGTCTGACCCTACCAATTGCAAAATATACCCTTCTCTCAAAAAAAATTTGCAAAATATAAACCCGAATTGACCGCCAATCCGAGATCACGGTTTTAGGGTTTAGGAGTCAGATGGAAGGAGGGAATTGGTGTACGCCACGGCGCTCTTTTACCAAGGAGGACGCACATGGGTTTGAGCCCAATTGTGATCCTCTTCAATTATTCATAATCCTTCCCATCATATCAGCCGTATGATATAAAATGGAACGGTCACGATGCGCTTGATATTATGGATTGTTGTAGAAGAAATTGGTTTTTGTGTGAGGATATTTCGGTTTCTCCGGCGCAACAGCGCAACCAACTGCATCTGCATGTGCGGCCTGACCAAGTAACAAACTAACAACTAGGCCTTCCTACTATTCCTACCCCTATTTTTTTTTTTTTACTGGTTCCTACTTGTTAGCAAGTTCCGTTTTGGGAGGCTATAAACTACATCATATTTCATCTGTACTAGGGCTGCACAAAAAAATTCATAATTCGTAATTTCATTCAAAAAAGTTTGTAAAAAATTCAATTCGAAACAGTTCGAAATTAATTCAAACCAAACTCAAACTGGATCTTGTTCGTTCAAAATAGGTTTGCGAACATTATAGTTCAAATCTCAATGTAATGTGAACCGTTGATTTCCGCTGATGACTTATGTTTGCTGATGACTTAAAAGTTAAAACAAAGGCCGTCAAGCCATAAGTCATAACTTGTAAGTCGTAACTCTCGCTCTCAGTTCTAAAACTCTAGAAGACTTTCACCTCTCGCTTTCGGCGACTACGATCACTCCTTATTGTCGTAAAAAAGTTCATAAATGATTCAAAATTGAGTTCGTAAAAGATTCGATTCGAAATTAATTCAAACCAAACTCAAACTGGGGTAAGTTCGATTCGTTTGCAGCCCTAGTTTGCACAACAACTTCAAAAATTTATTGTATAAATTTTAAACTTTAATTTAAATAGTTCAGTAAATTTGTTATATAATGAACTTACAAAATATTAATTTTTACTATTTTTGAAAAAATTTCACTACTTTTTATGATTTATAAAAGATGGCAAAAATAGCCTATAATATTAATATTGACCATTTTTATTGTTAAGCTATTTTTTTTTCATCTTTAATAAATCACAAAAATAAAAAAAATTAGTATTATACAAGTTCATTATATAACCAATTTAATGAGCTACTTAGATCGATATTTGAAGTTAAACGATATATTTTTTTAGGCCATAGCATAGAAGGCCCTATGCTATTTATAACATCTAAGCCTTACTCATATCACAATTGATAGGTGAACTTTAATTTATGTTTTACAGAAATATTAGCTTTTTAAAATAAATTATTCGGTCATACTTTTTATTAGAAACTTGTGAAATTTTTATTTTCATTGCCCTCATCTTCCCATCTGTTAAAAATAATGGCATACCAATTTTACTGCTCACGTCAATATAAGTGTTTTTTGTGTTAGCAAAAATTATTGATACTTAATTATGTGCAATTTTTTTATGAAAAATTATGCACAATTAAGAATTAACAATGTTCAGTGACCTCTAATGGTTTTTTTGTTGTCTCTACAATAAAATACAAAAGTACAAATGAAGCATGAATTCATTTAAAAAAAAACGAGTCCTACATTGTATTACATTGGGCAGTGGATATTATTTCTTGAGTTTTTATTCATTAAATTTTATTTAATTATTTCTTTTTTCTTTTTCTTTTTATCTTTTCTTTTAATATTTGATATAACAAGTTTGTTTTGTTATATTAGTGTTGGTAACAACTATAGTCACAAGACTCGGGAATTATTCGATGCCGAACTGAACTGACCGAATTATTCGCGAATTTTTTTTAGAACTTTTTTCGCTCCCTTACAAGATTGAGATTTTTTATCCGGATAATTCTGAATCATTCCCGAATTATACCCGAATTACGAATTTTTGACTTCGCCGAACCAAACTCGAATAATTCATCTGTCACTATGGTAACAACCCTCTATATAATGCCTTCCATAAACATAATTTGGAGAAGAGAATTGCTGATGATTCAAAATAGTTGATTAAAATACTGACTGCAACAACACAAAACCTAGACCATCTCAAATCATACTTCTCACAGTTTTTAGAAGTTTTAGATTTTAACAATATATTATAATTTGCTTTCTTTATAAACTATAGGGTGTGATTGTGCGATAGTGGTATAGTTGAAGCTAGAATAGGAGTGATGGGATACGGAGCGGACAACGGTAAAATTATATCTATATTTGTTTTTAGTTTTTGGATGGAGATATGTATTAGATATTAGACGGACAGGAATACGAATTGGACGGATATTTATTAAACAATACATAAATATTATTAAAAATATTAAAATTCATAATATTTCATTAATAACAAAATTTTTTGCATAATATATTATAAATTATACGGTATATATCTACTATTTAAATATGTATAATTAAAATACAAAATCATATCAATATCCGTATTAGTATCTACATAATTATTTGGAGACGGATATATGCATCTAATTTTTCAAATATGAATCGGATATTATCTGCTCTGTTTTCATCTCTAGACTAGAGATGACTCCGAAAACATTTCCAATCGGATTCAAATTTAGTATCAACCCTAATTTGGTAATTTTGAAATTCCAAAATGATTTAAATTTGGATCATCTTGATATAAATTTGAACTATGAAAGTCACAGACAACCAGCAGCTAGACGATCAAAAGCCCGATTCAATTCAAATCCTAATAACACAAAATACGAGATAAAAACCAACTCAAATTTAATTGATCCAGAACCCTATCGATGTGAAGTCAAAGAACTCGTAGTTTAAACCAACATGAATACAAACGATTCATAATCTAAAAAACTTGACTTCAAAATAACTCGTCAATGTGCATATGAAATATTTTAGAATAATATAAATGTGTCACTCGTTGAATCTTTGTTAATCCGAAGTTAGATGACCTAATTGATCTACCAAAGATGATTAACAACTCGAATAAATAATATAAAATCAGATAAATTCAAAACTCCTATATATGTGTGATTAACTAGGTTTGGACCGTATGATTTGGCATGTTTAGTTATCTTTTTTAATATTCCTTTTTGTGCTCCCCTTTCGGCTATTAGGCCATGTGAGCCCATGTGCGCAGTAATAATCCAAATTACTTGTTTTTAAATAAATCACTGCGTTATTGCGTATAGAGCGGGCTTAAAAGTGAATTCGTATCCTCTGCATTAATTCAAAAGAGAATCTTTTGAGTTAATACATCTTTCTCGTCTGATCTGCTTTAAGATCCGTGCAGACAAGATCCGAATTATTACGGACCTGTGTTAAAATTAGACGGCCGGATTGATTCCGTTTAAAATCAGACGGTCATGACGTATTAACTCAAAAGATTTCCTTTTGAGTTAATGCAGAGGATACGTGTTTGCTTAAAGTACTGAATACGAATTCTTTCAGTTAATGTAACTCGACTATTCGATTTTAAATGGAGCTAATTTGACCGTTAAATTTTAACACGTGATTCTTTAATATTAGTGTGAATCAGATGATTCAGATGCATTAACTCAAAATATTCCCTCATGAGTTATTGCAGAGGATACGAATTCATAACTACTGCGTATGGAGCAGGCTTATTTTTCATAGAAGTCTTGTTTTTGGAGAGTAATTTAAATTTTGATTTTTATAGATTTCGTATGTATATGTTCTAGGAGTGTAAGTGGATTCGGAGCGGATAATGCTAATATTATATTCATATTTATATTTTAATGAGCGAATATATATACAAATAGTAAATGGATATCAAAATTTAAAATTAAATCTATCTTAGACGAATAAAGATTTTGGAGCCTCAAGGCGTCGGGTGGTCTACTGAAATTCTTAAGAAAAAACGAATAAGACAAATGGAAAGGGACTTGGGCTCTTTCGGCTTTGTCCAGATAATCTTGATATGTTTAGTCCCACAAGAGAATCATATTTTGCTACTCACGAAGGTAGAAAAGTTATATTTCGTTACAATTGAGAATCATATCTTGCTACCCACGAAGGAAGAAAAGTTATTTAAAGTTATTTAAAGTTACAATGTTAGACAAAGGATGGCAAAATAGCTTTGTAGATCATCACTCGTATGTAACTCGCTCGCTAACAATTTATTTATTAGTGGAACGAGTTGTTAACGAATTAGCTCGTCACTAGCTCAGTCTGTTCATGTATGAATTTGTGAATTTGGTATGTATGAATTTATTTTATGAACTATGTTTGTACGAATTTGGAGATTTGATATTTTGGTATGTATGAATTTAGTTGCAAACTTAATTTTTATGGTAGTTGATTTGTTTAGTTGCACTTGAATTAAGAAATTGCTCAAGCTATGAAAATGAATACTAGTATTGTGCAATGGAACACGTCATAAGAAAACAAAAAAAAATCTCATACAAAATGACATAGTTTCATAAAAAATGTTAGACAAAATGACAAATAATCTTTCTTAAATGGCATCTACACGTAAATAATATTTCTTACATGACATATATTTTTTAATCTTTTTGACATATTTTTATAAAAATCTCAAACAAAACATAATAAATGACAAATAACATTCCTTAGATGATATAAAAAATAGAAAGAAATGAAGACATGACCAATCAATTATCTATCAATTCAAAAATTACTTAAATGACATTTAAAAAATAGAAATAAATCAGGACTAATAAAAAAGATGATACAATTTGCATGTGGTACGTAAGTACGTGTGACAGGTACATTTCTAAATAACTTTAGACTTCTACATATAAGTAAACAACAAAAAGATGTATAGAATCAAAATATTTTACCAAATCCGAATTTCATCTTTTAATTAAAGTCATTAACGGACAAAACATCTACATACTTAATATAAGAATGGAGATTTGATGCAAAATATGTTTTGTTTGATGGACTTTATTATTATTTTTTTAATTTGTATGATAGTGATCCAATAAAGTCCATCGAGCTAACGAGACATCTCGTGACGATCAAGAGTTAAGATTCTAGCTCGGGTCTTTAATCTCAACTCACGTGGATTGTTCGGTAGCTATGACAAGCCAATCATAAACTGGACCCAGCTCATATAGTGGTTCATCATAATTTATTAGTAATATTTTAAAACCTAATTTTTAAACTAAAATGTAAACCATTGATTTCTTTTCTTTTTTTTTAATAAAGGAAGTATTAATCAGTTTCAAAATACAAATATACGGCCCGTTTTTGTACAATATCAAGAAGCAATTTTTTTTATAATTTAATTGCGGCTAATATACTGTTAATTTTTACATTTTTCATCCTGTACGAAATAAAATTTAAAATCTTAAACTTTTAATGTTATTGTACTTTTTACAAAAAAAAAAATCATCTTGTACTATGTCATCTATACTTATTTATTGTTTGAAAATAAAATTATGACTGACATAAAAACGTGACTTTGAAGAATAATTGAAGGATTATAGCGTCTGATCTCTTTAGATTCAAAATTCACCGACAAAAAAGGAGCCGTTATAAAAATGATGGAAAGAAAACATGTTTTAATACACCTTAAAAAATATAGAATGAAAAACAACATCTATTTTAGAATTATGACAATATTATTTGTATACATGTGAGCTGATAGGTTTAAAACTCGGTTAGAAATTTTTATAAATATTTAAATTTGAAAAGTTTGATCTCCATATTTATCTAAAAAAAATGTTCCTTGACAAATTTAAATTCGTTATTTTCTGCTCATGCTCTGTTTATAAATTTATTCATAATATTCATTTTAGGTAATAAAATTTGAAAAATTAGAGTATATTTTTGGAATTTATCCTCATTAACCTTATTTGTTTATTTAGCTGAGGTGGTATTTTGAATTCTAATTCAATTCATGAAATATTGTCTAGATCTAAAAATTCTATTCGGACTCAAACCTCTATATGTTCGGTATTGCGAAGAGCAGCATTTCTATCAAATTTGAGCTTTGTTTTGTATTTTTAAATAGTGAAAAAGTCAAAAAAGAGGTGTTAAGTTTTTTCACATTCTGGCATCGAGTTCTTTTTTCGCAGAACTTTCCCTACAGTATCGTCACCACAGCAGAATTTTACCACCAAATTCGGAAGCACAAAACATTTTTTAAATCAGCCTCAACATAACTCACAAAAATGAATATATTCCATTATGAGTAAGTATCTACTTTAGAAACAACTTTTGTGTCATCTTGTTGTATGCACCTTACTTCATTTGCTCTTTTATTAAGTGACAGTTGAGTCTTTATCTTGTTAATTATAGCTGATAATAATTAGAAGGCCAAAAAGGAGAAATATGAAGGCTGTTTAGTGGCCAGGAAATGCACTGGCCATAACAGAAAAAAGAGTAAAAAGGAGAGAGAATAAAAGTGCTTTGGCTCTCTTTTAATTGGATGGTTTTGCAAAGGTTTATTCTTAGGATGGGGTTTTTGTCCAAACAGTTTTGAACAAAGTTTCATCTAAAGTTAGATTTAAATCGTCCGATCTGTATTAAAATTTCACTGTTTTGGATGACCCAAAATTATTTATAAACATTGATTTGTATCTATTTAAAAAAATAGTAAAAATATTTCAAAAAATATAAAATTTGGTCTTCAAGCATATTTTAATGTGGAAAACATGTTGGGTAGTTCAGATCAATTGTTCAGACTTTTGAAATCGCAAAAACTAACTCGTTATAACTTAAGTTAAAATAATAACGTTATGATATTAGCTGGACACATATATGTGTGTGATGAAATTACTAAAATAATTACCAATTTATTATAAGCGGGGGATTGTGAATCTTAATTAAATAACGCAAAAAATAACAAAAAAGGCACATCTAAATCGTCAGTTATTTATTTAAGTATATCGAAAGAAAAGCATCGTCATTTATTTCTCCGGCTAGTTCGTGAATAAAACTAATTAGAGACATGCAAACCACGACTTAATTGAATATCTAATTATTTTTTTTACATAACAACGTTTAATTAGTTAAAATAAATATGAGTTAATTTTTGACTCAAGTCATAGGAGACTGAGCCACAATCGATTTTGTAAATGGTGCCAATACACATGTCACATGGCCAATAAATGACTCCTTTGTGACCAACTTGCCCACTTCATTAATTATATTATGCAGAGATAGTGGGGACGGAATATCAAACCGTGGAATCGTTTCATCTGTGTCAAGATTCGCACATATTTAATAATTATGTATGCAGAGTCAGGGGTGGCCAAAAAGTTCGTGGCTCGCTCGTGACTCGCATCTGGTTTGCTCGTTACTGGACCGAGTTGTTAACGAGCCAGCTCGCTACTAGCTCGGTCCAGAATTAATGAGTTTGAGCTGGGGCCTAGCTTGCTCGCCAGTTCGCGAGCTAGCTCGGGTAGGCATCAATTTGTGAATTTGTGTGAATTTGTGTGTATTTTATACTATCAAACTCGGTTTAGCTCGTTCTAGCTCGGTCCAACTCGATCCAAAAAAGTTCGTAAAATTTATTTTCTTATTAAAACAAGGTCCAGCCAAATCCCGCGAGCTAAATCGGGCTGGCTCGTCACGAGTTTGAGCTGAGATTTTAGCCCGAAAGTCCTAGGTTCAACTCGCTCGGTCCAAAATTAACAAGCTGAGCTAAGACCCAGTTCGGCCCGAGCCAGCTCATTTACAACCCTATGCAAAGATAAGAGTAGAACTAGGGTGTTCATAAGTTCACTAAAGTCTTTTTGTGAGGTTAACTCTAAAATCTATCGAACTGGTTTCAAATGACAAATCCAAAGCGTTAAAATTCTTTTACCTTACGAGTGATGCGTCTATATGTGAAAATTTTAAACTTTCGAATTAATTTAGTATAAAATCAAGTGGTCAAATTAGAAGGTTTATAAGTTAATTTTAATGCATTCATTTTTGAACGTCTTTTAACCACTGACTCTATACAAAATTATTTTAAAATTTTCTCATGTAGACGCATCACTCGTAAGGTAAAAGGATTTCAACATATTGAATTTGTCGTTTGAAGTTAATCCAATAAATTTTAGAGTTGAGTTCACAAAGAGGCTTAGTGAACTTAGGAACACTCTAGTTCTACTCCAGATATAATGAGACCAGTTTGATATACAATCGAAGCCTTTTAATTTATATCAAAATTAGCGCACACTTGATTTATAAGAAACATAAAACAGATCAAACAGTTCTAACTAGATATATAAGACCGTACTTGATCCGATGTCCATCAAACCATCTCTAATTCCTTTTATGTGGTAATTTGGAGTCCATGATTTATGTATGACCATCACGAACGAATTAATTAACACAAATAAACATAAATTTCAAAATTCAAATAACAAAAGATGAATTTACTGTAGAAATCGAAGTATTGGGCATTTATGAAAGAATTAACACCTTTATAAAGATAATTGAGAGTTATTGGTACATAAATGTTACAAAGAATTATATATATATTTTTTAAAAGTTGCTAAGAATTTAATTATAAAAACGAAATTTTTGTTAAAGCAACAAAATAAATTTAATATATACGTAAAGTCACATAGTTATATACATATATATATATATATATATTTTATAAAAAGGTCTAGGCCATTTTCATTGTTGAAAAAGTTAACTTACAACCACTGATTAATCGAATTCTTTTTATAAATATATATTAAAAATATGGTGTTAAACTTATCTACGTAAATGTTTATATTTATATAGATAGAATCCGACTACTTTAATACTTATATTTGCCATTAATTTTAAAATTTATTAGATAGATTTTAAATAACAAATTTAAATTGTTATAACAAATTAAATTGTTGAAACTGATATCGTAACATGTATATAGTCAGAAATAAATGTAAAATGGATCGACATTTAACAATGGTGAAATATTTAGTCATACAAGTAACACATAGTTATACAACTACACGTGTCCAAAGATCATACACATAGCACATGTTATCATTAATCAATTAGGTCATACGCATGACACATAATGAATTCATGATTTAAATCACGTTAATTTTTATCTCTTAACTAAAAATTATTTCCGTGGTATATTACATTCCAAACTCCATGTTTGTTCGCTCCAACCAAAAATTAAAAATTAAAATAAAAATAAAAAAACCAACGAAAATGTATTTGTTTCTATCCGAAAGTTTTCAATCTCATATATAAATAAGATTAAAAAATTGGATCAACTAGTAAGGTTTTTGTCAACGCACGTTAAAAAGAGTGTACGGAATTTGCAACTGGCAAATTAAAATTCAAGTGTGAAGTACGTACTTGCTATTACTCTAATCACACTATGATTTGACCTTGTCAAAATAATACCATCTGAATTTTATTTTTATTTTAAGTGCAAATCTTAGATTGCAAAATATGAATAATTCAAGACCCAATAATAGTATAATCTTATATATTGAGGGTTCATTCTCTATCATGTTTTTACTTTTTAATATTTTTAATAACAAATTTTCAAAATTTATATATCAAAGTAAAACAGTTGAATGTTTGAATTTAATTTTTATTTTAAGAGAAAATCTAGATTGCAAAATTTGAATAATTTGAAAGGTTAACATTGTAATAATTCAAGACCAAGTTCAATATTTGTATGAGGAGAGTTCAAATAATTCTATTTTGTGTGCCTTGTACAAAAATGTTAGAACTAAATTATATGTTAAAATAAAACTATATATATTATTATCTTTATATTATGGTGATTTTTTATATAAAATAATAAATTGAAAAATCAATATCAATAAATTACTCACATCGGTTTATATTAATTAGGTATGTTGGATTCAGTTTATGCTTAGATTTCGGTCATCTTAAATTTGAATAAATTCAGATTCTGGTCAATTATTAATGATATCAAGTGCAAAACTATAATACGTACATTTAATTTTGACCCTTTAATTTTATACTAATTTAATTCGAAACTTTAAAATTTTCACATGTAGACGCATCACTCATAAGATAGAAGAATTTCAATAATATGGATTCGTCGTTTAAAACCAATTCGATAGATATTAGAATTGAACTTACAAAAAAAACTCGGTGAACTTAGAAACACCCTAGTTCTATGTCGAGCTCAACACATTTGATATATGAGTTGTTTAAGTCAGGGGCGGAGCTACATACAATGAATGGGGGTCAATTGACCTCGTTCATTTGCAATTTTTTTATTTATATTCTATTTTTAATATAATTTAAACTAAAATATTTTGAATTAGGTGAAATTGACTCCATTCATAGTAGAAATTTTTTATATACTTAACCCGCATTTATGTTTGATCACCATAGTCTGAAAGTCCGGCTCCGCCCCTGACTTAAGTGATGCAAAAATAACACAATATTGTCAAAGTTGCTATACTTCTAAAATATATTCTACTATATATATATATATTTTAGGTACTGAGTCTGATGCTAGAGATCTTCAACCGGCACCTACGCCAACTATTTAGAAAAATAAAAGGTGCTATACTTCTATTAATGTTGTTGAAACTTAAAAGAATAAAAAAAAAAAGTTCTTTACTAGATGAATCACCATCCGTTAATTGGTCCCCAATTTATTTACAAAAGGACAAATTTCTCGAGAACCATAAAAAAAAAAAAAAAAAAAAGCAATCACTGAAGTCAAATCATAACTCATGCAAGTGCGCAGGAGATTGATTTTGATTTTTGAACAAATAAAAGTATATTCAATTTTAATATGCATGTTAACGGCGAGGATAGATGCAATGCAATTAAATAATTTCATGCGCGCGCAGACTACGTAGTTGTAAAGTTAATGCATGTTAAAATCATTATTTTGATTAACACACTAAATGAGAGATTGTGCTCTTTTTTTAGATTAACAACCGCCACAGCTAAAAAGGGTCTGAGAAACAGACCCACTTTATACTCTGATGCTACTTTTGTTTGAAAATGAATAATTGGTTGAAATGGTGCCCACCAACCTTTAAAAAAAAAAAAAAAAAAAAATAGTCATGTAACAGGAGAGCAGTTCAGTGAGTTCCATAACCGTCTGATCCACTTTAAAATTTGTGCGTGGTGCTTTAATATTAGTGCGCATGGTTTTTAAAGCAGTTCGGACAATTATGGAGCCCATTGGATGCAAATTTAAGTCCGATGGGCATCGGACCCAAACTGCTTTCATGTGAGTGTCTCGTAAGCCTGAATCAAATATTTTAGGAGATTATATGCTTTAATTAATAAACCTAATTAAAGCTATTACGTGTGCAATTAACGCTTTTCAGAAAAGGTATCATATATACTCTTAACAGTCTGTGTCTTAATTTTGCTTCAAAAACAGCCTGGCTTATTTGATTTATATACAAGGGACAAGGGATAAGGTTCCTTCTCTGAATTATATATAATATTAATTAAGCAAATATGCTTTTCTCTGTGACTCTGTCCCCCCCCGCCTTGAATTTTGATTTGAGTGCAATAATTTAATATTTTCCCCCATTTGGAAAAAAAGTACATCAAATTGCAAAGGGCCTTGGCAGTTTTTACAAATTGGCAAGGGCAAAATATTAAACAAACTATATTTTTGAGCCATTAACTCATCAATTAATATTATATTAATATAACTTTTTTCGGACTTAAAACCAACAATATATGTTAATAAAAAATATGGTTCTTTAAAATTGAAGGACTAATGTCAATAAATTGCAACATAAAAAATGCATAGAAATTTCGACATAATAAAATGCAATTAATAACAAAGACCATAGAAATCTGTATCCGTATTCATATACGCTCATTGAAGACGGATGCAAATATAGTATCAGCATTATTCGTTCCGAATCCGCCCCGTTTACACCCCTAGTCAAATGCATTACTTTTAAATTTTAAATAAAAAAATCATAAATTGTGTAATAGTACAAAAGGTGGATTTGGTTTTGAGTTTTGATATCCGTATCCATATTCATATCCGCTTATTGAAAGACGAATATGAATATGATATCAGCATTATCCGTTCCTAATCCACCCCGTTTACACCCCTAGTCAAATGCATTACTTTTAAAATTTTAATAATAAAAAATCATAAATTGTGTAATAGTACAAAAGGCGGATTTGGTTTTGAGTTTTGATATTCGTTTACTATCTGTATCAGTATTCGTATCCGCTCATTGAAAGACGGATACGAATATGATATCAGCATTATCAGTTCCTAATCAGCCCTGTTTGCACCCCTAGTCAAACGCGCGCATTACTTTTAAAATTTTAATAATCTAAAAATCATAAATTGTGTAACAATACAAAAGGCGGATTTGGTTTTGAGTTTTGATATCCGTTTAATGTCCATATCCGTATTCGTATCCGCTCATTGAAAGACGGATACAAATATAGTATCAGCATTATCCGTTCCGAATCCGCTCCGTTTACACCCCTAGTCAAACACATTACTTTTAAAATTTTAATAATCTAAAAATCATAAATTGTGTAATAGTACATTTGTGTAATAGTACCATAGTACTAATTGCTGATTAATAGTTAGAGAATGGATGCTAAAAATAAGAACTTACACTGAAGCATCACCTATGACTACGTATAGCTGCTGGTCTAGGCCATAATGTCAACTGTAATCAGTTAAAACATAAAAGTATTAATCACACTAGAGCTACAAGATAGACCGACAAATCTGTACACAAGTCTAATTAATTTTTACAGTAATTGCAAATTGACAAAAATTACTTGAAAAAGAAGTAGGTGTGGAAGTCAAAACTTCATTAAATTTGTTAGCAAAGCGAGGCAATCCAAGAAAGTTCATGAAGAAAGAACTAGAAAGAAAATAGTTTTTTCTCAATTACCAATGAACTGAATGATCCCTCTAGTTTCGGTTGGTTATTAAAGTATCATGATCTCAACTTCCAATTGGGTCCCACGTTGTTCGCTTTTCCTCTATAAATTCACCTCTTCATTCTCTGGTACCGCACCAGACAACTTACCTTCCACTTCACTTCCCCTTCTCTCTTTGCTTTGCTGTGCATCTGTTTTCAACATAGCTGGTTTTGTTCACACCAAGCTCTTATTGAAGCCTAATGGAGTTCATTTCTGTCTCTCTATTTGTTCTCTTCACCATCTCTCAATCTGCTCATGGGTACGGTGGTAACTGGGACACTGGTCGTGCTACCTTCTATGGAGGCGGCAATGCTGCTGGCACAATGGGTAAGTAGCAAGAACCTCAGCTTCAGGTTTTGGTACGACACTGAGCAACAGTACCAGTATTTGTTTATGTAACTACCTTCATTTATCAATTAGTACAGTGAACTAGTAATATTAAGTACAATTTATTCATTCTAGACTTAATTGAATCTACCATATGAAAATCTTTTACATACAAAATAAACAGACCAGCATATCTCAATAACTTTACATTATTACATATACCAGTCACTGTTGGAGTGTTGGTCAAACTCATGTCACTATATTCATAATCGCATTTTATAACAGGAGGGGCATGTGGATATGGTGACCTAAACAACGAAGGATACGGCACCAACTCAGCAGCACTAAGCACAGTTCTGTTCAACAATGGACAGAGCTGTGGGGCATGCTTTCAGATAAAGTGCGTGAACAACCAGCAGTACTGCTTGCCGGGTTCAATCATGGTTACCGCTACTAACTTTTGCCCCCCGAATTATGCCCTTTCAAACGACAATGGTGGTTGGTGCAATCCTCCAAATGCGCATTTTGATTTGTCACAACCAGTGTTTCAAAAGATTGCACAGTACCGAGCCGGAGTTGTTCCTGTTCAATATAGGAGGTACAGATTATAAATTTTCTCTTTCAAATTTCCTGAAATAATGCGTTTAATTACTAATTATTTTGGTTTTGTTTTTATGTGCAGAGTGTCGTGTAGGAAACAGGGAGGCATCAGGTTTGCAATTAACGGCCACAGCTACTTCAACTTGGTTCTAATAACAAATGTAGCCGGAGCCGGCGATCTATCAGAAGCACAAATTAAGGGATCAAAAACAGTGTGGCAAGCAATGAGTCACAATTGGGGCGCCAACTGGCAGAGCAATAGCTGCCTTGATAACCAATCTCTTTCTTTCAAGCTCACCGCAAGTGATGGTCGTTCCGTTACTTCAATGGACATTGCACCAGCTAATTGGTGCTTTGGTCAGACCTACATTGGAGGGCAGTTTTAAGCCTCTTCTGGGTTTTCCAAATAACTAAGGGTTATTTTGCATATGTTCTTTGAAAACTTGATTAGTTTTTTCAAAAGGGCATGAGTGCAAATGACCTGGTCTAACTGTGGTTGTGTCATGGGGACTTATCTTTTTGGAAAGGCCCCTGATTGATTGACCATTTTATGTTTGTTTTTTGAATTTAAATTTAACCATCTCTTCCAAGCCTTGAATTATAAAAGGGCAGAGAAGAGATGTTTTTAGGACTTGGTAGGAAATTGAAATTGAAGTGCCTCTCTTTGTAAGGTTGAAGAGAGAGCATATGAGAGGGTTTGGTTAGGCTGAGGTGAGCAAAAGGATTGTTCACCCGCTTTAATTGTATGTGTCAATTTCATGTAATTCTCTACATTATTAAACTTCTTAATTTCTGCTCTCATGCATGATTTCAGATGTCAAAGGTTCAAATACTGATTTTCAAATTTGTTTGTTAGAATATTAAGCTACCATATTTCTGTCAATATATTTTAGATAGACAGAGATAACCAAATTTGTTGAATTTAAGTAATTTGGCTTATAACTAACATATCACAACTGGAATGTTCAATTATAAACTCAAGAATTCAGATAATGAGCATAAAAATGAAGCACTGTTATTTATTTCTGATATTACTTCCAAAAGTGCCATGTACGAAAGCTGGTAAGCAAGAACAGTTAAACTTCTATAAAAAACTAAAAAAAAGTTGAACTACAATTGATTGCCAATTAGAATGGAGAAGAAACTATGTTATTGGATGCTCTCTAATACTATTTTTAGAAATAAATTAGCTAAGGTTACAAACAAATAACCATTGCTGAGTTTAGAAACAACTAGGAAAGTACATAGCAGCAATTATAACACCATCTAGTATCAACATTAACTGGAATGTCTCTATGCCTGATTCCACTGTATTAATATAAGGATTAATTTCTCTTGTGCCCTTACAGAGTTCTTCTCTTCCTAATTTGTCCATTACACAATATTTTTGGACTTAACCATAGTTGAATCTCTTGTTAAATAATAAATGACAAAAATATCCTTTTAGGAATTTTTGTTAAGAAGTTGATCGATCTTCTTGTTTTCCCGCGCTCTCCCTTTTTTCCCTCTCCACCCCTTTTTTTTCTCCTCTTGCACTCTCCGGTTCTTGCTCTCTGCTGTCGCCATATTTTCCCACTCTCTTTCTCCTCCTGCAACCCTGTAAGCTTGTTTTCCGACATTTTTATTGCTCTGACAGAAAATCAATCACCAAATTGAGATTTTTTTTTCTTGTGAGTGGATGCAGGACTAGAATGAAAAACAGGCATGGACAAGGCTTGGCTTATGAAAAATATTCCCTTCCCTTCTGTATTACAGAAAATCAATACCAATTTACTGTCTACCTATTTTGAGTACAGTAAGTGGTATTACTATCTTACTGATGTGAAAATCCGCTATGTTTGGAACCGCTATTCTAATGACACTGCTGGTATTGTACACAATTAGAATTTCTAAAAAAATGTAATGTTTTCTGCAAACCCTGATATTTTACAAAACAACAGCGAATCCAAATCAAGAAAATAAGCACAAAGTGAGATGCATATTTTATAAACAACAGCGAATCCAAATCAAGAAAATAAGAACACAGTGAGATGCGTTAAATTTGCACAAACATGACTAGCACTTCTTCAAAGAAAAAATGAGCTACAACAAACTTCAAATACAAAGTCTTTTAACTAATTTCAACAGGACTTATTCTAAGAACAAACTCTCAACAAACCTGTACTAGTATGGTTATTGGTACAAGACTTGCTCTAAAGAAAATGTCAAAATTAGGCATCAACAAAAATTACCACCAGACTAACCTGTACAGTATGGTACCAGAGACAACTTCTATCACCCAAAACACAAATTTAATCTAGGTAACACATAGAAGGAAATCAAGGGGTGAGTGAGTGCACAAGGTGAGAGCTTCAATGATTTTGCAAAATTTACACCACAGCTTGTACAGAACTATTAGAATTATATTGTTAGCTGGTACATGCTTTATATTATCAGTTAGTGAAGTATTTATCTAAATGACGCTAAGGAATTTTTGCTAATTTACAATCCTGCTGCTGACCTGCTCTGATAAAAGCACACAAAATTTTATATATAAGAGCAAGGGTATAATGGGAAAAGATAGATCTTAATAACATTTAAATAAGAGTAATGAACTCTATGGGTAAATAGAAAAAAAAAGATAAAAGACTTAAAAGGATATATTAAATAGAATAAAGAGTGTAAGGGTAAATAGAAAACTGAAAAAGTCTTTGAGGGTAAATAGAAAGTTAACCCAATATAATTATGACCAATTCAGCTCTCAATCAACTGAAAAAATAATAAGCTGTAATTCAGACAAAAAAAAACATCTTAAAGGATGTTTACAGACTCAGAAATCAATAATAATATCAGAACCGGAAAATTAAAGCCACAAAACTACACATATCATCAAACAAAAAGCAATAACAAAGTGTACCAATGTACAAATATCTTCCCCAAATTGGTCAACAAAAAGTGGTCCTATACCAGGTAGCAATGAACTAAAGAGGCATCCTAAATTGTACAATGGTCCTTTAAAACAATATAGCAAATAGTAAAAGATAGAACTTCTGCAAACATTTTAAATTTTAAACCATACTAAAATCCACCCCAAAATGGTTAACAAGCATAAGGCCATATATCAGGCACCAATGTCCAAAAGAGCTGTTCTACATTGTCCAAAGGACCCTCTAAACAACCTGAGGAAAAAATTGAAAAGATGAAACTATTGAAACATGAACCTCAACAGCGTCAGCTAATACAATCTCTTAACACAATAAATATCATAGCAAATAATTTTGACAGAAAGGTACAAAAAGCTTTTCAGTGTGCCCTTGAGCCAGGAAAGAGGTACCAAGAAGTGAAATTCAACTTCTAATGTAACAAACAGCAATGTTCAGAATTTCAATAGTATCTGAACTATAAAGCAAGCAAATATTAATCAAACAAAAAACAGACCTTTGCAAATAACCCCAGATATTTCCTACATTTTACAAATGACACCCAGCAATTATCATTTTCAATTATGCTCCAGTTAAGTTTGCAAACTTTGTAATATGGAACCAACACATATGTGAAAGCCTGGGGCACCATTTCTTCTCTATCATTCTTGTTAGTTACCTTTTAACTATATATGGACCAACCAAATTTGAGCAACATCGGCACTGTTTCAATAGATACAACAATTGAACTATAACAATTGGTTACAAAAATCATCACTATTCTCCAATTCACATCAAAAGGACACCTTGAAAGAAATTGAAAATTTCATTAAAGCAGCCTCTAATCAGCCATTGATTATGCCCCCATACAACAGAAAACCAATTATTATACCATTGAATACAAAAGAGAGTATAAGCATTAACTACAACCACAGTAACTAAGCAAAGATCAGAGAAAGAAATAGCATCACCACTCCAACAGAACAGTTTCAAGCTGAGGAAGTCGATGAAGAAACGAGCTTTCGAAGCATGTTAGGATCCAAACGGGTCTTGCAATGGAGACGAACTTCGTACTGAGCTCCTAAAATGCGCTGCCGCTTCAACCAGAAGAACTTCTTTTCGAGATCTCGCGGATCCGTTTTCATGACAATATACTGCTTCTTGACAATCATTTGAAATTGCTCTCTCGATTTCTTGTCGATGTGAGGCGATCGCAAGACAGTGTACAGTACTCTCGAATCTGGTAAATTGACCCTGCTGGCTCCTGGCGCGAGCCCCATAAACGGGTACTTCTCGCGAAACGGGTTGCCGAAAGATCGAATTATGATACCTATTTTGGTGCTCATGATTTCAATAAATCACCTACCAAGAAAATTTTCGCACCGTGATTAGAGAAAAAATACTCAAATTGGTAACATTAAAATGAAAATGAAATAAAATTGACGGAAAGTTCGTACCAGAGAAGCGTTAATTCTCGGAAGAATGTGCAAATTCCAGCAAATCAAAGAGAAAACAACAAAGAATCAATGGAGAAATCGGGTTCAGAGGAGAGACGACTGCGCTAGAGGGTTTAGGGTTTCGACTATTGAATATGGATTGATATTCGATAGAAAAGCAGGCCTGTGAAATCTGGACCAAGTCCTCACGTTTATTAGGCCCAATTAATAGACAAGTTGGGCCTCCATTTAAAACGAGGTTACATGTCTAGATTAATGACACACTGCTTTTCAATTCTTTGCATCCGCAATGTTCAATAATTAAGTGTCATTAAGTTTCCATTTAAAATTTGAAAATTCCCTTCTTCTAGTATCATTAAGTTTCCATTTAAAATCTTAAAATTGTAAAAAGCTGAGAAAAGCAGGTGTATATTATCAGTACATAACAGTGTTGTAAAAAAGGACAGTTTAGGCATGTTTAATCAGTAGATTAATCATTTGCGGCGATCAATTTGTCACGGATTTTTCCTACTAATCGTCTGATTATGACCGATTATCTCTTATTATTTCTGATTAATCGCTTGGCAGTACATGTCTATCCAATCAGTACAACACTAGCATATATGTATACATTGAAATCGAGTCATCCACTGCATAGGTAGACATAATATGTTTTCTTTAAAAAATAAAAAAAATGAAAAATAAGAGCATTCAGTTAAACTTAAACTAGAAGAACGAATAAGCAATGAAAATTAGTGATTAGTTCATATCAATATTGTAAAAAATGGTATGCGTTCGTCGGACGGATAGGGTATCGCTAAGCGATTAACCGGGAGTAATAAATCATAATCGAAAATAATTAGCCAATTATTTAGACAAATCTGTAAAATTTAGTTACCGTAGACGACTAATCGGCCGATTAATCAACCTAAACGGACGTTTTTTGCTCATATGCAAGTGATATTTTACAGTGAAAATTGTTTAGGTTGCTGGTATGAAACTGGGCCCGTTTGAAATCTGAAAATTTCTAATTTTGTCGTCAACTTTGTCCTGATTTACAGCTTGTTTACCAATGATTCTTGCGACTAGATCACTACAATAAAAGAAAAGAAACTTAATTTGATTCTCCTTTCCAGATGTCAGATCATATAGGATATAGCTCTTGTTTAAAGAAAAAACGAATGCTTTTGCATTTATATGATCATAAGTTTCTGTTGGAAAGAATTAAACTTTTTGTTGGACAACTGGTCGGCAATAGTTCATAGAAAAAAAAAATTCTTATCGATTGATGGGATAATCTTCTAATCTTGAAGTAGGCCATATATATTAATTCGCTTTATATTGTTTTTTATTGATAGCTTGAATGAATTTTTTTTTCAAACTTAATTAACTTTCTGCTGTTAAGAATTTGCAATGAAAAATGATTTTTTTTTTCGATAATAGTGGAAATATACTCCACCGATTTCCATTGAAATCAGTAACATACTGAGAAAAGATTCCTAAAGCATATACCAAAACTCAGATGGAATAACTACAAGAATCGGACTACATCTGACTTATTAAAAAGTAACTATCTGCGAGAGTATACCGACAGAAAGATATTTTTTTCTATTAGTGACGGGAGTATCCGTGAGGGTATACCGACAGTATCTCTCCCATTCTTATCCGCGAGTTAAAATTAAATTTCAGCATGGTTCAATTATATAATTGGGGGCATGCGACCCCTCTATAAATAACTCTTATCCAGCAATTTCTGGTCACCATTGCCTAGTGTAGTTGGTAAGACACCCTACTATCCGGAAGAAGTGGATTCGATTTCTGTCAAAAGTAGTAGAAAAAAAGATGTGTGTGAAACCTACGGACTTATATAAAAATAAAAATAAAAACTCATTTTCTTATTAATACAACCGTTGGCAGAATAACCTTAAAAAAAAAAAAAAAAAATAGTTTGCTAAAGGTATTGAAATATGGTGTGAACAAATTTGGTACGCTGTGCTATGTGACTGATTATTTTCATGACTGAGTTGACATGGAGAAATTGCTGGATTGATTTGATTGACATTGTTTCCTAATCAAATAACAGGAATATATTCTACACTTCAACTGATATAGTGAATCATGCTCGTCAAATCTCAGTCCAGATCTACCTCAAAAGCATAAGTTCTCCGTTGCTTCCAAATTTTGTATCTCAAGAGCACCAATGCACCATGGATTCAGATCTCCTTGTCAGGCCATCTCGGGTCCGGATCCCTAATGTAACCCAATTTTTTTAGTTTAGATTCGGACCGTCTGATTCGAATCCGGACCAATTCGGTCTGAGGTGGAGCACACGGGGTCCCTTTAATCTGATGGCCCGATTCGAATTTGACAATTTGGATTTAAACTAAAAAATTGGAATACTTTATGAGATCCGAACGTGGCCATCTCAGTATTTCATATGAACTCAACTCAATCGCTGATTACGGAGGGATGTTCGACAACAAGGAATTAAGCTTCCTTAAGGTTTAATCTGCTTCTTATAGCTTCTTTAGCTGCTTAATCCTGTCAAACACTGGTTCTTTGTCGCAGATTAAGATCACATTTTTTAGCCTCTTTTTGTCCGGATCTTAATCTAAGAAGCCCGAACCTTCAGGCACCCCATTTTAGCATTCTTTAGTTTTCTTAACTTTTACCCACGGATTAAGACAACTGAACATCAGTTCCTTAGCTCTTTGTAAACTCTTAATCCTTTACTCTGAATCTCTTGTTTCCGAATAGCCCTTGAAAGGTTTTACAAAAGTATAATTTGATCCAGAATTCATTTTCCAGGTGCCTAAGGCTCAGCTCCAAAAGGAGGTAAGCGGAGGGAGAGGAAGGAATAATCACTATGCAGGGGTGAATGAGACCTCAGACCGTCTTTGCCCGATGATTTCACCTGCTCCGCAAGAGAAGAATCGGAGAGGGAGCGAAGGTGAACGAGCACTGTTCGGAGGGGAGAGAAGCTCAGCGCAGCGTTGATTTTTGGCGACAATCTTCACTCCCAAATCGGAGTGTAAGATCACTGTTCAGAGGTGAGCTTCACTCCCGATCACCTCCCTTTCCCTTCCATTAATGAGAGTGGCGGAGCAAACCCTAAAGAAATGAAATCCAATCCACCAAGGGAGTTACAAACTAATTCCCAGCCCAAAATCATTTTCTGGCCCAAGTCAATATTACATCTTTCTGTTAAACATCAAGCCTAAACTGATGTTTTGCTTATTTCATACTACTATACACAATTTTATTCTAATCAAGGTGCTTCTTTTTATCCTATTTTCTCTTAATTTCAATTTTGCACATTTCTGACATTCAAAGTTTGTTTGTTATCATACGCTCCTCATGAATAAAAATGGTTGTTGAAATGTCGAGTTAGAACTGAAGAGAAAAGTTATTATATAATCCCAAGTGGATGCATTACATGGTTTGTAATGGATCAGCGAAAGGGACCTTAGTTGAGCAAAAAGGGCCCATTTACAAACTTAAAATTTCAAATTCGGTAGTTAAATTTGACCAAATTTACCATTTGTTTATAAGAAGGATTCGATGATTGCCACCGAACAAAAGAAAGAAACATAAGTTTGATTTATTCTTTGTATTATTCGAGATAACAGATTTATTCTCCTTTCCAAATGTCAGATTAATTATATAGCTCTTGTTCAAAGAAAACAACACTTTTGCATTGTATGGTCATAATTTTCTATTTGAAGGAATAAAAGATAATACAGCAATGGAACACAAACGGTTTAAGGAAATTGTCATTTCTTAATAAAAGATTGCATGTTTAAATAAATTGTGGATGCCAAACTTGGGTAGGACAAGCGGTTGGTTAATGTTCACTAAATAATTAATTACCGACACTTGCAATTAAAATGCTTGTGCTTTCGGCATCAATTTTATTAATTAGTATAGGTGATATGTTTGGTAGGCCAATTAAGTTTGTTAAGTACATAATAAATGTGGTGTAAACTTATTTTGGTGCGTTTTGGTAAGCTCCTGATATAAGCATTGTGTTTTCCTCAATTTCAATAAATTGGAGGGTCTATGCAGGAAGAGGTGGACGCAGGATTTCTGTCAGGGAGGAGCAAATATCGGATTAAAATAGTTTGTCGGATTCAAACCCATTAACTAATCGGATATTAGATAAAAAACAATCAATATAAAAAGAAACAATAAAATTAATATAATATTACATAATAAAAAATAACAAAATAATATTATTTTACATATTAAAAAATAATAAAGTTGGTCCGGATCTGTAAATTTCTATAAATTTTATATAAAAGCAACAAAGTTTCTCACTAACAGTGCTTTTGAACTGGTCTAGCGGGCTTGCCAGTTTTAGAGAGAAACAAAGTGGTACCAGGCTCATATTTTTCCACTGAGTTTCAAAATCTAGGAAGGGGAAGCTGCTCCCTCTGGTTGTGTGTGGGTCCGCCCCTGTATGTAGGGGTGGCAACGAGCTGGGCTCACATCGTAATCGACTTGTTTAGCAATCGAGCAATTTGGACCGAGCTCAGATTTGAAGTCTAAGCAAAAATCTCATATTGTAATTGTCACGAGCGAGGTCACGATCTGAACCAAACTAGCTTATTGAGTCCGGCTGGATCTTGTTTTAAGAAGAAACCATCTGCCATGTTTTACCACACAATCTCACATCTAATCAGACAGTGTATTTTACCAACTATAAAGGGTGGATGTGAAAGAATTCAAACTTAATTAATTAATAACAACTTAGTCAATCTCTGACAGTGACTATCTCGCCTTCCTTTTCAAAAAATGGGATCACAGGCTTTAATTGTGACTAATGGTGGTGGTAACATAACCAAAAAGGCCATGATAACACTACTTTGAAAAGGGACTTGCGTGACAATCGTAACTAATTAAGGTTTTTGTCATTATCTGAACATAAGCATTATAATGTGCGCCGCATCTAATAATAAATATATATAGTTCCTAGCCATTTTTTAGGGGCTCTTTTTGAAAGAGACCTAAAGATAACTATCAAACTCAATTTTTAATTGGGCATCATAGGTCATGAGATAGCATTGTAGGTTTGTTCATTAACAATAGGCAATAGAATATGTAACCTTTTTCTATATATCTTTCTTTTATTTGATAGTCTATATGGTCCTAACGACCTAAGAAACTTTATAGATATCTCTTTCTTAACTACTCTATGATGTTTTCCATTTTTTTTTACTATGTGCAAATTTGCAATTGGCAATTTATATTTGTGTAATATTAGAATGCAGTTATATTTATGTATTTAACGGTATTGCTGCTGCATATATAAGTCAAAAGGTCTATGTTGCTTGGGTTACCTTTTGTCGTTTGTAGTTATTGATTCTATTCGCTAGGGTGGGGGGAAAAACATTGAATTTGATTTAAATGTATTAACTAGATATTTGATAAAAAAAATAAAGCTTTAATTTATGTTTTTTAATATTATGACTTGTAATTTTGGTATTTTAACCTATAATTCTAATTATCAATTATAATTCAAAAAAATTATAACTCTAAATTTAACTTGAATTACAAATCAAACATTCACAAGAGGTCAAAAAAAATTTAAAGATGGGCAAAGTTGATTGAAACGTCCCGATCTCCACTAAAACTCAAAATCTGGGTCCACCCCTGTTTGCTATTTCTTAGAGACTCATATTTGAAGGATCAAGTACATATTAACGACCAAAGCCAATGAGTGTTATGCTCAACATCAGATTTTGGTGATCATAACTCTAAAAATTATTAGATTGACTTTAAATAATGATGGTTTAAATCGATTTAATTCTCAATGATGCATGTAGATACAAAATTTTCAAATTTTCAAATTTATTTAGTACAAAGTCGAGTGGTAAAAAATATAATGAAAAAACAATGTTTTATAAGATATTTTTCATCATTTTTTTTATATTTGACTGTACTCAATGACTTTTAAAATTTCAAAATTTTGCATATACATACATCACTCGTGAAGTACATCGGTTTCAAGTTTCAACAATTCAGACAGATTTGTCATTTGAAGTCAAATTTGATAAATATTAAAGTTATGTTCACTAAACTCTTTTGGTAATTTTAACAGATAAAACTAACATAGAGTAAAACTAATTCTTAATGAGTAATGGTAAAATATGAATAAAATCAATTGTCAATATTTATGGATATAAAAACACTTTTACTGGAATCGTATCGTACCCATTGACACCTCTAGATGGATGCGAGGGGAAAAATAACTTCTATTAAAACTATATAAGTTTTGCACGCATCAACTAAAATAAAATAAAATTACACTAAGGCACATGATCTCTGTGTAAGAAGTCAAGAGTTCGAAATCCAGATAGAAAAAATTATTTGTTATAATAACAAAGGTATTAAATAGTTGAGTGGCTTAACCTCCAACTTTACTAAAAAAAATTACACGATACTAGATAATTCAGTCTTTCAATCTCCATGTTATGTTTTGCCCCAGAATTTAAGTATGCCAGGCTCAGAAGATAGAAAACAAAAACTTTTGGGGATTATTATGAAAAAGTCTTTACAATTCCCCCCCCCCACCCCAAAAAAAAAAAAAAAAAAAAAATTGTTTTAGTGGGGAGGGGTGATTAACAATTTCCAAACTCCCAATGACACTTGGGTGGCTGGAGTTGTAGATTTGTAGACAACTAATTTTTATCTAAAGATGCTTTGTTCTTTGTATGCTTTGTCACTTTTGTCATGGTTTAGAGTGCATCAAGCTATTTTAATGTCACATACTTTTAAAGGTCAACAATTGCTGCGCATTTCCCCCTTAGTGGTGTCCTTTTGAAGTGATAAAAAAAAAATAGAGCTATTGGGTTTGATGTTGGCTTTCTGGTAGGGTAATAAAGAAAACAAATTTATGTACATATTTCATAATTTTTTAATTAGAAAGTGACTAGCCATAGTTATTTGTCTTGTATCTGGTTAACTAGTTCCACTTTGGTCTTTGGGGCTTCAAATTATACTAGTTACAAACTAAATAGCCATAACAATATTTTGTATGGAAATTGCTAATGTGCTACGCGCAGCATAAAGGCCCTCTATTCAATGACTTAATATTTGAGTTTTCAAAATTCTAACGGTTGATCCGAACCGCTCACATGATCCTCTAACGGTTGATCCGAACCGCTCACATGATCCTCTGTATGAATATGTACTTGCAAACCAAATTTTTCATTTTTTTAGAATTTTTTTACGATTTTAATGGTTTTTAGATATTTTTTAGAATTTTTTACTAATGTTATAATTTCATACTAAGTTACAATGAGTCAATTTTTGCGATTTCAAAGTCCAAACAGTCGATCCGGACCACTCAACATGATCTCCATGTTGAAATGAGCTTGGAGACCAAATTTTATATTTTTGATTTTTTTTTTTTACTATTTTTTTAGATAGGTACAAAATCACTGTTTTGGACGGTCCAGAATTATCAAAATATAGTGATTTTGTATCTATCTAACAAAATAATAAAAAAAATACAAAAAATATAAAATTTGGTCTCCAAATCCATTTTAATATGGAGATCATGTTGAGTTGTTCAAATTGACTATTTGGACTTTGAAATTACAAAAACTAACTCGTTATAACTAACATTACTCTATTATTTGTATATAATTTCTATAACAAAAAAAATTTAGTTATTTGATGCACTTGTTTGAAATTTGGCAAAAGGATGATATCACAAGCGTGCAATGAACCATGGTGCCTTCCATGGGAAACAACAACTCCAAATGGGGTTGTTACTTGCTACCTCATGCACCTTAACCGGTTCCACTTTGGACTGTAGCACCACTCGTGTGAGCACCTGCTACTTTTCTTTTCTTTTTTGTTCTGAAATCCTGGAATTTGGCATGGAAAAGGTGCACCAGTAGCTATCTGGTACATCACTTTTTCAGTTTTTCTTCCTCTCATTTTTGTGCTTTATTTTTATATGAAAATTTGTGCTTTTGTTTTATATATGTACTAATCAGACATGTATTGCACCTGCTTGAAAAAAAAAAGTGTAATTAATGAATTGATCATTTTTTTTTCCTCTACTAGCTTAATTCTAAAAGATTATCATTCATTAGGGTCCCCAATCTCATACGTAGAAATGATTGTAGTTTTTTTTTTTTTTTCAAATTTTATTTAACTGGAAAATTTTATTTTTTAGGGATATTTATTATGGTGTATATCTTGACTTTCATTTATCCGTAATTTTGTCGTTGTTATACAAATAGAAATAAAAAAAAATGTAAGGGCATGTTTGGCTGGCTTACTATGCTTGTGGGAAAAAAAAATTCAGTTTACTGAATTTTTTTTTCCCATAAGCACAGTGAAAATCAGTTCAATTCTTATTCTCATTTTACTGCGGGGAGGCATCCGAATAAGCCCTAAATGTGTTCGTCTTCTTGATCGTTGTATAGAATATGTACTAAAGTTGTTGGAATTTAAACAAAAAACAGTTATTTATCAAACAATTTAAAAAAATCAATTAATAAGTTTCTTTTCAAATCATTAAATTTTGAAACTCATTTAATGGATGCTCAATTATACTATATGTATTTTACATCTAAAATATAAATTTACGTTGCAAAAAACAATGCATATAAGATCGTTGAATCACAAATGCGAAGCATTTACGGTGCATACTATAGCAATCATTTGCACATAAATAAAGATCGTTGATATTATTGCAAAATTATCCGTAAAATTTCGATTAATCATCCGCATAACGATTAATTGTTAGCGATACCCATGATTCTATCGAACACAATCCTTGCTTTTTTTTCCCAATATTGTGACCAGAGACGAATCTACTTAGGATCTAATGAGAGTCAATTTACCCTCATTTAATTTTAAAATTTTCTTATTTATATTTATTTTTCTATATAATTTAGTACAAAATGTCATGATACGGTAACATTGACTCTTATTTTTCGAATAATTTTTTTATACAATTGACTTCACATACGTTTAACTCCATTATTTGAAAGTCTAGCTCCGTAATCAAAACCATGTATTGTAAATCATATTATCTTAATCTATTCAGATCAAATAGCTTTCCAACATCTGATATCTTGCTATCTAATTTTAGAGTAGAACTAGGGTGCTCCTAAGTTCACCCAACCTCTTGTGAACTTGACTCTAAAATATATCGAATCGATTTTAAACGATGAATTCAAACTGTTGAAATCCTTCTACCTAATGATTGATGTGTCTATATGTGAAAATTTCAAAGTTTCGAATTAATTTAATATAGAGTCAAGTGGTCAAAGGAGTCCAAAAAATGAATGCATTAAAATTAATTTATAAACCTTAAACTTTTGACCACTTAACTCTATATTAAATTAATTCAAAACTTTAAAATTTTCACATGTAGACACATCACTCATTACGTTGAAGGATTTCAACGGTTTGAATTCATCGTTTAAAGTCAATTCGATATATTTTAGAATCAAGTTCACAAGAGATTTGGTGAACTTAGGAGCACCCTAGTTCTACTCCTAATTTTAAACCAATTCTAATAAATTGAGAGTTGAGAGGAACATCTGATTCTCCAAAGTCGGAAGCAGGCGTTAGAATTGCCAGATCAACAGCACATCACCTTCTTCTCTTCTCAGAGAAATATATATATATCTTTCCCATTACCAAATCTCTCAATCTTTCTTCCTCCGTATAACAAAATCTTCTTCAAAAGAAGCCCCATATCTCCGGATACATTATGACCTACTGTTGACAATCTTTCTTGTTTTCTTAACTTTGGATCATTTGCATATACATCCTGTACTTTGCAACTTTTGCATACCTTCAAGTTTCATAGTACATATATAGAGCAAAGTTAGAGATATTTTTATAAACCATAATTAAAAAAAAAAAAAAAGTTCAGATTTTAGCATGATTAGCCGAGTTTTTACAAAAACCATAAGAACCGGACTACCAAACCGGTCTTGTCAGTTTACCCTCCAGAACCGAGTTGCCAAACCGGTCTCATTTTTTTTTTTTTTTTTTTTTTTTTTTGTTTCTAAAATAAATCAGATATTTTGTTTGATTTTGTATATTAACAATAAGATTAATGGAACAATTAGAATATATTTTTTTGTGTATTTTGACCATTTTATCATTTTATCAAATCAATGGATTGATTTTCTATATAAAAAAATCAATAAATATATAAAAATCAATGAATTGGTTTTCAAATGTACGTATTATTTTTTTAAAATTTACTTTTTTATATTTTAAAAACAAACAAATTTAATTATTTAATTGTTATTTTTATTAAAGCTCATTTTAATTTAAAAAATACTTATTTTTTGGTAAAAATATAAAATAAGTGTTTTATTTATGAAAAAAATATGTTAGTATTCTAATTGGTCGATTTTTTAAAATAATGATACATTGGTCTACTACATGGAGGATTTAGAAGTTTCTGTAAAAAAAAATTAAAATAGAGTCGATTTTTGCCATAAAAGACGTTAGATTATGAAAAATATGTCCATTAATCATTCAGAGACATTATTTCTTAGAAAAAAGTATCCAGAGATACAAATTTTTAGTATTGTTATTGTAATTCACCTTTATACTTTTTTTTAATTTTCTTCACGAAAATATTTATTGATTTTTTTTATATAAAAAATCAATCAATTGATTTGTTAAAATGATAAAATGGTCAAAATACACAAAAATATATATTATAATTGTTCAATTAATCTTATTGTTAATATACAAAATCAAACAAAATATCTGATTTATTTTATAAACAATCTGTAAAAAAAAAAAAAAAAAAAAAAAATGAGACCGGTTTGGCAACTCGGTTCTAAAGGGTTTTAGACCGGTTTGGCAGTTCGGTTCTTATGGTTTTTGTAAAAACTCGTCTAATCATGCTGAAATCCGAACTTTTTTTTTAATTATGGTTTATAAAAATATCTCGCAAAGTTAGGGTGTGATGTGCTCACCAAGAAAGGTTGTTGAGCACAACTCTAAAAGTCTATCAGATTTGTTTCAAATCACGAATCCAAACTGTCGAAATCCATCACTCTAATTTTGAAAGTTTGGAATTTATTTAGTACACAATCAAGTATTGAAACAAATGTTGAAAAATGAATACATAAAACAACTTATAAAAGGTTCATTGTTTTAACTGCTTGATTTTGTACTAAATGAATTTGAAACTTAAAAAAAAAATCATGTACATGTATCACTCATTAAGTACATGAATTTCAACAGTTTGAAATCATGATTTGAAGACAATTTAATTGACTTTCGAAGTTGTGCTCACCAACCCTTCTTGGTGAGCAAATCACACTCTAGCTAAAAGTTTTCATATATATGTACTATTTTGATGAACAGAGCAATTTGTTTATCCCAATTTTTCTTGCTTAAGAAGTTAAAATTATAACACATAATTAGTAAAGTATTGAATGCTATTTGTAGTTCATTAGCGACTTTATTATAGGTGTATTATGAATAATTGGAGTTGGAACCATCATTAATTGTAAAGAAGATCAAAGCCTATGTATAATGTTAAATGCTTGTCTATGCCTAGATTGATTTATGAAATTTTAAATTGCGCATATTATTTGAATTCAAAGGCATGCCTTTTCTTTCATTAATCCATTACATATATGTCAATAAATTTTACAAGGGTGCAAGTTTAAAACTTGGTAATTGATGAATGAAGGATTCTCTCTTCACTATTTACACTTTAAAGGCGCTGTCGAAAGATATGAAAGTGTCATGTTATGTCAATAAATTGGACCTTTCTAATGTGGGATAACCAAGTAACATCATAAACCCTATTCAAACTTGCAACAAACTAGGAATCTATACATGTTGCTTTTCTCTGCCATAAATAGAGTAACAAGAATCCTAAGGGATCCATGCATGTATCATATATATTTTGTATTATTTGTTTTCGCTACCTTTTCAAATTATTTTTAAATATGATCAAATATTATCTAAAATTTACGAAATCTTTATTTATTTTGATTTTATTGATGTAGAGCTTATGCATTTTTTTTTTCATTTATTTAAGAAAATATTCATGATTTTATGTGCAATTGTACACTAACAAATATTTTGTTGTCCAAACGGAAGCAAATCTGTTGTGATTCTAAAGGATCGCAGGATCGTGCAATTTCAATCTCAACCATTCATTTATTGAAATACAACAATCTAAAAAAAAATTAATTTTTATGCACAAATCTCAAAACATATAAACAGTTATGATTGAGATCGCAGAAATTCTGTGATCCTTTGGAATCGCAGCAAATTTATTTCTATCTAACACAAGTCAATAGTAAATCCTTCAAGGCTGTTCTATGAACTTTGTTGCTAACTAAAAACATTTATAAAGAGAAAGAAGAAGTAGTACAGTTGATTAGAAAAAAGTTTTTGCACTGTGTACTTAAAAATCGAGAGTTTGATTTTTACGCACGATTTCGTTTCAAAAAAAATAAAAACAAACATGTATAAAGGATGAAAATATTAATACACGGGCTCTATTGCAACTGCAAATCTACGACTTTGTACCGGCTTTTTGTTTGCTTATGAAGTTGGTTTTTGTCAAAAAGCATCTTTTCTCTCCCCCACCCACTCACACAGAAGAGAGATAGAGAGAGAGAGCGCTTTTTAACTGCTTCACACCATGGAATTCGTGGGGAGATGGCAAGGAGAGGTCATCTCTCTCTCTCTCTCTCTCTCTCTGTAATGGGGATCAGAGAAAGAGAGAGAGTATAGAGGTACCAACAACTATGTCTGAGCAAAGGCTAAAGTTGGTACAAAAGGCCAGAGAGACTTTACTTGCAATCACTGCCATCTCGTTCTCTTACTATATATGGTTTCTTTGCGTATCTTTATTTACCCCTACCATGCTACCTATCTATCCCCTGTTTTGCATATTACATGTTACGAGAAACAAAACAACTCAAGGTTTTGCGGATTGAGGCAAATTATTCATAAAAGCACTACATTTGGTTTTGGTGGTAGCAAATATATTCGCTAGAAAATTACAAATGATTCTGAAATAAACTATATCAGATGATAGAGGCGAATAAAAAGTAGTACATATGGTTATATCAGTTTTTTTCACTTTTTCTAATAACAAATAGAAATCTTTTCTGATAGTAGTAAAATTATATTCATATTCTTTTTTTTTTATATGGATACAAAGCAGATATCAGACATATCAGACGGATACGAATACGGGACCAGACCAAATCAGTTTTTTTTTTTAAATAATATAATAAAATTTATAAAAATATTAAAGTTCATAATATTGATCTAATTATAACGGTCAATAACACAAATTTTTTATAATAGATATTAAAAGATATGGTATATATATCTACTATTCAGATATGGATAATTGAAACATAAAATCAAATTGGTATCCTTATCCACACAGATATTCTGATATCGAATATCCACATTTATATTTTCAAATACGGATTGAATACGAATCGGATATTAATATTATCCATACTGCTTTCACCCCTAAAACCAAGACTTAAAAAAGAACCAGGTTTTGTCTAAATGATATATTCCATAAGCTAATTCAACAAAACAAATTTACAATATGGTAACGAATACTTTCATTAGAGAATGACAAATAATTAGCAAATAAAATGTATGATAGAGACAATATATATTTTATACAAAATTATTGTTTAAATTGTTTACTGTCTTATTGGATAGGTACAAAATTATTGTTTCTGAATGGTTTCTGAATGGTTTCAGAAACAATAATTTTGTACCTATCCAATAAAATAGTAAACCATTTACTATGAATATCATGTTGAGATGTTCGAATCAACAATTTGGACTTTGAACAGAGATATAGAATACGAGACACAATAATGTATGGAAGGCACAATACATTTGAACCCTCAACTTTTTTTTATATATCATAGAAAAAGTAAATTATTTATCATATGAGGTATTTTATTATTCTCTCTTGATCAAATATCAATCCATCCAATAAAATTCATTTAGTAAATAAATATTAATGACCTTTTCCACACAAAAGAGAGTAACAAGTAAATGAGGAGAGAGAGAGAAAGATAGAAAAGGACACTGTTTGTTGTTAGCTTGTTGGTTCCCACTCCGGAGGTAGTCAATATGTAGATGCCTTTCAAAAAAATTTAGGGTTCCATTTGGGTATTTGCTATCCAAAAATGGTCCGCTTGGTTTGATGTCTTAGAAAGTGTGTTTGGATTCGAACCATAGAGGTTATGGAATCATACTCTGTTTCAATAGTTGCACATATCATTAACCCACCATTTTAATTCTCAACGAACTCAACGAACTACGTGTTACGGTAGTACTTGGACAGAATCAGACTTTTGAATTATGAAAATCAATTATATAAAAATTTTATACTTTAAATGAAGGTCAATTTAACAAAAAAAAAAGAGTTCAAATGCCTTCATTTTTTGTGCCTCCATCATGCCTCTATTTTTAAAAACTTTAATAACTCAAAATTTAAAACTTAAAAGTCAAAATAAAACAGTTGGATATGATCTACATCATTTTATATATACACATGTAAAATATTGTGACATTCCAACTTTGTTTTGGTTGTTATCAAGAGCTTATAAAAGGTACTAATGTTGATCATTTCTAGACGTTGATTTTTCAAATGATTGATTCACATAAAAATAAAATCGAAATGTAATATTTTTTATAAGCACGTAGAGAAAATAAATAGATCATATCTAACGGTTTTATTTTGACGTTTATAATTTAAATTTAAATTTATTAATGTTTTTCAACATAGAGGCATAGTGGAGGCACAAAAAATGGAGGAATTTGAACCGTCCTCATTTGATCTAAACTATGTATAAAATTACATATACATGTATAAATTTTGAAAATAAATGAAAATTAATTTATCCTCATTTGGTTTTACTACATCCGTCCTGACTCTAGCCATCCGAATTTATTTATTTTGTATCGCTACTTATGAATAATTTAGATAAGCATCATTATGAAAAAAGAATTTTTTATTCAAATTAGGTAGTTTTTCTGAACTTTTTTTTATTTAAGAAATGTGAATTTTTAATTAAATATTTACAAGATATTAAAGGAAATTTAAGAATTAGAAAGGTCGGAATTTAAAAATCGAACGCATACACATTTAAATTTCGACGCATAAACATTTCGTAAGAAAATTTCGAATTGGAGTTTCAAATTCTAGCTTTCTTAAAAAAAAAATTTGTAGAGTATTTTTTTATTTATACTTCATTAAAAATGTTCATTAAAAATGTTCAGTAGTTTTTTTTTTTAGTAAAATTGGAGATTAAGTCATCTTGCTGTTTTAATATCCATAGAGCTTTTCTATCTGGATTTGTAACTTCTCACACGAATAATATTGTCTTTACTATTATACCAAAATCCAATAATTCGTGAATTGTAAATATGTTATGGTTGTTTCATATAATTTCAAGTTTCTTCTAAATTTAATAGGAAAAAAAAATTGTCAGAAACAACCAGCACAATAGAGTACAAGTTAACCAAGAAAAATTAGAAGATTTTCTTCCAACTCACAAAGTTCTTCATAGTGACAAATCAAAAGTTCCGGTTCGGTTCGGCAGAGTCAAAAATTCGTGATTCGGGTATAATTCGGGAATGATTCAGTACAACAAGGGAAAAAAAATCTAAAAAAAAAAACCCTTAAAATTTTTTTTAAAAAATTTCTAAAAAAATAAAAATAAAAATTGGCTTTTTTGGGTGTTTTTATCACGAATAATTCGTGATTCGCATTTTATTCGCGAATTATTCGGTCAAATGTTTATTCGCGAATTATTCGGTCAAACGTACAATCAATGTTTTATACAGAATTTGGTGCGGCAAACCCTCAAAAACTTATTAAACACAAATAAATCACGTACCTGGTCACTATACTTCTTCAAGAAGAAATTCAAGCGCATCAAAATTTTATTATAAAAAAATGTAAATCGTTTTCCTTGTTTTCTACTCTAATCATTCGTTCTGTAATACTTCTATTTTTTTTATTCCAATAATAATAACACTAAAGTTAAAAAAATACTGTACATTTTGTATTGATGTGGGTATTATACTGTTGTATTATTGTCATTATTTTATTACATTATTTGGGTTGTTGTTATCATAATTTGTTACACAACAACTCAATCACCACCAAAAAATTAAATACGGAAGAATTATGTTTTGAATTCTAAGAATTATTTCTAATTCTTTCCAAAGAGGGTCCTAAATGCAATTAAAAAAAATAATAATAGAATGAAAAAATAATTATTTGAAAGACTTCTTCCTCCACCTAATTTAGTACCTGACTAAACTAGAATGTAACAACCCTATGTCAATCTCTTTTGACCTGAAAATTGAGCAAATTGAAATTTATTTTTTTGTTTATTTGAAATTTAAGATAACTAAAATTAGAAATATACTGACCAGCCCAACAAGTGTATATATTACTTTTTTTAGAAAAATTAGAATGATCTGCTTTCATCACTTTACAAAAGTTAAAATATAGAATATTTTGTGAAGATATTATGAGAATTAATTGTGCCTCCTAATTTAAAAATTAACAAGAGACTATTTAAATGTTTTTTTTTTTTTTTAATTCACAACCTCTCTATAAGAAGGCATTATTTAGTCGTCAGATTAAAAACTTATTATTATTTTTTTAAAATAGATATAATGATTAAGTTTCTCAACTTTAAGAAACCATGAAAAAAATGTTCATCAGATTTAAAAAAAATCACAAAAAAAACAAAAATAATTAAAAGCTAGTTTATGTCTTGCAGTTTAACATCTAGCTAGAAAGATATATATCCAAGCTACATATTCAGCTTAGGAAATTTGAAACTACATGGCATTCCTCCATATTTTTTCAAATAAAGCACTGATAAATGATAAATATAAGAGAACGCCTATTTAGCATATCACTTCATTGGAGTTGTTTTTTAGCTATCTTTCCAATATATACTTCCAATTTTCCATTTTAGTGGACAGATTATACTCAGTAGATTTTTGGATTAGTTTTATTCTCATTTCGTTATATTATGAGATTAGCATAAACCAATTATGTGTGCAGTCTATTTAGTCCAAAGGCATCTCTATTTGTTGTCTAAAACTATTTCCTTCTAAAAAAAATTTCTCTTCCTTATTTTCACTAACAAACTGTGAATACTAAACTCATCATTTGACATGTGATATAAAGTTAATGTGAAGTAAAAAAGAAATAGTATTTAAAAATATAATAAAATAGCTACTTAATAAAGAAATAAAAAGTAGTAATAAGATGAAACAATGATTGAAGAGTGAGTCTATGGTACTATGCATATCACGGGTTGAGCCGTAATACGGTTCAATATTTTCTTTTTCAAAATCTTAATGGTCGATCCGAACCGTTGAACATGATTTTCATATGAATATGTACTTGCAGACCAAATTTTATATTTTTTGGAATTTTTTTACTATTTTTTAAGGTAGGTAGAAAATCACTTGATCTGAAAATTCTGGACCATCCAAAAACAGTTATTTTCTACCTACCTTAAAAAATAGTAAAAAAATTCCAAAAAATATAAAATTCGGTCTGCAAGTACGTATTCATATGGAAATCATGTTGAACGGTTCAGATCGACCATTAAGATTTAAAAAAATAAAATATTGAACCGTATTACGGACTAAATCATGATATGCATAGTACCATAGACTCACTCATGATTGAATATAAAACATAATGGGTAAGTTTGGTCGGATTCAAGAATATACTAATTTTGAGGTTAGGCTATTCGGAGTAGCATATTTAGTGTTTTGTTGGGTTATAATAACTAGAATAGCAGGCTCTATTCGGCAGTAACACTGTGTGAGTGGGAAAAAAAGAATTGTTTTTTTTCCCCACACGCACAGTAAAATTCAGTTCAAAACTCACACCCACGCCCGTTACCAACTGTAGGCCGAACAGGACCGTAAATTCAAACTTTTTATCTTATTAGAATAGGTTATTCCTAAAAATTTTAAAATTTAGTTATTCTAATAAGATAAATAATAATTATTCATTCTTGTTATTATACATGTAGTATTAAATATTAGAACTATATTTAAAATACTAAAATAGAAACTGGTAAGTGAGCAAATTTAGGTTATTTCGAACAAATCAACAAAGACAACAAACTATCCTATAAAATTGAAAGTGCTGGTATCTGGTCAGCTGTCTTTGATCTATGCTCATGGAACAGTACAATTTCATTCTTTTTCCCAAGTGCAATTGCACACATTTCTATAAGTCATGATACCAAGTAGACCTGGTAAATTAATATACCAATCAGAACAATTCACCTTCGTAATTACTTGCACAGTTGCACTGTACCAGTACACCAACCAACAGCAATATGGGTATGAGATTCTGTTTCTTATACAGAACCTTGTTAAAAAAATTACTGTTGAAATAGGTACATTGTATAATTTAATTAACATGTGTATTGTCAACTAGGATTGAAAATGACATGTTTTGGAGGGTAACTATAAACATCATAGATAAATGAAGCCGACAAAGAATTGAAAAGTGAGCATGCCATGACAAAAGTATCACAATCAAATTGATCCTATATTATTTTCTATTCTTTCAGTTGGAAATAACATGCTTTTTCATTTATTTTTTTTACAACAAACATGAAGAATGACTTTTGCACTAAAAAAATTGTGTACTAGAAATGTCAATCAGTCAGAAAAATTTAAGTGTAATTATATATTATGTGTTGATGAGAACAATTTCACTGTGATCACTGATCAACTTACATCATTTAATGTTACACCCAAAATGCTATCAAGGCAGCTCTGTATTGAACTATTGATAAAGAAACAAAAGATCAGTAACTTTTTGAAGTGTGTAAATTTTGTGGAGAAGATGTTATATACTACAGTAAGAAAGATATGAGAAGAAGATTTTGTACAATACCTCGCTATTTATAGATGCTGTATACTAACTACCAAACAAGTTGACCAGTACATTCATTTAATTAACAAAACCAACCTCTGTAATTTGAATCATAATCTTGTTCTACCATGTACCAGTACCATTTACATTACCTCAATAGGTTTCCAAAACGCTTTGCAAAAATAGCGCATCTATGACTTGCATTGCATGTCTTTGAACAAATAATAAGCAAACATTTGATTATGACATAAAATTAAATCAAAACAGATCTGAAATAAAAGCTGAGAGAGATGTGACACATGTTTCCTCATATCATAACTTCCACTGGAAATTAGTTCATCAGTTCAAAAAAAAAAAAAAAGACTAAAGAGAAACAGAAGGCCAGTAAATTAATCTTTCTTTGGCCACCAATAAACAGAAAAAAAAAATAGAGAGAGGTAGTTGCTACACATTTTATAAGCGACCAACAAAAGGAAAATGAAACCGGAGAGAAAAATTACACCAACAATTCTCTCAAATTTTGCTTCTTCTTCCTCTCTACCTATACATTACCACCTAAATTGCACCTACACCAAGAAAATCTATGAAAGGGAGATTCATCTTCTCTCCATTCTTCTCTGTTTCTTCATGTTTCCATGCATGATAATTTCTCTGTTCTGGTACAACAACTGGTTCACAGAAACTAGAAAAACCAGAGACCAACATCACAGGCCCAACTGCTGGAAGTACCTTTTCTTCACAACCTGAAACAAAAAATAAAAAAACAAGTCACATTTTGCACAAGTACCAAAAATTCATTCACAAATTAATTATAAAAGAAATATATATTATACCATTGGGTCTGAATCTAGCATAGAAACCAGGCACAGCAGAACTGGTAAATGAATTAAGAGAGAGATCAGTGCATGTAGAGGCACTCTCCTCCCTGTTGCTTGTAACAGTGGATTCCCCACTGCATGCATTGGCAGTTGCATGTAACTGAGTGCCAGAGTGTGGGTTATTTGCTTTCCTTCTCCTAAATGCACCAGATTGCTCCCTGTGCTTCCTTGCCATGATCACATGCCAGTGGTTCTTAACCGCATTATCGGTTCGACCCGGGAACAAACGGGCAATTAGCGCCCATTTGTTCCCGTACACCCGGTGCGCCGCAAGTAGCTTCTCTTCTTCTTCTTCACTGAATGCCTTTCTGTTTATTCTAGGATCTAGCTGGTTGAACCACCTTAATCTACAACTTTTCCCTGTCAAAACCAAAACACAAATGATAGGACTTGAGAAGAGATTATTTTTATTATGAGGGTGATTTTGCACAAGAAGGATAAATTAAAAAAACACATAAATACAAAAGAGGAAAAAAGTTTTCCAGAGAAAAAAAAAAACGCGTTTCATTTTGAAAATGTTACAATAATGCTAACGATAAAAACAGCAAACATTTTTTTCTTTGCTCTCTTTCTCCATGAATGAATTGGAACACAAATGAACTAACCTGATCTACCCTCAAGTTTTTCAGCGATGAGGTTCCAGTTTTGGGGCCCGAATTGTGAGACAAGTTCTCTAAGCTTGGCATCCTCTGCTGGTTTCCAGTGGCCTCTGGCACAGAGCTTAGTCGAATAGGTGTCATTGCTTGTATTACCTTCTTCTTCGATTATCTCGCTGTTGCTCCAGTCATGGCTGGAATGGAGAGGTGGAGGAGGGGAGAAGAGAGTACCCATTTGTGTAGAGATCATTTCGTTTTGGTTCGGTTCCATTGCTAGTGGTTTCTTCAAAGAGATATATTAGTTACAGTAAAAAAGGGTCAGAAAACTTGCGTAGGTTTTGTTTTATGACGAAGAAATAATGAAAAAGTTGATCAATAGCGTTTCCCCTTTGTTTCCTTTTTTTTCAAAGCACTAACTTTTTTATTTTCATAATAAAAGAATGGAGCTTTTGTGAAATAGAACACGAGAGGAAACCACACGAGTCTCTCTGTTTTGTGTTGTGCGCTTACTTTGAGACTAACACTAGAGTGTGTGTGTGTTTGAGAGAGAGATAGAGAGAGAAAGAGATGGTTATTGGGGGTCGGTGCTATATGCACAAACAGAGAAGAAGGGGTGGAGGGGCCGGAGAGAAAGAGAAAGAGAAAGAGAGAGGGAATAATGGGGGAGGAGATAGAGGCCACTCGTGTGGGTAGGCACTTATAACAGAGCAGAGAGAGAGAGAGAGAGAGAGAGGGAGAGAGAGCAGAGGAGAGAGGTGTCTCTCTTGGTCTTGACAAATCCACCAGAACTCACTTGTCTCTTTGCTACCCCCACAAATCACTCAGTTTTGTTTTCATCTTTTTGTAACTCAAGAAAGAGGAGGGCTCAAATAGTGAATTACAAACGGGCCGGGCAGGACGGGCCGGGTCACGGGCGGGCACGAGCACGGGCGAGCACGGGCACGGGCGTCACGGGCACACGGGCACGACGGGCCAGGCATCACGGGCAAAAAAAAAAAAAAATCTGCCCTGCCCAGTATAATGCCCGGTGCCCGTCACGGCCCGGGCGGGACGGGCGGGCACCTGGGCGGGAGACGGGCGGGCGTATTTTTTTTTTTTTTTTTTCTTTTTTTTTCTGTTTTTTTTTACTTACTGTTTTTTTTTTTTGGTTTTTTTTTTCTGGTTTTTTTTTCTTTCGGTTTTTTTTTCTTTTTTTTTTATAAATTCAAATTATAAATAATTATAAATCCAAATTCATACCAATAAATTATAAATTCAAATTCATAAAAATTTAAATTCATTTGACATGGTTGTAACTCGATAATTTTTGTTATAATAAAATATAAATTAAAAATTTCTTAAATCAATTACTTTAAATAATTAAGCTCTTATTTTAAAACAATAGATTAAAAAATAAACGACATTTTTTGATACTAAACGACATTTTTTGGCACTAAAAACCTTAAACATAATTTTTGAAGCACTAAACGACGTTTTTTGGCGATTCTGATTTTCCGGCTACCCGGGGTTTACCCCGGGTGACGGTCGCCACCGTCTCCTCCTCCCCTTTCCGAATTGACGTCATACGCGTCAATCCGACTTTCCTAGCAAAAGTTATGGCCGTTTAAAGTTTTCAAAAAATATATCTCATTTTTGAATTTTAAAAAAATAAATAAAATAAAATGGAGAGGGGTCCGGGGGAGGCCGGGCAGGGGGGTTCCGGGCGGGGGGCAGGGGGGGCCCTGGGGAGGGGGGTCCTGGGGGGAATTTGAAATTCAAAATTCAAAAAAATTTCCGAAAAAAAAAAAAAAAAAAACAAAGGCACGGCACGGGCACGGGCACGGCACGGCACGGCACGGGCGCACGGGCACGGCGGGCGGCACACACGGGCGGGGAAAAAAAAAATTCAAGTCCGCCCGTTTAACGCCCGTGCCCGTGTGCCGTGTGCCGTGTGCCGTGTGCCGTGTGCCCGTGGCACGGCACGGGCACGGCACGGGCAGACGGGCACGGGCACGGGCAGGGCACGCCCCCGGGGGCAATTTTAGAACACTAGGCTCAAATAACCCGTTGCTTTATGCTTAAATTGTATTTCAATATTTTTATTTTCCTCTTCAACACAATATTCACGTTAAAATATGCTTAAAAATTATATTTTATATTTTTTTTAGAAATTGCATATAATTTTTTATGGAGTATAGTTAAAATGCACTATTTTTCTTGTGCTCCAATCATGCTCCATGTTATTTTTTTGTTTTCAAAATTCGAACATACAATCTGAACCGCTAAACATGATCTTCATATTAATATATGCTTGGAAATCAAATTTTATATTTTTGTAGAATCTTTTTACTATATTTTCAGATAGGGACAAAATCAATGTTTTAGATGGTCCATAATTTTCTGGAAATAATATTTTTATATCTATTTAAAAAAAAGTAAAAAATTTCAAAAATGTAAAATTTGGTTTTCAAGTACATTTTAGTATGAGGGTCATTTTGAGCGGTTTAGATCGACTGTTCGAACTTTAAAAACAAAAAAAAAATGATGTGGATCATGATTGGAGCACAAAACCAATGGTGAATTTTAAGTTTTTAATCCTACTCTTATTTTAAGATAGATATAAAATCAAATGTTTTTTAGGAAATTGTGGACCATCCGAAAAAAGTGATTTTTGTGTCTATTTTAAAAAATAGTAAAAGAATTTCAAAAAATGTAAAATTTAATTTCGAAGTATATTTTAACATGGATATTATGATAATCAATTCAATCTTTTGTTTATACTTTAAAATAGAAGATAAAAATATTAGAGTACACCGAAGTATGAAGCAATGAGGAATTATCAGAAAATCATACAATGGACGAGTATTCCAAGAGGATTGATGGAAAATATAGCATTTATCACCTTTACAATGAAATTAAAAGGGATCCGAATCTGCTAAAATTCTTGGTCATGAACAGTGACTCAGAAATTCATGATCCAGCCATTGAATTGTTTTGAGATGCGTGCACAAAAAAAATTGGACGGCTAGATCGTGAATTTTAGAAATTTCAGAGTCACTGTTCATGCATTTTAGATTCTCAACAGATCTGAATCCAATTAAAAGAAACGGTCACAAATATCACATGTATTTTATTGCTCACACATCTACGCAAATTTGTACATATGATTTAAATTTGTGAAGAATTTTATCTTGTGAGAATATAAATTCGTCCGCACAAATCTGAAAATGAATCGAATGGTTTAAATTGAGTCCAACAACAACAGCAAATACCTCCATTCTTAAAAAAATCTTACAACATCGGTGCTTCATAATTTCCTTTTTTTAAAAAAAAAAATTCACAGAGATTGTTAAGAAAAACTTGTCTGAAAACTTGACAGACAGGGGTGGACCTAAAGTGTACTGGGAGTAGTCATCCCTCCTGAATTTTAAATTTTGGTAGAGATCTATCAGTTGGATTCCAACTGGCTTTGTCCCTCCTTGATAATTTTGTTGCTTCTCTCTGGATGTTTAATTGGTAATTCGGGTTAAATTTAGAGTTAAAATTAAATTTTTTTTAAATTATAATTGGTAATTAGAATTATAAGTCAGAACATCACAAACTATAAGTTTGAACATTATAAAGTATTATTTTTTATCGAATACCCAATTAGTTAATGGGTTTTAATCTGATTAGCTATGTAAACTCAATTCGATAATTTTTTACCCTTCTGACGACAATCTTGAATCCGTCCATGTTGATGGAGGCATCATTTATATAAAATCGTGGACTTGTCATGGTTCTAAAACCATTTTAAAAATAATGACTAAAGAATTTTGATAATCCTAAGTTTTTAAATATTTTTATTTTTTGTGGCCACAGTTGAAATTTTGACAAAGAAATATGACAATGCTATAACTTTTAGTTTATATTTTATATAAAGAAACAGTTCAAACGTTATAATTTATATTATAACAGACCATAAAAATATTCTTTACTTATTTACAAAAAAAAAGGTTTTTGAAATTACCAAAATAGATAAAAACTGAACTCGTTCCTGGCTTCTCAGAGCATCTACATTTATGGTATTATGAGAGTTTCTAATCTGATGTGATAGTTTCTAATTCAATTTCAGAGATATGTGAAAGTTTCTTATTAAGAAAATATTTATAAACTCTAAATTAATTGGCTCAAATTATTTCTTCGTTTTTAATTTATTGCTGATATAGTTTAATAGAAACTCTAAATTAATTTTATAAATGTAAGAGTTATAAATTTTAGAGATCTTAATTTTTAAAAATTAATTGATATTTATTTAGAAACTCATTTGAGTTGTTGTTACGTAGATGGCCTCCTATATCTTTTTTTTAAATGGAAAGATAAAAAGAAAAATCAAAGGTTGCTTTTGAGAGCTTTTTCTAAGGGGTGTCATATCATGAGGAGAAAATGGTAAATGTACCTCCTCAGGTTTTTGTCCTGCCGTGATAAGGATAATAAATTGTACAACTTCTATAATAGTCGGACGTGTCAACATTAATGGAACTTGTTTGAGATTAAAGGAACAACTCCGTTTGTAAGTTTCCAGCTATCAATTTTCTGAATTTCTTTTATAGAAATGAACACAAAATAATATAAGGTGTTAGAATGAGTACCAATGAATTTAGATGGCATAGAAAGAACCGTAAAAAAAAATAATAACGGCTCAATTCTTTGGATTCAATTTTTTTTTTCGGATCCATTAGCATCACCAAAACACTACGCCAGCGCAAAATTGCCACACGAATTTCGGTTCCTTAATGGATCCCATAAATTTTCAAATCCAGATTAATATAGAGAAGAAGAAAAACAACATATATACACACACACACACACAGGGGCGGATCCAGCATAGTCCGGGGGGAGGGGGGGGACAGCCTCCTCCTCTTAGATTTTGAGTTTTAGTGGAGAATTATCGGTTCCGACTGACTTTGCTTCTCCTTGGAAATTTTTTTGCCTCCCTCTGAATGCTTAATTGGTAATTCGGGTTAAATTTATAGTTAAAATTAAAATAAATCTCTTGAAATATGATTGATAATTATAATTATAAGTCAGAATATCATAAATTACAAGTCAGAGCATTATAAAGTATAAGTTAAGCATTATTTTTATCAAATACCTAACTAGTTAATGGGTTTAAATCCGATTAGCTATTTAAACCCGATTCGATATTTTTTTGCCTCCCCCGACAAAAATCCTGGATCCACCCCTGTATATATATAGTAGAACTAGGGTGCTCCTAAGTTCACCAAACCTCTTGTGAACTTGATTCTAAAATATATCAAATCGACTTTAAACGATGAATCCAAACTGTTGAAACCCTTCTACCTAATGAGTGATGTGTCTACATGTGAAAATTTTAAACTTTCAAATTAATTTAATATATAGTTAAGTGGTCAAAAATTTAAGGTTTATAAATTAATTTTAATGCATTCATTTTTTGGACTCCTTTGACCACTTGACACTATATTAAATTAATTCGAAACTTTAAAATTTTCACATGTAGATGCATCAATTATTAGGTAGAAGGATTTTAACAGTTTGGATTTATCGTTTAAAGTCGATTCGATATATTTTAGAGTCAAGTACACAAGAGGTTGGGTGAACTTAGGAGCACCATAGTTCCACTCTCTCTATATATATATATATATATAGAGAGAGAGAGAGAGAGAGAATGGCTAATATACAATCGATTGTTCTTGAGCTCCCGTGCAACCAAGTCGTTTTCTGATTTTCAAAGTCCAAATGGTCGATCTAAACCGTTAGATGTGATCTCTATATTAAAATATACTTGGAGATCAAATTTTACATTTTTTGGACTTTTTTTACTATTTATTAAGCCACTTTGAAAATCGCTGATCCAATGGTCCAGTAAAAACAGAAGCCACCGTTGGATCAGCGATTTTCAAAGTGGCTTAATAAATAGTAAAAAAATTCCAAAAAATGTAAAATTTGGTCTCCAAGTATATTTTAATATAGAGATCACATCTAACTGTTTAGATCGATCGTTTGGACTTTGAAAATTGAAAAACGACTTGGTTGCGAAGGAGCTCAGGAACAATCGATTGTATATTAGCCATTCTCTATATATATATATATATATATATATATATATATAGAGAAATTTAGATATGTATCCATAACTTCTTCATTAGATATTTATCCATCTAAATTTGAAAATTAGTTTATTTCCCCATCAAAACTTACTCATTTTATTAATATCCCAATTTTCTAATTTAATCACTTAAAAATAAAGTTTCATATTAATAAATATCTAATTGGTCAATTTTGCCCCCTACTTCAGTTGGAACTATATTGTGTTATAAATTTGTGCCAAAATTTTTATAAATATACAAAGGCTCACTCTTATTTAACAATCTATACAATTTTCGATTGGATTTTTAAAACTATCTCTATCGATTACTAAACCATCGGTTTCATGTATTAAAACCGATTCCCTAATAATCGGTTTTAATTTCATTTTGAACGTTTAATTTAGATTGATGTGAGTTATTGTATTTTTTGTTTGTACATTGTTAGTTAATTTTAATTTTAATTAATTTTGTAACGTTAATTTTTTTTAAATATTTGTTATGCAGATCAACCAAAAATCAAATATGATATGTGTAAAAGTTTTTGTTGGAGGGAACATCAAATACAATGATAAAGGAGTCTTCTACAGTACCCGACCCAAATACTCGTTCCTGGTAACTGTTAATCAGAACTTTGATTATCTCCAAAATGAAATTTATAAACTGGTTGGGTTTACCGTTAATGAAGCAAATATGAAAATCCAAACCAGATTTAATATGTCTACTGATGGCCAACGGGACTACCAATTGGTACCGATAACAAACCAGGCATCGTTCGAAATGATTTTAGGAATTGTTGTGTCATTCCCCCAAAGGGTACCGGTTCTTGAGTTGTATGTAGAATTGGAACCGAATCATTTCGGTTTTAATGCTTAATTGAACCTGAACAATCAAGCCCCTGTAAACAGACAGATCCCTGAATCGAGTTCCCGGCCAAGTACGAGTCGGAACCCTGAACCTAGTACTTGACCTAGGACTGTTCAGACCCGTAGGCCAGTAGAGGTACCTGATTATTCTCGTTTACCTGTCAATGCAATTGATGATAACAGTTTGGAAAGCGGGGATGAGATGATCTCAAATGAGTCAGCGGGGTCCGATGAAAATCTTTCACCTACTAGACACGCACAATCACATTCTGTGTCACAGTATGGTAGACATTCTGTGTCACAGTCCCGCCAAGCACAATACCCGTTTACTGGTCGAGAAAATATGACACATCCGGTAGACATTTTCAACGACACTTCGGGTTTTCGGGAAGTAGATGTCGATTTTTTCAGCCGTACAACAAGAATTGTCGATAACCCAATAGCTAAAGGCCAAGTGTATGAGTCGAGAGAGGCTCTAAGAGTAGCAGTTCAAGAGTTTCATATCCAAAAAAATTTTGAGTGTAGGATTTTTAGAAGCGAACCTAAGCGTATGGTATGGATATGCAAAGATGAATTTTGCAAGTTCAAGTTATGTGCGAAACCACAGGGTAACTCAGAATCTTGGATTATTTACAAACAAAAAATCCCTCATGCATGCAAGTACCGGTAACACGAGTAGATCATTACCAGCTCACGGCAGAGATGGTTGCACGCACCATTGATGGCACTGTGAGAAGGGATGTGTCCGCGAGTATAAATCATATCCGAGATGTCGTGAAGGGAACGTACAATAATGTGACTCCCAAGTACAACAAATTATGGCGAGGCCGTGAGCTCGCAATTGCAAACATTTATGGGAGTTGGGAGAACTCGTACAACCTGCTCATTCCGCTTTTGGAAGCTATAAAGAGAGGCACTCCCAGAACGAAGTATTGTGTGATATCGACCCCGATTGAGAATTCAAATGATAGACAATTCCTGTATGCGGCTTGGGCGTACGGGCCGTGTATTGCGGCAATATCTTTTATCAGACCAATGATTAGGATTGATGCATGTTTCTTGTCGGGACGGTACCAGGGACGGCTGCTGGTTGCATGTGGGTATGATGCTGAAAACCAGTTGCTTCCGTTGGCTTTCGCGATCGTGGGAAAAGAACACTCAGATACTTGGGGATTTTTTATGAGGTGGTTGCGGTTAGAAGTCATTGGAGATGGCCGATTCTTTTGTGTTATATCGGATAGACATTTGGCAATAAAATCCGTGTTCCAGGATCCACACCTCGGATGGCATGAGGATACCGATCTATGTGTGCATCGATATTATACTCATCATGTTGCCGAGAACCTCTACATGTATGTGGGACGGAAGAGAGAGGTCAGCGATTGGTTCAAAATTGGAGTGAACAAAAAGAAACCTAGGAGGTTACAAGAGATGTTTGAGGACTTTCAAATTCGTTGCCCAGTCGCTATTACGTACCTTAACAAGGTGGGTAGGAGAGACCCCGATGACGAGGACGAGCCTCCACGTCCAGAGAAGCTGTTTCAAGCATATGATGGAGGTCACCGTTGGGGAATAATGACAACAAATGGGTTCTGTCAATAAATAATGTGTTCAAGACAAGTCGGCGGCTGCCGATTTGTGCTCTCGTGGACGAGACATTCTACAAGTTAAATAGATGGTTTTTCCAACGGCGGAACAAAGCCGAAATGGTGTTGCAAGCAGGTCAGTTGTGGTCCGACAAGGTCAGCCAGCTTCTGCAAAAGCGTATCAACAAATCTCTTGCCATGCAGGTGATTCCTTTTGGCAGAAGGCATGGGGCCTTTGAGGTCATGGTAAAGGGTGAACGAATTCCTGCAAGGCGTAATCAGCATAGATTCGAGTATACCCGAAGAGATTTTGGGTATAAAGTTGTTGATAAGGATAACAATAAGGTTGAATGTGCATGTCAGAAGCCCCAGTTAACCGGCATACCATGTTCTCATTTCATGGCGGTGGTCCGAGAAATGAGATATGACGAAAATTTGTATGTTAATCCTCCTTATAGTTTGTCAATGTTGGTACAGACATGGGGTGCAGAATTCCATCCGAAAGGCAACCAATGTGAGTGGCCTATATACGAAGGTCCGACGATCAAACCAAACCGTAAACTAATTAAGAAAGGGAGGAGAAGACACAATCGCATTGTTATGGAAATGGACCGAATGGAAGGTCGGAGGCTCGGACATCAAGCTCATCGTGAGACCATTGATCGAAATGCTGCAGGTATAATTCAAAACACATTTATTTTTTAATTTATTTTTGGAACTACAGCATATTTCATATTTTATTTGTTCTACAGAAGAAGCAGCACGACAAGCGGAAACTGGTCCATCGTGTTCTAGAAGATCGACAAGCAGGCGCTCAACCAGCAGGCGTTTCTCATTTTCTAGTTGATGTTTATTGTATTATATTGAAGTTTTCATATGTATTTTGTTTTTATGTTTTGAGTGATAAATTACAGTTGTGTGTTACTTTTTTTAGAAGCATACTTGATACGTTAAATGTGAAGATTAGAACCTACGTAAAACATACAGAATAAAAGTCCACAAACAGAATAAAAGATAGACTCTGAAAATATATCAATGGCCAGGATACTGCGAATGCGAGAAGCGGTCTAGAGAGCGGACATCGCTCCGTAGTCCGTATGCCTCACGCCGGACTCGCTGTGCAGGACGTCCGTATGCCTCATCCTGTGTCACCTCCGGCTGAGTCTGCGCCTTCAACGGTGTTTGGGATGATGATGCCCCTGCATCTCCGAAATTCCAATTCCTGACGAACTCCTCGCGTGATGCCTGCTGGGCTTGTAACATCTGCTGCTGAAATTCCCAATCAGCCACCTAAAAATAACCATATTTGCTTTCAATTAGTAAGCTGATATGTCCGAAAGCAGATACGGGGAGTATCTGTCGTGGTACTCGCAATATGTCTGAAAATTCTTCACATTTACAACAGTAGAACTCTACAATAGGAAAAAAAAAATATCAACCAAAATACAATATTTCTAATCGATATATTAAAAAAAATCAGTAAATGCTAACCTCTTTCGAAGTCAAAGACACCCGATGATGACTGTGGGGTATCCACAACAGCTCACTGAACCTACCTTGCATTATCTGAGTCTCTCTGTCTACCATTCTGAATTTCAAAAATCGTACCAAATTATTTTCTAAATTATTTCTTCTGAACCGTTTTAGTATTTTCTTGAACTATTTTATAATGTTGTAATCAATTCTAAACCATTTTGGTATTTTCTAACTAATTTTACAACTATTTGGGAATTTCCTAAAGCAATCTCAACTATTTTGGAATTTTCTAAACTGTTTCGGTGATATTCTAAACCGTTTGGCATTTTCCAGAGTAATATCAATTATTTTGGTGATATTCTAAACCATTTTGGTATTTTCTAACTAATTTTTGAACTATTTGGGAATTTCCTAAAGCAATGTCAACTATTTTGGAATTTTCTAAATCATTTTCTAAACCGTTTAACATTTTCCAAAGTAATATCAATTATTTTGGTGATGTTCTAAACCATTTTGGTATTTTCTAACTAATTTTACAACTATTTGGGAATTTCCTAAAGCAATCTCAACTATTTGGGAATTTTCTAAAACATTTTCTAAACCGTTTCGGTGATAGTCTAAACCGTTTGGCATTGTCCAAAGCAATATCAATTATTTTGGTGATATTCTAAACCGTTTTGGTATTTTATAACTAAACAATTCTAAACAATTTGAAAATTTTGATAATATCAAGAACCATTCTACAATTTAACAAAAATTATTTTGACATTTTCTAATATAACTAAATTTATTTTGATATTTTCTAATTTATCTAAAATTTAAATGCTAATTTCTAAATTACTTAATTTATTTTTAAATTTCCTAATTTATCTAAAATTTAAATGATGTTTTCTAATTTACTGAAAAATTAAACTACAATTTCTACTTACTTAATTTAAAATTTAAATAAAATAAAAAATAAAAAAATAAAACATACCGGGGAGGGACGTCCGCGGAGTGGAAAAGAAAGGGAGAGGGATGAGAGGGATGGGGATGGGGACCGAGTATTTATAGGCAAACCTAGAACCGATGATTTCTTTATCGGTTCCAGAATGGTTGAACCGTTCATCGGTTCTAGGTAGGATGACTGGGTCATTGGTTCTAGAGAGGCTCACGTACTCATTGGTTCTGTGGTCTGAAATCGATTATTTGGTGATCGGTGTGGATAGTTTTTAAATTCCGACTCAAATTTGTATAAATTGTTAAATTTGTTTGATGTTTTGTATATTTATAAAAATTTCGGAAATTTGTGAATGCCTTGATAGTTGATAGTTGATACTGAATTAGGCGCGACTTCATTTGCCTCTAATGGCATCCGATGACATACATAAAGGAGGGATACAATTAATTCATTGCCTCCTACTTCAAACTATATATATTGTGGAAAAGATGCCACCCACTTCGAAGGAAGATTTGAATGATTAGGTCAGCCGTCTCAGCCCCCAATCCGTCCCTCCCTCCCTCCTCCCTACGCTCTCCGTTCTTCCACTGCTTTTTATTCAAATCTCTCTTTTTATTTCTTGTAGATCTTATTCTCGACACAACGCCTTCTCTCTCTCGGTACCTCCTCAAGCAAAGAAGAGAACGAGAGAGAGGAGAGAAACCAGAGCCGAAAATACGGTATCGTCGGAGCTTAGAGCGTAGAATCCCATCTCAGTCGGAAAGCGGTGGTGAGTAGATCCGGTTGTTGTCGGAGCGCAGCGGCGATCGAAGAAGCGGATCCGATCGTGGATCAAGAGAGAAGTAATTAGTGCCGAGCGGAGCCGATTGGAGCCGAGAATGCAGTAATGTCTGAGTCCGGAGTGTAAAGTTTTCATCTTGATTGGAGCGCGACGGTGATTAGATCCGATCGTTGTCAGAGTACGGTGGCAATCGAAGAAGCGGATCCGGTCGTGAAGCGAGATTGAAAATAAATTTTAAAATTGAGTTTGAATATAAATATTTACTTTTATGTTCTATGAGGTAATAGAAGTTAAAATTTTATAAATTTTTCTTATTAATATATTTGTTAGTTATTAATATATTTGTTAGTAGTAATTTAACCACTAACAAAATATATATATATATATCTGTGTGTGTGTGTGTTGTGTTATGAAGAGCAGGAGTCCAATTTCATTGCCTCTGATGGCATCGGATGCCACCAAATCTTAGTCATTCGTCAATTGAATCTAAATTTACATTTGCTCTATATTTCAAATCCCACAGAAAATGTACACCAAAAGAAATTTGGCAATTGGATAAAATTTACTGAACTCACCTGTAAATTTTAACAATGTAACAAATTGGAGCGTAGAGTAGCGTAGAGTAGGGGTGCAAACGGATACGGATTATCCGCGGATAATCCACTCCGAATCCGCTTATTGTCTGTATCTGGATTAAACGGATACGGATAATTTTAGTATATGGAAAAATAATGCAGATACGGATGCGGATAATTCCGTGAGGATATAAACGGAGCGGATATCCGTATATATCCGGATCCGAAATTTAATCTTTCAGCAGCTTTCAATTCATTTCACTCTTGCGAAATTTCCAAAAAACATACATATTCATTTAAGTCCAAGAATCTTGGTAGAAAAATCATACAATGTATTAGGATAATGGATTGGTTCTCTGAACTAATAAGCAATTAGTCATGCATAATCATCACTGTGCAAACTTAAAAAGACTATTAAGTTTTTGTCAATTTAGATAATCAAATTATGTAATTTAAAATTATGAAATTTAGTAGAATTACTCAATATCCGACAATTATCCGCTCCATATTCGTATTCGAATCCGTATTCGTTTAAGACGGATATGATTTTCAATTTTAATATCCGTTTACTATCTGTATCCATATCCGTATCCGCTTGTTGAAAAACGGATGTGGATATGGTATTAGCATTATCCGCTCCGAATCTGCTCCGTTTACACCCCTAGCGTAGAGTCATCCAATGTATCACGAAATGAGTGTGCTAATTAAGTTGAAACTAATAAGCTGCTGCTATCTTTAATATGATTTCTGTACCTTTTTTTATTTATGGCATAATTGCTCTGGTCTTGTAAGAAATTTTGGAGTTGAAAATTTTGATTTATGTCATTAGTGTAGATATTATCTAAGTACTTAGTATAGATATTATATCAAATTTGATATAAAATGGAAATAGCTTCATTAACGATAAGTTCCAACGAATTAAGCAATTAATATTTCAAACAATTTGATAGATTTGTCAATCAATTTTTAAAACATGATATAAGTTGCATCTTAATTTCATACATAATATTTAAGATCGATTTAAGATATTTTGATTGGGTTTGATCGACTGTTTCACTGTCACTCTTGACATAAATTGTCAATATATCATAATCTTTCCAACATCTCCAATAATGCCAAACGATTAAAGGTAATCTCAACATTTTTTTTACTTTCTATTTCAAATACGTAACTTTCATTATTTTTTTATGATAGATGTCACACCCAATCTTGAATTCTAGTTTTCAGTCACAGTCAGTTCGTTCTAACCGGGTTTAAAAAATTTAAACCGAACTCACCAACTTAAGGGCGCGTACTGAATTTTTTTTTTCTTATATGAACAACAATTTTTAGTTCAATTCCAGTATCCATATCCATTTCCAATGGCTCGCCGAAATTGAAATGAAGGGTGGAGCCAAAATTTTGAACTATGGAGTAAAATATGAATGGAGTCAATTATATAAAAAAATTATACTGTAAATAAAAGTTTAGAGATCAATTTTACAGTACTCGTAATATTTTAATCTAAACTATATATAAAATCTCATATACATATATAAATTTTGAAATTAAATAGGAGTCAAATGAGAATATCTTATTACCTCTGCCCTTGGTTTAAATCAAACCCTTTTGTTTTGGTTTAAAACCGATTAAACCGGACCGATGAATATCCCTAATTGCATGGGAGTTTGCTGTTGTTTTTTCTTTTGACTATCCTTTTGTTATTTCTTTATTTCTTTGATTTATCTTTTCCTGTATATAATTTGTAAATTACACCTCTGACGTGAGTATCAAGTTAAATCTGATAGCTTGACTTTCATATTTCTTCTCCAATAAAAAGATTATTAAGATAAAAAAAATATTATGAAATCACCTCCTCTTTTTCAAGGAACAATATAATTCGCATCCTCTGAGATATCTCAAACTTTGCATGACTTTTTGGAATATCTCAATCGTTCAAATACGTTCTGCACGAATCTCAAGGTACAAATAATACTGCCCCCCAATAGATATCAGACACGTCTGTCACGCAAAAATTGGGATATCTCAGAGGATACGCAGCCGGAAAAATAAGAAGTGGCAAATCAAAATCCAAGGTGAGATCGCATGTGAATAGTAAGGTTCCATGTAACTATTAATGGTGCGAGTTGTAATTGAGCTATATGCGCTCTTCTACATGCAACACACAGAGAAAAAAATATAGAAGATTCGGAACCTGATAGAACCTATTGCGTCTAGACAACAATTTTAGCTGTCCTATCCACGCGAAGCATTTAGCAGAGGGCCATTATTATTTGAGCTTTGAGATTCGTGTAGAATGCATTTGAACGTTTGAGATATTCCAAAAAGTCACGCAAAGTTTGAGATATCTCAGAGGATGCGAATTCCATTTAGCATCCGTCCCTATCCGATGTCGAATGGTTTTTAATATCAATCAAAACACAACGTAGATCGAAGAGACCCATTTGGCCGTTTAAATTGATCCGTTTTACAAAAGGGTGCACAGATTCTGCCACAAGAGGAGGGTTCAAATGCACCTTTTTTGTACTCTAATATACTCCACATCTTTTATCTCTATTTTAAAAGTTCGTGCAGTCAATCCGAACCACTGAACCAAATTTTATATTTTAAAAAAAAATTTACTATTTTTTTTCATAAGTATAATATTACTTCATCGGATGGTCCATAATCTCCTTAAAACAATGATTTTGTACCAATGAAAAAAAATAGTAAAAAAATTCTAAAAAATATAAAATTGGGTCTCCAAACATATTTTATTATAAAGATCACGTCGAGCGGTTTGAATCGACCATTTGGACTTTGAAAATTGAGATAAACAATATAGAGTATATTAGAGCACAAAAAAAATGATGCATTTGAACCCTCCTCTATCTGAATATCAATTTCTAAAAATAAAAGCAAAAATCAGACATCCAGACAATAGTTTTCTCTTTCTGACTTTGGCCAAATTAATGCAAGTACCTTTATGTCTATCTACACACAGGAGAATCAAAAGAGATGAAAGCAGTTCTAAGCTCTAACTCGAATGCTAACCATAACCAAGTTTGTGAGAGATGCGCTCACCGACCCATGTCATGTGTCCCTATAAAAGATTTAAAAACAACCGCCACAAATGTGGCATGCATGGCTCCAAACCGCCTCTATTTTTGACCGGAATAGACTCCTGTTTATCTCTCTTTACAGTTTGGACTCCGTGTATCACTTTGGCACTTTCTGTCGGAATAACTAATTTTAGCCTATTTTTTTTTTATATATAGTAATCTGATGTGTTACCACTTCACAGTACGGACTTGTTCAGCGGGCCATTGGGAATGAGCATGAGTGCGGGAATTGAACTAAAAATTTCTATTCACGTGAAAAAAAAAAATCAGTTGAACTGAATTTTACTTTTCTCGTGGAAATAATGGAGCAGCTGAACAGGACCTGTATGTGTAATGTTTCTACTCATAGGTAAAGCTTCTTTATCCAAGTAGAGTATTGCAAAGAATTATATACAAAAAAAAATCAAAGAATTTCTAAAAACTGCTAAAAAAGAATATTCACAAAAAGAACTACAAAAATATCTACAAGAATATTATTTAAAACAATTAACAGAAGAAGTTCTTCTTCTTGAATACCCTCATTCAAGGACAAAGAATTTCCAGCTGCTATCATAGAATATTCATCTCGAGTTAAAGCAATCGACCGCGATCATTCAATACGACAGAATGAACACAATACCAAGGTAAACCCATGGGAATATCCCCTTAGCAGGAGGTAACCCCTTCCCCATCTTTGTTTCTATTGCAAAAGAGCTTCTTTTATCAAATTCTGTTCTATAATAATGGATATCAGTTTTGATAATAAAACTAGAAATATTTCGATACATAGGGGCGTAAAAAGGAGTGGATAGGATCCCCTTTTTTACGCCCCCTATGTCTATAGCGTACATACGGATCAAAATCTGCTTCTTTTTTTCTTTTATTTAGATCGTTCAAAATTTATTGTACAGTTTTAATTAAATTTAAATTATTTTAATAGATTAAATTGATTTCAAAATAGAAAATAATTGAGGCCGTGCTATGAATTTTGAACGATCCAGATGGAAGAAAAAAAAGGTGCTCATTTTCTCAAAAAAAGAAGAACATCTGCGTACATACTGCTAAGTAGACAGTACACTACAGTACGTCTCATTAGACATGTTGTGTTAAGACATATCCGTACTGTGTTTTTAGTCATATTGTGTTTTAAGTTTTCTGAAATTAGCACGTTAAATTACACACCGTCTAATTTTCTTGTTTTTAAGCACTTGTCGGAATTATTTTTTCAATTTTGTACTACTTACAAATATTTTTTCAAATTATATCATATACAAAAATATTGCAAAGTATTTACAAAAAAAACAGTAACTTCCATAAAATGTAATATAATTTATTTCTTATTTTCCGAGGAAGGCTTGTTTAATCTGATGCAATTTAGAAGGTTGTATTTTAGAGTGAAATATGTATATTATTTATTTTCTACTCAGTACACCTTTAAATTAATCACCATGACTCCTAATTTTTTTTCTCTCCTTTTATCTATTTAATATTTTAATTTTTTTTATGTTTTATCTAATGGAATTACCTAGTAATATTTGACTGAGAGCACATGCATATGGAACAAAGTCTAATTCAAATTTAAAAACCCTTGGCCAACAAAAAAAATTGTAAAATGAATAAAACGCAATTTTGAAATATTATTAGAACGGAGAAATGCTGGGTTTATATATATATATTTTTTTATTGCTAATATAACTATGATATAAACTATTTTTCCAAGTTTTGATATTTGACCGTATTGATCCACACTATCTAGCAATGTTTTAAGCAAATTTATTAATAACACTGTTATAAACTATTTTTCCAAAAAAGAAAAAAAATACTGCATAACTAATGCCTTCAATGTTTCTGTCTCCTTGTTAGTGTTTTTTTTTCTTTATTCAATGATTTTGTCAATACTTTTTATTGATTCTTCTGTTGAGCGTTGACTGTTGAGTCATGTTTTTTTGCTCCTTGGTTCTAGTAGAGAGAATGCAGTAAATCGTTTAATTTGTTTATTCACAATGTGAATAAATCAGTTTTTAGTCCTTGCTTTATTTTATTTAATTAATCTGTGGTTTTTTTTTTTTTTTTGTAAGAAGTAACGAAGTTGGTTGTCATGGATAATTTATTTTTAGGGGAAAATGCCACTCCAAAACCTTCAAATTGTGAAAACGGCACTCCAAACTTTGAAATTGTCAAAATGTCACTCCAAATTTTATTAATTTGTAAAAATGTCACTCCAAATAATTAATGACTAAAATACCCTCGTCCGTCCATCTCCGCCCCCGCCTCCTCCCACACCCTCCGCGGACCCGACTCTCGCCCGTCGCAAGAGGCACAAAAAGTAGTTTCCGGGCATGATTCCTCTCGCCCGCCTTTGCATTCTTCGCAACCCCTCCTCCTCCGACAAACACCAGCACCATCAAACCCTTCTCTACGACCCCCCTCCGCCGTGCTCAGCCGCCATTTGGAACATGAGAAGAAGAGAAGGCAGGAGAAAGAAGAGGAGAAGAAGGGTATTTTAGTTATTAATTATTTGAAGTGGTTTTTTTACAAATTAATGAAGTTTGGAGTGACATTTTCGCAATTTGAAAGTTTTGGAGTGACATTTTCACAATTTTCTCTTATTTTTATGAGTGAGGTCAAAGAAAAGACTTTTATGTTAGTAAAAAATGATAAAAATTTCAAAGTGTGAAATGAAGAAACAGCTTATAATTGTTTCGAATTTCGCGCTCATTTAAGCATTAGTGATGCCTCAAATGGAACGCGTATTCTCTGCATTAACTCAAAAGATTCTCTTTTGAGTTAATGAATTTCAACCATACAATCTACTATGATTCGTGCAAACTAGATCCGCACTAATATTAAAGGCTCCTGTGTTAAAATCAGACGGTCAAATTGACTCAATTTAAAATCAGACGATTGAGATGCATTAACTCAAAAGATTCCCTTTTGAGGTAATGCAGAGGATACGGGTTTCCTCAGATGGAACCCACTCCGCTGCTCTTCTGTGGAAATAGAATAGCAGGATAATGTTATTCTCATTCTAGCCGTTGAATTTTATCATGCACGAATCTCAACACAGATGAACGGCTAAGATTGGAATAACATATCCAGCTCTTCTATTTGGGTAGCATCAGAGGCGGACCTAGTGCATAAGAATGAGGGTCAATTGACCTCCATTTTTTTTGTCCAAAAAATAGTACTAAAAATATATTTTTTATATAAATTATAGTAAACTACTAGAGGAACATGAAATTGACCCCATTCTTTTTTTGTGAATTTTTATACTATTGATCCCCATTCTAGTTTTTAAAAAAATTGTGTATAATTTAAGGAATTTCTAGCATTTTTGAACTTTTTTTAATCAAAAAAATAAAAAATTCACATGTGACACTTTATGTTTTATATTATATCTTTCTCACTCACCATTATTATTAAAAAAAAAAATTTTGACCCCTATCCATAAATTCCTGCCTTCCACCCTGGATAGCAGTGGAGTCGGACCTGCCTCAGATATATGAGACAGAGGGGTGGCAACAAGCTGGATCTTGCTTGAACTCGTCACGAGCGAACTAACTTTAGGGGTCTGAGATGAAATTTCAGATTGAAATCGTCATGAGCTGGACCGAGCTAACTCGCGAGCTGTCGAGTTTGCTAGATATTGTTTTAAAAAAAAAATGTAAATCTTTTGAACCGAACCGGATCGATCTGGACAATATAAAATTCTCACAAATTACTATAAATTTACAAATTAATATAAATTCACAAATGATGCTGTACATTTCTGATATTTTTATAGAGCGAGAGAGCAGTTGGCCCTTCATTTCAGTTAATATTATGTAACTGATTCATCCAAAATTCCACATGAAATTTAATGATAGAGCTACCACTAGACTGATAGCAGGAAAATGACATATAACCACTTGTAGAAGGGTAACCGGCCTAGTGAGAAAAACAGATTTGATGCCCAATAGAAACCTAAAGCTAATAGCTCACTGTGCAAGTGTCAATTCCGTAACTCAGACTTACATGCATGTCAATTTCAGTATAATTGGCTTATTAAATTGCTACCCTTCTCGGAAAAGGATCTCTGTTGACAAGATTTCCCAAAAGAGTTACAATTAGGAGAATTTATTGTGTTTGTATTTAAAAAAAATATTTATAGGAAAAGAGATTGATTTATTTTTTACAAAAAAATATTTATGCAGAAATTTTGATTCAATACACCTTTTTTTTAAAATGTACCACACAAGGAAAAAAAATAAAAAAAGGGTGTGCACATTTGTATTTTTGTAAAATGAGAAAAAAAAGTAATCAAACTTTTTTTTTTAATTACGAAAATAAAAAAAATCAAATTGGAATCATGCTATTTCAAAATGAGATATTAAAATGAACAGATCAAATTAATATAAAAGAGCAGTCTTAAATTATAATTGGTATTGATTTGTTCTGTTCTTTTTAACATGGTAATAATTAATTTCATGAAGTTGAATTACCTAGCAACGGCTCATCTCTTGTATATGTTGTTCATTGTTTACATATATCGCTCATTAGATTTGGATTCCATTAAAAAAAAAATTGATTATTAATCTAATAATGAATAACCTAAAAATTCAAATGATGAAGAAATAATTAGGTTTCGTACTTTTTAACAAAAACTATATTTGACTGAACAGATTTAAAGTTTAATGAAACTATGATATGTCATGCATATTATATAAAATGAGTAGTAAAAACGTGGCGTGCCGTGACTAACATGTTATGATTTTAGTCTCGTGTCGTGATCAAGTAAATCGTCACACGTGTTGTGCCATGTCGTGCTGCGTCGTGACTAAAATGTTAAAGGTGGTCACGGCACGTGAGTCATGTCGTGCTCAAAAGTGTCATGTCCAAACGTGATTGATTGATCACGTTTGGTCACTTTTAACTATTTTTTCATAATTTATGTTGGTTTAGTAAATATTCACCATTTGATCAAAGATTTAACGGTTCTCATTAGGTTACATCATGACCACATGCCATAACCAGACCTTTCACGTGACGTACCGTGCCGTGCCAAATTTTCAAAATATGACCACCTCGCACGACACGCGAGTCACAGCACGTAACACTCATGCGTGTCGTGTCGTTCTATTTTTCTTGCTATAAGGCCTTATTCAGCCTATAGACGGGAACGGAAATGAGAATAAGATTTGAATTGATTTTTACTGTGCGTGTGGGATAAAAAATACGAAGTTAAACTGAATATTTTTTTATCAAGTATGTATGTCGAAATTATATAAAAAGAAATTAAAACTGCTACGAAAAATTCAAATATTTAGGTTTTAGGCTTTTCACATAAACTCATACCGTGTTGGGTCCATAGAATAGACAACAGACCGGTTTACGTAAAAATGGTGAGTAACACTATTACATAGTCACAGTATCAAATCACATCAATCTTTTACCTTCCGATGCTGTCTCTGTAAAGCAATCAGATCAATTTCATTTCAAAACTCAAAGGAAAACTGTTGATTGATGACGCGAGCCCTAAAACTACCACAGTATCAATGTACTATATTTCCATTTCTGGAACATATACTTCATACCTGTATTGTATATACTAGTAATAAATAAATTAAAGTGCTTTATTTCTCAAGAAAATAAATTGAAAAAAGAAAGAATGGAACACATGTTCGTATTTAATCAGAAGAAATCGACCAGTTTTAGAATATATATATATATCTATATATATATATATACACAGAGAGAGAGGTTGGCTCATATACAATCGATTGTTCCTGAGCTCCCATGTAATCAAGTCGTTTTCTGATTTTTAAAATCTAAACGGTCGATCTAAACATTTATTTGTGATATCTATATTAAAATGTACTTGGAGACCAAATTTTATCTTTTTTGAAATTTTTTTTACTATTTATTAAGTCAAATTGAAAATTGCCGATACTCTTGCTTTATAATTTTTACATTTTTTACATTTTTTGGAATTATACTCTTGCTTTATAATTTTATAATAATTTCATATATCGTTTTATTGTTTTCAAATGTAAATTAAAAAATAATTATCCATCTTTAATCATTTATATGTGACTTTTCTTGCTTTTCTACAATATTGAAGCAAAAATAAAAATATCAAATATCTCATGTATTATAAATATTTAATCTAAGTGTCTACATTTTAAAAGTAATCACTAACTCTCTATTATGTAACCAACTGCCATTAATTAGAAGTCGAGCATTTAATAAAATATCTCATGTATTATGAGTATTTAATCAAGTGCCAATAATTGTATTTACTTAGAATTTTATGAAAACATCTGAGAGTGTTCTTGTTATTTCATAATTAGAAGTTGAGCATTAAATAATAAATTAACCATCAGGAGTTGTTTGTACTGTGGATTAATTGACCTTTATTTAAATTAAAAAATTATTTAAACTTGTACTGTGGATTATAATATTACAGACAAAATTGTTATATGTATGCTAATTTCATTAAAATCCTCAGGTGCATTGCAGATTGCTCTCATTGATTTATTAAAACTGTTATGTTTATATTTATTAGAAATCTTTATATGCATATTGATCCTCATATATTAAAAATCCTGTTTTCGCCCCTTCTCGCACAAATATTACACAGAGCTCGTGCATTCTATCTCGTACTGGATTGGTCCAGATTATGATCGAACAGTCGGAATCAAAACTGAAAATTTGGATTCGTATTCTCCCAGGTACTGTCGAGGATTACCTTCACTTTACTGTTTGAGATGAAATCTTAGCGGGACCATTCGGCAACAACAGATTCCTTAAGACTTAATTTGCTTCATTTAGTTTCCTTAGTTGCTTAGTCCTATCGAACACCGATTCCTTAGCGCGAATTAAGATCACCTCTTTTAGCCTCATTTTACTTAATCATCTGTTCGGATTTTAAGACACCTCTGCCTTTAGCTTCCTTAATTTTCATTCACGAAATAAGACAAACGAACTTTGGTTCATGACTCTAAAGGAAGCTCCTTTAGCGTTCCTTATTAAGCTCTTAATCTCTTGTTGCCGAACCGCCCAGCAGGTTTGGGATTTGGGCTACCACAGGTGGCAATGTTATTTGGCTTTGAGATTCGTGCCACAATAAAATGAACGGTCCGGGTCTACTAACTGTAAAAGTTTCCCTTATCAGGTAACGGAGAGGATGTGAATACCTTGAATAGGGGCCAAGTTTGATTGGATGCGTTTTGTAGACTTGCATGTGAGATGGCAAGATAAGATAAGATGTACCTCCATTGGCTGTTTTTGTTATTATTGTAGGTGTCAGGGAGACAGCAGAACAACTTGTTTCCTCCTTTTCCTTCAAAAACCAGTTCTTTGTTTAACTGGCAACACTATTCAGTTTTATTTTCTTGTTTCTGTTATCTATAGCGCCGAGTTTGGGCTAGCTTTACTCGTAGAGTAGACAAAACGGGCCGTGTCGTTCCGTGATTTTGGTCTCGTGCCGTGACTAAAATGTAGAGGGTGGTTACGGGTCGCGAATCGTGTCGTGACTATTCGCATGCCGTGTTCAAACGTAACTGGTTACGTTTCTCACATTTAATTATTTTTTCATAATTTATGTTAGTTTATTCAAAATTCATCATTTGATCAAGACTTAATGGTCCTAATTACACGTGACTCGCGTGACCACGTGCTGTGCCGTGACCAGATCTTTCGCGTGACGTGCCGTGCCGTGTCAAATTTTCAAAAGATAGTCACAACACGCAAGCAGTGCCACGTGCCGTGCCGTAACCGTTCCGTTCCGTGACGGAACCGACTCCTTTTTCCACTCTATTTACTGGGGCCTGGAACTCGTTTGTGATTCAATTTTGTCACTTGATAACTAATTATTTAAATGAAATATCATGATGTGATTCGTATAAAATGCTAAACAATGTGTGTAATTATCTTTGGGCTACTGTGAGTCTGTGACTGACTTTGTACTAGTTTTTGGTTCATAGGTAATTTTAATTGCCCCCAAATTTAGCAAACTCCAGATTTCAATTTGTATCGATGTGTCTAATTTTCGAGCTTATTAATTTTAAGGGCCTGTTCGGCGGACCATTGGGAACGGACATGAGCACGGAAATTGAACTAAAAATTAATGTTCACGTGTAAAAAAAAAATTCAAACAGTGAAGCGGCCGAACGGGACCTAATTAGAGATTTAGGGCATGTTCGGCCGCCACTATTCCCGTAGAAATTTTTTTTACTAAAAGTGAAATTTTGCCCCCACAGGAACAGTGTTTCGGCCATTCAAATTGAAAATTGCTATTTGCATTCCCGTTCCCACTTGGCAGCCGAACACGCCATTAAAGTTTTTTCAAAGTTAAAATTGTTGTTTGCATTCTTTCGTGCTAATTGGTTTGTTAGCTTATGGAGGTGTTGTTCTGTAAAGGAGCATCAAATGATAGTAAAGGGTAATTTTGTCTTTTTAATTTTTATCATGGTTAAGCAAAGATTTTTTAGTAATTTAATTATAATACTTGACACTGATTACATAATGAATAAATAAGAAGAGGTTGTAAGAGTTGAGGAGTAAATAAATAAATTATCCCTAGATAAAATTATTGGATTAATTAAAAATTATTATATTTTCTTATGGACAGGTGAAGGCGAGGTAACCTTTTAACTACCAAATTATGAATGTAAATAGGTCGGGTTATGATATTATATTTTTTTTATTAATCAATTAAGAGAATAATCATTAAATTTTAATTTCACATTAAACGGTTAGATGTTACAGATTGAACAAGTTTCATTTAAAGCAACTTATAGATTTTACAGATTGATTCAAATCCATTCCTATTCAGAGTGGACAAAACGTGCCGTGCCGTGACCAAGTAAACAGTCACACGTGCCGTGCCGTGCTGTGACTAAAATGTGGAGCGGTGGTCATGGCACGCGAGTCATGCCTTGAATAGTTGCGTGCCGTGTCTAAACGTAACTGGTCACGTTTCTTACATTTAACTATTTTTTCATAATTTAGGTTAGTTTATTTAATATTCACCATTTGATCAAGACTTAACAGTCATAATTACACGTGACTCGTGTGACCACGTGTCTTGCCGTGACCAGATCTTTTGCGTGGCGTGTCATGTCAAATTTTCAAAAGATGAGTACGGCACGCGAACAGTCACACGTGCTGTGCCGTTCCGTTCCGTGACGAAACCGGTTCCACTTTGCCATTTTTTCCACTCTATGCTATTCCTCACTGTCTGCCAAACAAGACTTAAACAAAACAAGTACTTGAAGCAGTCTTGACGATCATTTATGGGAATGTACTTTCTTTGTTAGATGTTAATCTCAAAGTAAAAGTCATATCCTTTAATTTAAAGAGGCAGACATGATTTTAAATACTAATTGTACTTCCAAACAGTTGTTCAGAAAGCATTTCCTTTGTAGGTTGGGTTTTACTGAAGATAAATTTATGTTACTGAACTTAATTGTAATTTTTCAAAATAAAATATTTTTTTGAAATAATAAAAATCAAGATATTTATGAGTGAGGCTATGATATCATGCACAATGAAGATTGGCCTGTAATATGGATCAATTTCTCCATTTTTTAAGATCAAACAGTCGATCATATCTGTTCAACATGACCGCAGTATGAAAAATGTAATACATAAAATGGTTTTATATTTTTTAGAATTTGAAGTATTTTTTTTAGATTAGGTAAAAAATTACTAGATCTAAAGATTGAGAATTTTTTATTTTCATTTCATGCTTAATTTTCATATTATTGAACCAAATGGTTCTCGTTTTATCCACACGGTACTATAAGATAGCAAGTTTTTTTACAAAATGTAATTTCTTTTTTTTTTTTTGAGAAATTGGTAGTGGAACATGTAAATTTTTTTTTTTGAGAAAATGTAATTTCAATTTCATGTTTTCGTTAATAGAATCATGAATTTTAGTTGTGAAAGAAATATAATTTCATTGAATTCATTCAAATCTAAATTATTATTTTATCGACAGACCACTTAATTTAATCTTGTTTTTTTATAACAATATTACCAACAAATTTTACATTAATTCAATAAGACTTATAATGAAAGTCTAACAAGCAAAATTTCAGTGGAGGGTGTAATAAGAATTGCTTAAATCTAGACTGTTAAAAATTCAATTACTTTGATGAACGGTTAATCATTCAACTGTTTTTTTTTGTTGCAATCAATTTTTAATAGACATGATGCATTCATGTAAAATTAAATTTAAATATTAATTTTAAAGATTATAAAAAAAATCAAATTAAATAGTTTTCTTGTGAGCTCCTTTTAATTTATTAATATGTGAATCGGTACCTCAATATTCAAAAGTGCAATATGAAAAAAATACCCAAAATTGGCAAATATTCACAATAAGAGCATCTCCATCTACGAAACTCTTGGAGTTTCTAAACAACTTTTAACAGAATTGTAGAAATTTTAGACTCTCTGAATTTCTAAATATCTACATCCCTAAAATTAAAATTAGAGTTTCTTAATTGGCCCATATCGTTTAATTAAAACAATATAAAAAATTCAACAAATAAGGATCGATTATTTCACTATGTCAGAGTTTTGAAACAGTTTCATATTTAAAAATTATTGAATAAAATTGCTAAATTTGAAATCCATCTATATTTCTGAAACTGATTTAAAAACTGTCAAATTAGCATTGAAACTCCAAAAATTTCAAAAATACAGATCTCCAAGTTTCAAAACCAAGATTGTCTTTTTCATTATTTTTATCTCCACAGCATGATAAGAGAGAGAGAGAAATCTTGAGAGAATCTCTTTTCTGTTTTTGTTTTTCTTGTTCATGACTTTTATCTTTCAACTTTCTGTTTGCAGTAAAAAAGATAGGAGCAAAACGACAAAAGAAGGCGAGACACGTAGCGAGTTCAGATGCGATGTTTGGCACGTGTGGCTGACACCAAGGCGCCTAACGGAACCGTTTTCACACGACCACAAGCTTCCTTCCACCAGCACTTTATGTGTTTTCTCTTGTTCTTTTATCCAATTCTCATTCTTCCCCTCCCAAATTAAAACTTTTAAATTATTCTTATTGCATACAAGTACATGATTTTTTTTATTTAGAAATTATAACAAATTTATTTAATATAGAGCCAAATTATTGAAAAATTTTGAAATATAGCCTCCACCGGATTGGGATCCGGTGGAGCTATTTTGGGCTTTCTTACACCGGATTGACAATCCGGTGGAGCAAAAATATGCTCTGCCACATCGCTGCCACACTGCTACATTAGACTGTCAAAAATAATTAAACCATTATAACCCCTTCAAATACTTCACATAATTTTTATTTCAAACAAATAATTAGTAAATTTAACAAAAATTACCATATCAGGAACTGTCCATGCTTTGTGATACTGTGGTGGTAATTTCAATAACTCCGGATAATTCAGATTATCCATTCACCCTGTTAGAAAATTTAACTATATGTAAGTCCGACCTAAATTAATTACACACCATACCATTGAACTATATATTATTAAAAAAATCAATTTTAACCATACACAAATTTATACTATATTATACCAGATAATCATAAACTTCACATTTATCTAATTTTACACAAATTATACTACATAACACTAAAATACAAAAATTTATACTACATCATACTAAACTACACAAATTATACTAAATTATACTACATAACACAAATTACACAAATTTATACTAAATTATACTAAATTACACTCTATTACACAAATTAAACTAATTATACTACATAACACAAATTATATTAAATTATACAAATTAATACTACAATTACACAAAATTGAAGCCAATTGCTAATTCAACACTAAATTACACAAAAAAGACTAAATATACTAAACAGACTCAATTAAATGAGTTATTTTATTTAATTCGGCCAAAATTAAAAATTATAAAAAAATCAGATTTTTACCTTGTTAAAATCGTAGATCTGAAGAATTTCTAACTCTCTTTGACGATCCGAGACTTTTGAATAATTTAATTGGATAATTGATTGAGTAATTTGAAAGGTTAAAAAAAAAAAGGGAGAGTTGCTCCACGGGTGTGGCATTTTTCTGTGCAGTCACGGGTGTAGCGATGTGGCAGAGCATATTTTTGCTCCACCGGATTGCCAATCCAGTGTAAGAAAGCCCAAAATAGCTCCACCGGATCCCCAATCCGGTGGAGGCTATATTTCAAACTTTTTCAATAATTTGGCTCCTATATTAAATAAATTTGTTATAATTTCTAAATAAAAAAAAAATCCAAGTACAGTCTGGTCCAAATTAATGCTGTAATTTTTAGTAATACCACAAATTATGAGGAATTCGAAAAATACCAGGACATCCAATTCAATTTGCCGCTCTATTTTTGGAGGGCCACAGACTGAATTGGAGGCCTCTTAAAAAACCTGAATATCATCATTATTATTAATACCACAATTTCCGAAGAATTCGATCAGGGCCTCAAATTCAATCTGCGACTATATTTTTGGAGGATTGCAAACTGAATTGGAGGCTCCCAAAAAACCTAAATATCAGCATTATTATTAATACCACAATTTCCAGAGAATTCGACCAAGGCGTAAAATTCAATCTGCGGCTCTAATTTTGAAGGATGGCAGATTGAATTGGAGGCTCCAAAAAAACTTAAGAATACATTGTAATATACTGATATTTAGATTTTTTGAGAGGCCTCCAATTCAGTTTGTGGCCCTCCAAGAATGGGACCGAATAATGAATTAGAGGTCATGGTATTTTTTGAATTCTCCAATTTGAGTAGTGTTTTAGTTTTTTTTTTTTAATGGTATTAATAAAAATTTTGATTCATGCACTTTGAAAAAAGTACAGAATGGTTTATATTTTTTTTATATGATTATTTATTTGAAAATTTCAACCAAACTACTTGATCTTTTGTTTTTGGACCCAACTTCCTAATTCTTTTTTTAGCATAAAGTTTTTTTTTTTTTAAATTGGCTCATATTTAGTCTTTATCAATTTTAGTCACACAACTTTAATATATTCAAATTTAGTAATTAACCTTTAATTATCATCATACTTTGAATCATTGTTCCAATTTAAATCCAAATACCCAGAAATTATTTACGTATGAATTAAAAGACAATGTCTAGTAATCTAAATCTAGTTTTATAATAAGAAATTATATTTTGGGTAATTGTATGGATTTGGAAATTTTAAAATATTTCACAAATCAAATGGATACGAGAACATTACTTCACACGGAGCTTTATATTTGACATGTAAATTGAATTCTAAATGGAGACAATTATGAAAATTTTGGAAAAATGTAATTTAGTAATTAAAATTTAGTAAATTATTCAGTGATTAAATATAGAGGTAAGGTTAAGTGATTTCCAAGAAAAAAAATTAACCTTCATACTGAAAATCAGTTAAATACTACCAATTTAATAATTAGTATATGCTTTGGACTGGAGTGAGGCTATAGTACTATGCATAACAAACTTTGGTCTGTATTTTGGATCAATATTTTCGTTTTTAAAGTTCAAATAGTTAACTTGAACCGTGCAACGTAATTTTCATTTGAAAATTTTCATGAAGATTAAATTTTATATACTTTTTTACTATTTTTATTATTTTTTAGATAGGTAAAAATCACTATTTTTGAATAGTCTAGGGTCTGTATACCAGGAGATTTTCTACCTATCTAAATAAATAGTAAAAAATATAAAATTTGATCTACAAGTACATTTTTATATAACAATTATATTGAACAGTTCAATTCAAATCGACAAGATATGATCCATAATACGGACCAATGTGGAATATGCATAGTACTGTATAGCCTTACTCTTTGAACCAAAACATTTTCCCAATTTCATGAAGAAATTTTCTTCAATTTTCTCAAGGTCTCAAAACAAAGCTTCGTGTACATACAACATACTAAATTAATTTTACAATTATACATATTCTGATCTTATATTAATAAATCATAATCTCGACGTAAAAGAAAAATAACCTTTTTTTTATTTTTGTTTGAAAAGCTGATATACTCCATGATCGGATTATGTACCGAAGGCTTATAATAAAGACATGCCTCAGACAAATAATAGGCTCGACCTCGGACTTCTAATCCGGAGCAGACCGAAGTCATGAAGAAAGTCTGGACCCAGGATGATCCCTACAATATCATGAACAGTACAGGACCGAAACCAGCTCAGGCTGGTCCAGCACCGGGACCGAACAAGATGAGCAGGAATCCGGTTCGAACCGGCCTGACAAGGTCCGAAAGCAGATACACCCGAACAAGGCCTAGCCTGGTATCAGCCCAGACAGGTCCAGCTCGACCTCAGCTTACAGTCACCGCAATTGTCTCCGCCGACAATAAATGCGCTATCATCACCGTCCGTACGGACAACTGAGCCTTTTAATGCGCTGAGCTTTATTAATTACGGGTTGGATTCTGACACACTTACTGATAGATTAGAGTTAATTACCTCGCAGAACACACCGTCATTTATTGCACAACACACCACCATTCAATCTCGGTCTGCTGCTTCGAAGCGGGACAAGTCCGGAAGTGAAAGGTCTTGGACAGGACGTATCACTCCACAATTATTATTGTGTTTGAAAAAACCAAATAATAATTTTAAAATTGTAGAAGGGGTAAATTGAAAAAATAAAAGTAGTTTTTCTTGCCCAGTGCCATGAATGGGTTTCTGTTTCCATTTCTCCAGCCGTTTCGTCCTTTTGCCTGACTCGCAAACGAAAACAGTTTCGCCTTTATTTAATGCGTGGGGAAGGGGTCACACGTGTGCCGTGAACCCTCTGTCGCACGTGTACGATTCCAACGTGGCTATATGTTACTTGATCAGAGAAACTGAAACTGGTTTTCAGTTCAGAAAAGAGAGAGAGATAGTGGGGAGAATAATATCGGGTCAGGATTCTTTCTCTGGACGGTAGCAGAAAAGCGGGACCCGCTCCGCTTTTCTCCAATCGGGTTGAATTTTATAACTATCCGCATCCAATTTCTGCAAGCGAGAAATGAATCAAATGATAATGTTCTGGATCCGTTACTGCATGCAAGATAGAGGTAGATTTTCGAGTTATAGGGTAAAATATATATTGTAAGTTAATTTTATAAAAAAATTTATATGTTGATTATGAAATTGATATTGTAATAATCATAAAACTTCTAGTTAAATATATACAAAATTATATATAAACGCATAAACTTTAAAAATGAATATTGCCAATTAATTTTATATTTTATTGCTGGATTCGCCAATAAATATGAAATGTGTGTATGGAGAGTGATATGAGCTATGGTGAGTTGCGAAGTAAGAATCTTGTTTTACTTCACGTTCATATCTTTGTTTTCAAAAATCAAATAGGATCGAATCGCTCAACAAGATATTTATATTGAAATGTACTTGGAGACTAAATTTTACATTTTTTGAAATTTTTTTACTATTTTTTCTAAATATTTCAAAATCATTGTTTTTAATAGTTCTAAACCATTCAAAAACAACGGTTTTGTATCTATCTTAAAAAATAGTTAAAAATTTCCAAAATGAAATTTGTAGTCTCCAAGCGCATTTCAATATGGACATCTTGTTGAGCGGTTCGAATCGACTATTTGGTCTATAAAAACAGAGATATAAGCGTGAAATAAAACAAAATCCTAATTTCGCAACTCACCATAGCCCATCTCTCTCTACATATATATACGGTTTTTAATTCGTCTTTGATCGTGATTCGACTGGAATCCGATCTTGTATTATTATACGGATACGAGGTTGACTCCCATTTTCTCTTATAGGATACGTACTCAAATAAAAAAGATGATATTTTTATACAGTTTTATTTGTTTCCAATCTTGATTGGATTAGGGATGGCAACAAGCTAGAATCAAGTTGGACTAAAAAAATTATGCAAATTCATACAAATTCACTAAGGAGTGAGTTAGGCCCATCTCAAACTCGCTATCCTTTTTTGAGCTCGGACTAATAACGATCAAGATACATGCTTTTTTATTAGCACTAGATTAGCGAGCAGGTCACAAACTAATCCCTAATAGTCCACAAGTTACATGCTTTTTTATTAGCACTAGATTCGATTGGAATCCATGATATCCGATTAATTTGAATGTAATATGATTTTAAAATATAGTCAATTATATCAAATATATAATTGTGAATAATTGTTATTATATTCGATCCGAGTTCTACCTAAATCCGACGCCACAATGCCATAATGCATTGTGGTATAGTTATTATCAAGATATCCGATCAAAATCCAACCCCACCTCACATCCATACAAACATTCATGTAATGTTAATATGGTGGTGATTATGAAATAAATACATATATTTATGATAATTAATTTACTTAAATTCAACTGTACAATGGTAAAAAAAAACATATATTTTTATTTAAATATAGGAACAAGAATGAGATTTGAATTAAGTTTTACTGTGTTTGTGGGAAAAAATTCAATTGAACTCAATTTTTTTTTCCATGAGCACAATACCAGCACCAAACAAGCCCTTAATGTCTATTTCTTCTACAAGTATTGCATTATAAAAAAATAATTTATACATACGCTTATGTTATGAACTCCAACCCGCTCTGAACAGAACGTGATCTGTTGCGATCCGAATGGTGTGAACAGTAACTCTAAAATCTCAGCTTTTCTAAATCCAGTCATCCAATAAATTATGTACACGTATCTCAAAACAACCATTTTTTCTGTACACGAATCTCGACATAATTCAACAGTTGGATTTAAAAGTAGGAATTGTAGGAATTGTTCATGGCTAAAGAATCGCAGCAGATTCGGATCCGCTCCAAACTCTATGTCAAAACAACTGATTTTTCTGTACACGAATCTCGTCACAATTCAACAGTTGGGTTTGGATTTTGAAAAAGTAGAAATTGTAGGACATTGTTCATGACTAAAGAATCGCAGTAGACTCAGATACGCTTCGAACCCATCCCCAATTCGATCATTGATGAACAAATAAAGAACGAGAGCAGTTTGGGTCCGATGGGCTCCATAACCATCGGATATACTTTAAAATGCACACACACGATTATTGAAACAAACTCGCACTGATATTAAAACCATATGCACAGATCCTAAAGCAGATCGAACGGTTACATAACCCATCGGGCGCAATTTTAGTCCGACGGGCATCGGACCCAAATTGCTCTCATAAAGAACGCTGTCGACCGTTGAAATTGAAAACACTTGGCGGGAACACGAGACAGTGGGGAAGTTATGACAAGCGCCTGGAGCCGACCGCATTTGTGTGTGCGTGTGTGATCGAACTTGGCGCCAAGTCCAGACAAAGGACTTTGTTTTTGGGCTTTCTTGGGCCGGGGTTCTTCTCCAATAAAATATCTCCATCCTATTCCTATGGGAGTAAAGATTAATTTAAAAATAATATAATATAAAATACCTCGATCATAAAACTCATGCATTTATAAGCTCCCAATTTTAGGCATTTTAGGCAGATCTTGACTTCTTTTGGTGGGGTGTGAAAATCTCGCTGTGTAGTGGTGTGTACGACTCATGACCCGCTCCTACTATATTAATCAGATGGACAATTAATTCGCAAATTATTTGCATTTAATTTGTTTTCACGAAATTTTTGAATCAAATGCCGAATAAAATGTAAAAGAACATATAATAAATTTTAAAACGCGAAGTGATTTGTGATTAAAACACACACAAAAATGAAATTTTTTTTTAAGGTTTTTTGTGTGTTTATTTTTTATTTCATTGTGGTACATAATCATTTCCGAATTAATATACAAATTATTTCAGAATTATGAATATTTGATCCCGCCGAACCGAATCCGAACTATTCATTTGTTACTGTGGTTCCTACAATGATCAAACGGTTGAGGTGTAATCCTTTCTTTCTCTTCATTGATGATTTCATTTTAATTTTTATCTTTTAATTTTAAGTAATGATTTTATTACAATTTCAAAAATAAAATGGTAATTTCATAAATACAAAGATTTCATAATGAAATTGTTTTCGAAAGTCATGTTGTAAAAAATATAAATTCATATTCGCTTATATCTTCAAGATTAAAAATAAGCTCCATCTCTCCACTCGCTTTCATCTATATTCGTCATTTTTACTTCTTGTAGATCTTATTCCTGACACAACACTTTTCATCTCTCTCTATGCTACCTTCTCGAGTGAAAGAAGAGAATGAGAGAGAAAGAACCGAAGTCCACTGGAGCCGAAAGTGCGGTATTGTCGGAACTCAGAGCGTAGAGTCCCATCTCGGTCGGAGCGCGGTGGTGAGTAGATTCAGTTGTCATCGGAGTGCGGCGGCGATCGAAAAAACAGATCTGATCGTGGAGTGAGAGTGAAGGAATTGGTGCCGAGTGGAGCTGATTGGAGACGAGAGTGCGGTAATGTCGGAGCTCGTAGTGTAGAGTTTTCATTTTCTGCATGACAAATATTTGCGAACAAGATAAGATGTAGGGGTATTGATTGTTGTTTGCTAATTGTTAATTAATTAGTAGGCTTCTGTGTTTGGAATATAATTATTTTCCAGATTTCCTATTAAAATATTAAATCCGTGATGTCCAAATTAATAGTAGGCACAATACCAACATGGCACAAGTAAACTAGTGTTTTTTTCAAATAAAATGTATGATTTAGTTTTAAGTAAATCAAATTTAATTTTAAATAAAATGGTCCAATGTTTCAATTTATTTTTTCTAATTCATTTTGAAACTGTTTGTATTAATTTTCACTCTACGTTTTAAATCTCACAATTGAAAATCAAATACACCACCAAAATCAAACTACCCAAAGTGTGAGTAAATATTTATGTTTATATTTGAAAACATATGTTAATAGTTAATTACAAATCAAATATTCCATACTAATTTGGTTAATTAACTTAACCAAACAAAATTTCAGTTTATATTGTTCAGATTTAAAATTTTCTTTTAAAAAAAAAAATCAAAACCCGTTTTATTAAACATGAAACACGAGTCTTACAAAAAAAGAAAAATTAAAGAAAAGTAAAGATAATAACTAGCGTATGCTAGACAAAAGACAGTACAAGTAATGTGCGCACATGCACAAACCAACTGAACACAACACAAGTCTATTGTATGCCACATTGAGACTAGAGAACAAAAGGTTTTCCTAAGTTAAACAAGTTTTCACAATTCGATCAAATGGAGTCATTAGATATCAAGTGGCGGAGCTAGCATATCACAGGGGTAGGCAGTGGATTTGAAAATTTTAATAGGATCTTGTATAAATTGCTGCCTTTGCTTGCTCCTAAATTGAAATTCGCCTACCCCTGTACTCTTGACAATCCAATTTCTAACATATTCTTCTTCAGTTATTTATTTTTTAGATTGATTATTCTCTCTCCATGTCATATCTTTTTTTCTGCCTACTTCTGACAAAAATTCTGGCTACGCCATAGATATCCACTGCACCAGTTGTTCATCTGCGGGGATGCTATATGCAGAGGAACTTCATCGAAGTTTGTAGGTAAACAAGCATTAGCTTCCACCTTATTGCCCAGGTCAACATGTTTACCTGTCCAATAGACAACAGGTGAAATAGATGTAAGAATGACATATCGATCCGAATGACATGTTTTCAAATACACCAAATTACGACACTAACTACAATAAGAAAAACAGTTCATTTTGTTTTCAAATACACCAAATTCCGAAAAAAAAAATTGTGACACCCAGAAAAATCAAATTAAAATAAATGACACTCGGGTCTAAATTTGACACTCCTGCACAAGAATTTCGCGCACCAATCAATCCAGAGTCACACAAGAGTTTGGCGCACCACTTGGTGCGCGAGTTCACGTGGCGCACCGGGTTCGCACAACAATCTGGCGCACCAAACAGGCTCGCACAAAGATTTGACGCACCAGACTTTGACCCGGGTGTCACAAAAAAAAATTTCGGCACCAAATTGCAACACTAACTACAATAAGAAAAACAGTTCAAATATACCAAATTACAATACTAACTACAATAAGAAAAACAGTTATTTTTATTTTCAAATAAACCAAATCACAACACTAACTACAATAAAACAACCAACTCTACTAGTGACCCGGTACAAATGTGAGATTGCAAAAGAGGCAAAGGGCATCTAACAACAATTTTTTATATATTCACCTAATCGGAGGTGTACTAGACCTCGTCCGGTATGTGTCAGAGTTGTGGTTTATTCATTTGATTATTTTTTTCTTTACTAGGTTCGACGTAGAATTATAGACTCTTAGTTAACTAACAGACATTTATTATTCATAAATGCTTTACTTAAACCTCTCCTGCTCACAAAAAATCCTACGCTTCTGTTTCCAAGAATTCAAAGTTCCATCCCATTTCACACAATTCAATAAAACTTGGTACCGATTTCAAATCACCTATTGAAAAAAAATACTACACATGAAAATTTACCGAATCCCATGTTAAGCATATGGGGTAAAAACGAAGCGGATAGTGATAAAATTATATATAGTTTTTTTTTTTTTTCGATACAGATATGAAGCGAATATAGATGCAGATTGAATCGGATATTTATTAAAATAATATAAAAATATTAAAAAAAATATTATAGTTCATAATATTTATCTAATTATAATGATGGATAACAAATTTTGTACATAATATATATTAAAATATATGTTATATATCTACCATTTGGACATAATTGAAACGTAAAACCATATCAGTATATCCATATATATATTTTTTTAATATAGATTAAACATGGATTGGATATAATCCATATTGTTTTCACTCCTATAAGTATAGAACATTTCGGATAAATAAAATTATCAAATTTGAGAAAGAAACACTTGAATGTTCAATTATAAAGTTATGTATTTTTTTTTTCAAACTAACACATTTTTTACTGTATACGGTCAAATATTATTTTGCTGTCCAATCAATTAAATATATTTATACTAATATTTATTAAGAAATCTATAATTGCATGTTGAGAATTGTTTTTTTGCACCAACAATATTTATTAAGAACTATTAAAACAAGGACCACTTTTTTGTGAAGAGACACTATAATAATTTTATTTAGTAAAGTTAGAGATCAAGCTAACTAATTATTTAATATTTTTTTTATTATTACAATAAATGATTATTCACATCTGAGTTTCGAACTCATGACTTTTCACATAGAGACCATACTAGAATTAATTATTTATAAACATAAATTTGAAGTTATGATGAGACACTAGAATTATGATCATTTGATCACTTTCAATAGGAATTTCTCTTCAAACTTATTTGTTAGTAGAGATCTGTGATGAAGTTACTCAAATATTCAAATATTCACAAGTTCTTATTTTTTTTTTATCTCACAACATTATCTTAGTCAATCATCAAAAGTTGATTTTCAATTTTAGTTAAAAGGAATATAAACTATTGAAATTTAGGAGGAATCATCATAGTAAAAATAAATAATAAAAGCTAACAATTGAAGTAGTTACATGCGAAAAATTATTTCTGGGATTGAAAAGATTTAGATAAGGGTGTGTTCGACCGCTTTACTGGTTTCGCGGGAAAAAAAATTCAGTTGAACTGAATTTTTTTTTTTCCCACGTGAGCAGTAATTTTTAGTTCAATTTTCGTGCCCATGCCCATTCCCAATAGCACGTTGAACATGCCCTAAATGAACGGGTTTCTACTAGAAAAAAATTATTTTCATAACAATAATAGTCTAATAAAGTCAAGGGCTTTATTCCCTTTAATGCCTTAACTACCGTTATATGAAATTCCTATTCTCATATAACCTTAGAATAGAAATACCATTCATTCCCTAAATTAAGCCCGGTAGAGTAGCCGACAAAGTAATTTAATAAAGAGATTAAAGTACATGTTAGACCTATAATAGGTCCAATTTTTTTTGTTGCATTGATTTCAATACTACGACTGGTCTCTTTCGTTTGATTTTTGGAGGGGATATTTTTGGAAATAAATTTGCTATGATATTCAAGAATTGCAGGTCTCTGCTTTTTTAGATCAAACCATTTATATTTTTAAAATGCACGAATCTCAAAGTAGTTGATTTTTATATACGAATTTTGAAACAAATGAATAATTTGACTTGGACAAACAGGAACCTGCGATTCCAAAGAATCACAACAGATTTGTTTCTGATATTTTTTGTATACCCTTAAAAAAATTATCAAAATTACGTATTGTCTCTCTCTAAAATTCATAATACCATATTTATCTTTCTAATATACTCAATTTATTATTTTTTCATTGGAACACATTTCAAATTTGTAAAATTCTCATTTTATATTTTATTAAAAAAATAGAAGTAGGTAGCATGTACCGCATGTCTAAACAAAATGTCCAATCTTTTAATTAGTCGGCGATGCCATATAGCTTATTTTCAGTAGAATTTAAACATACATTTGTATGTGGATCACAAGTATAAAATTGAATCGTTTGTCCTAACAGGCCAATAAAAAACATAAACATTTCTTTTAAACATTCTACGTATACTTGAAATGTATACCTGAAATTCCTCTTTTTATGTGTGTGTTTAATCTTACATTGTTAAAAGCAAATGAACATCTCCCGTGCAAGTATACGCTTTTTTACTATTAGTAATTCTTGGTCATGCAAGACTGACTTAATGTTAGATAGACTTGATTTTTGATTGATTCTTGTTCTCTAAAAACAGTGCTAATTCCATACTATTTTTGCCGATCCAAATACTCCCAATGCGGCTGATGAGCATTTATACCTACAAGGCTACAACCTCAATTGTTAAATCAACGGTACTCTTAATTTTTTTAACGGTACAAAGTAAATTATGGAGATAAATTAATCTCCATTATGGCATTGTAAGATGTTTCAACTTTCGCTTTTAAATCAATTCACGATAGCATTAATTTGTTTTTGTTTTTACTCTCAGCACGTATTGATATTTAAAAATTTAAATATGGAACCAGAGTACAGAAAAAACACTACTGATAATTTAGTCTCAGCTCACTTCAAAACTCGGCAAGTTCTTTATAATTAACTTCAACTTTAGGTGAAACTCTGAAGATATCTGATGTTTTTATAGTTCAAATATGATAAATATGGTCAACTTTACAAATCCGTTGTAGTCTAGCTGGTTAGGATACTCGGCTCTCACCCGAGAGACCCGGGTTCGAGTCCCGGCAACGGAATCTTTTGTGTTTTTTCGTTCCATCTCATGAGTTATGATCATAGCTCATTTTTTTTTTTTACTCTGAGATGGGCCAGCAAGGTTTTTATTAGCCCATTATTATCTGAAGTTTCCAAATCTTAAAATGGGCCTATTTGTATCTCGGCTTATGAACACTTTCGGATTCAGTTATTTGATGTTAATTCTTCACTTAGAAGCCCAAAAATTGTCGAAAATTTCCCTACTTATGAAAAAGGATGTCATTTTTTCAATGCTCATCTTTCGGACTTCAGTTCAATGCAAGAAATAATTTTGACTTAATTGGACCCTATCTGTGAATCAGTGATCTTAATAGCAGCGCTCTAGTATTTTTGGACTTTAAAAATTATAGTTTTATTAGATGTTTTAGATAATATAACGATTTTTAGTCTTTCCATGATTGTTTTTTAGTTTTTCTACGATGATTCAATAATTGATGTTTAGAATCTTGCTATAAATTAAGGTGGTACTTGTTTTTTTTTTTAAAAAAAAAAAAAAAAAAATCTTGATCTGACTTCTTTGAACTTTTTCAGAGATTTGGGAATTCACAGTGACAATGACATGATCCTTCAAAATTTTCTTTTAATCATTTTTAAACTGTGTTCATGAGTTGTGTCAATAATTTCGAAAAAGTGCATTAGACAAAAAGAAATTCCCAATATTTCTTAGTGATCGTAACATTTGGATTTGATTTGTCGACTCAAATCCATAGTGACAAACGAATAGTTTGAGTTCGGTTCGGCATGGTCCAAAATTTACAATTCGGATATAATTTGGTACAATAAGGAAGCAAAAAATAAACCCCAAAAATAAATAAAATAATTAGCATTTTTTCACGAATAATTTGTGATTCGAATAAAACGTAATATACATTTTTTATATTTACTTGAAGGTTAAAAAACAATTAAAAAATAATTAAAATGTGTTTAATTCGCGAATTACTCGCGTATATTATCAGTATGCTCAGACGTATTGGCGATGTGACGCTATGAAACCATACTTTCCTAATGTGCTTCCTTCCTTCCTTTATGGGTTGAATGGTCTATTATCATTGTAATAAGGGCATAGTCACCAATTTGAATTTTTCTTTGACAAAAGCTTGAGAATCAAGCAACCTTTTGGATCTTTTGTAGCTCTAGCAATGTTTGCTATATAATTCCCAAACTTAGTACAATAACATTTTGGCACGAGAAATTTGGAGAAAATAAATCTGTTTTTTTTTTAAAAAAAAAAATATCAGGTATAGCTTTTGAGACATTGCATTTTTTCAATGAATATTAAAAACATATACGATGCAACCGTGGTATAAATTTTTACCACGGTCCTCGGTTGCATCATATACTTGACAGTTCTCAACATTACGATCTATATTTCATATAGAGAATGATTAGATAAAGTTGTAAATCAAAAGCCATGAATTATAGAATTTGAAAATGAAAAACGCAAAATCAAACAAGTTAAAAAAAATCAAAATTAAATGTAAAATTAAAATCAAGAGTGGTACAAAAGATAAGATATAAATGTCAATATCAAATATATATAAAAAAATTGATAAAAATTGTTATATTTTACTGTTTAACAATTGGTATGACAAATTACAACTCTTAAGCTTAATATTTTATAACGCACTATCAATTATGCTTGAAATGTAATAAATTTGATGGGTAAATGTGATCTCTATCTCCAGTAGTAAAGTTTCTAAAAACCGTACGATTAAAGTCTAAATAGTCAATCCGAACCGCTCAACATGATTTTCATATTAAAATATGCTCAGAGACCAAATTCTATATTTTTTGAAATTTTTTTAATTTTTTTTAGATACGTACAAAATCACTGTTTTTGGACCGTTCAGAAACAGTGATGTTGTATGTATAGAAAAAAACAGTAAATAATTTAAAAAATATATAAAATTTGATTTCTAAGCACATCTTAATATGAAAATTATGTTGAAAGGTTCGGATCAACTGTTCGGACTTTAATCGTACGATTTTTAGAGGCTTTGGACGGTGTCTGGTCAAAGCCATCTGGACCAAATCTTATTCCAAGAATTTGTTACCTAATATTTATTCATCCCATCATCCCAAACAGAAATTAACCCACAGAGAATCAAAAGGTCGTGAAAGAATGCAACATGTGCCCCTTTCCTCAACGAATCAAATCGCTTCCTATAAACGACCAATAGAAAATATGTAATCATCTTATCAGAAAAAAAGAAAAAAAAAAGAACCAATTGGCTACGGCTTTCAAATCTTCCTCTATAAATTCTCTGTTTCTGCAACCCACCTCTTGCAATATAGTTAAGAAGAAATACATATACAGAAACGAAACAGAGAGAACTGATTAATGACGGATCTATTCAACAAGCAAGCAGAGAAGTATGCAGAGTCTCGGCCGAGCTACCCGGTCGAGCTATTCGACTTCATCGCATCGAAGACGCCGCAGCATGATCTCGTGTGGGATGTCGGCACCGGCAGCGGCCAGGCAGCCGTCAATGTAGGCATCCTTCTATTTCCTTTTACTTGTCAAGTAATATTCTATTTGTGGGAGGGGGGGGTGGGGGGGGATGGATAGTCAAACAGTTGAAGTTTCATTTTCTTAGACATTTCTATCAGAATCACACTTTTCAAAGAGAGAAGATAATTTTTGCTTTGGAATGGTTGATATCTTGGAATTTATTTATAAACCATAATTAAAAAAAATAACTGGGAGCTTGACTCTCTTGTTTTTTTTTCAAAAAAAAAAATTTATTCGGGACTGAAATGACATTTCAGTCCAGTGTGATTTTCTGTGACTACTGGTATGAAAAACTGTAAAATCACACTGGACTGAAATGCCATTTTGGTCCCAAAAAAAAATAGTGGACTGACATGACATTTCGATTCTTATAATTTTTGTAAAAAAAAAAGTAATCATGTTGGTTTCATAATTTTATTTTAATTATGGTTTATAAAAAAATTCTGATATCTTAACCAATGAGATGAGTGAAGATTTTGTAAGAACCAGAAACAATGAGGTCATAATTTGCAACTGTTGTAGTAATGTTGAATGGAGGTTGAATTTTCCAAATTTTGATAATTAATACTGTTTATTAAGCCAATTTTCCTCTCTAAAATAGAAACCGCCTCTGTTTTCACTGCTAAGACAGCAGTACTTAATTTTTTTCAGATATCATATCTTACAGTTTGCTTTTAATTCATCAAATTTTGCAGTTGGCAGAGATGTACAAAAATGTAGTTGGCACAGATGTGAGCCAGCAGCAACTTTCCCACGCCACAAAGCTCCCCAATATACGCTACGTCCACACGCCGGACACCCGTTCCCTCTCCGACATCCACGCTAACGTAGCGCCTCCAGACTCCGTCGACCTGGTCACAGTTGCTCAGGCTCTCCACTGGTTCGATCTCCCTTCATTCTATGAACAAGTTCGGTCTGTGCTCCGTAAACCTGATGGCGTCCTTGCTGTTTGGTGCTATGTCGAGCCGGTGGTGGATCCGGATGTGGATGCGGTATTTTGGCGCCTCTACAACTGGTCGGATCCATATTGGGCCCCGCAAAGGAAGCACGTCGATGATCGATATCGGTACATCTCTTTTTTCTTTGAAATAACACTGTATATATGCAACTTTATCAGATTCAGAAAGGAGGTGTGATTAGAGGTGACAAACTAACAAACACTCTTTTTATTTGTTTATCTGATTTGTATCTTATTTGATAATACAAGTACGGATATGATTTTTTTTATTTTAACTTATTGGTATGGATATATATTTTAATTTATTTGATAATACAAGTATAGATATATATTTATATGATGGTGATGAGTTATACCATATATGTTTATTTATGGTCCATATATCTATCTTAATGTTGTAAAAAATAGCCGTTTAGACAAAGCTGGTGGTATCATGTCTATTCGACGAGTACATACCGTTATTTATAACACTGATTTATCCAATGACACCTATTTATCCGTGTATCTGATACGTACCATATTTAATAATCAGAAGGGTACTGATAAGATTTTTCTTTCGTTTAGCTTATCGAGTATGGCTGTAAGGGCAAAAGAAAATTGTTTCTTTTCATTAACATAATGAGTAATGATATGAAAATGCTTTCACCCGACCTGTTTCATGCAGCGTTGACACTCTTAGGTGTGATATTTAATTATAAGCTTATAATGCAGGAGCTTGGAGTTCCCGTTTAAACCGGTGCAAGGAGAGGCGAGGACCGGGCCATTTGAGTTTGTGACAGAGAAGAAGATGGATTTGAATGCGTTTCTGACGTACATCAAATCTTGGTCTGCGTATCAAACGGCAAAAGCGAAGGCGGTGGAGATGTTGTCCGATGAGACGGTGGCTGATTTTAAGAAGGCGTGGGGAAGTGATGGAGAAGAAGTGAAGACGGTTAAGTTTCCTATTTTTCTAAGGATGGGGAAGGTTGGAGCTTGATAAATTATATTTTGTTAATTTAATTAAGCATTTGCTTAAATTGGGAAATGTATGCATCTTTTGGTGGTGCAAGTTTAATTTGCAATTCCAAAAAAAGTTTAATTTGCAATTCAACATTGTAGAGTTGCAGGACTAAACTTAATATTATACATTCTTATGCTCTCTAAATTAATACAATTCTTGAGTAGAACTACGGTGCTCTTAAGCTCACCAAGTCACTTTGTGAACTCAACTCTAAAATCTATCGGTTTAACTTCAAACGATGAATTCAAACCGTTGAAATCCTTCTATCTTATGAGTGATGCGTCTATATGTGAAAATTTTAAAGTTTCGAATTAATTTAGTATAAAGTCAAGTGGTCAAAATTAGAAGGTTTATAAATTAATTTTAATGCATTCATTTTTTGAAAGCCTTTTGACCACTTGACTCTATATATATATATATATATATATTTTTTTTTTTTTTTTCAAAATTTAAAATGTTTGCATGTAGACACTTCACTCGTAAGGTAAAAGGATTTCAACAGTTTGAATTCTTTGTTTGAAGTCAATCCGATAGATTTTAGAGTTGAGTTCACAAAAGAACTTGGTGAACTTAGGAGCACCCTAGTTCTACACACAATTCTTTGCTCATGCAGTTTCTTAAAGAAAAGCGAATGAAAAAAAGAGCCTTATTTTTCACATCCGTACCACTTATACACAACATGATGTTTTATTTATGTGGTGCTTTATTATGAAGGTGTATTCGTGTTATGGTTCTGTAACTTGAATTAAATTTAGAATTTCAAAAACAGAATAGAAAAGGCAAAAAACGATTTTCTGCTTTTAAAATGCAAAAAAGCAGGGAACAAAAAAACATGATACCGAACACCATGCACTTCTACTTTGTCAGCAAATGCAGAATAATTACGGGCTTTTAGCCTTTTTGAAAACGATGGCAAAATTCATCAGGTATCCGAGCCCAGCAGCCAACCGCAATAATATGGGCTATCTTCGGCCCATTTGACATCGGAAAGTAAGAAGTTGCTCTCGGCTGATTTTTAATTGATTAGATCACTAGTCATGGGTTATTCAGTAAGTTTATACGGATCCAAATCTGCTGAAATTCATGATCATGAATAGTAACTCTGAAATTCCTAAAATTCGAGATCCAGCTATTGAATTATTTTGAGATGCGTACACAGAAAAATCAGCTATTTTGAGATGCGTGCACAGAAAAAATTGGACGGCTGGATCTCGGATTTCATGGATTTTAGGGTTACTGTTCATAAATTTTGGATTTAATCCAGAAATATCTATATAATGATAATTGAGATGAGCTAACTTGATTTGGGAAGTAAAGATGGTGTTTTACTTCCCACTCATATCTCCATTTTCAAAGTTCAAATAATCAATCCGAATCGTTAGATGTGATCTCCATATTGAAATGTGCTTGGAGACCAAATTTTACATTGTTTGGAATGTTTTTACTATTTATTAAGCCATTTTGAAAATTGTTGATCCGGTGGTCCAGAAATTTTAATTTACAATTCACCCAAAATTTTAAATTTTCAAAGTGACTTAATAAATAGTAAAAAAAATTCCAAAAATTGTAAAATTTGGTTTCCAAAGCACATTTCAATATGGAGAACATGTTGGAAGTTTCGAATCGACTATTTGAACTTTGAAAATAGAGATATGAGCAGAAAGTAAAACACTCTTTTTACTTCTCAAAACAAGTTAGCCCATCTCATGATAATTAGTGATTAATTTTTGTTCATTAATTTGTCAACTAATGTGTATATACTGTGTACTTTTTATAAAATACTTCGGAATAAATTTATTCTAATATCTGAATTATATTTGTATCTACATTAATATAATATCTATATATATGTATCTGTATTTATTTAATATCTGATACGTATTCAAAAATTAAAAACGGATTCATTTACATCCAAATTATTGTACATACTATTGTATCCATTGGTGGAACATGACAAATCAACAAGAAATTGAGTTGTAAATTACATGCATGGACCCCATTAAAATATAAGTAACACTAATGCACTGGTGATCCCTACGTACGTTGCCAACCTAATTAAAAAAAAGCGCAAATATACTCTTACATTAATCACAGGAAAGTAGAAAGCTAAAAAAAAAAAATACTATGTTGCATTCTCCAGCAATTGTCTGAAATCCTCAAAATTTATCTTACCATCACCATCCTTATCAAAAGCTCCAATCATCCTCCCACAATCTTGTATTTCCATCCCTTCTTCAAGTCTCAATTTACTCATAACACTCATCAACTCCACAGCACTAATAAAACCATCACCATTGATGTCGAATACTGCAAAAGCTTGCTGTAATTCATCAAAGCTCGATTCTTTCTCTTGCAGTAGAACATGAGTCCCTTCTACTACTTCACCATTGCAAATGTGTTCAGTATCCAGACCTAGCAACTCCATGACTGTAATGACATCATTTTCATGCAAACACACATGATCACATGTTGCATCGTCATCACACTGATCTAGGTTTCTAAGTTTCACTGAACTTTGGGTAAATTGGAGATTCTTTCTCACAAAATACTTGGTCAGTCTCACTAAGTAGGAGAAGAGGCAATTAAAGAGGCGGTTGATCAAATAGTGAATTTGTTCCATGACAATTATTAATGTTGTATTTTAATGCAGTGATATAAGCTTTATATAGGCGTTAAGAGAATCATTCTCACCGTGTAATCCATGGTAGCTGGTTGGGTGAAAATGATATAGTAGTTTCAAGGAAAAACACTGATAAGTCTTTCTTTCTTCATCTGCTTTTGTGCAAACGGGGGGGAGTTGCTTTCTGCTTTCTTTGTACTATTTTAATATATCTTTTTTTTCTTTTCCTTGGAAGATTCTGTTACTAGGTTTACTGGACTGTAGTGATACTAGTGAATATAAGACTTGTGGTCTTCTGTAGGTCAATGGAGCAAGCGAAGACTAAAGTCAATCAGAGCTAAGACTAGCTAGACTAGGGGTCAACGGGTAAGGAATGGGAATTTCGTATACTTTGTATTAACTTAAAAGAGAATCTTTTTGAGTTAATCTATCTGGATTATTCGATTCGCTTTAAGATCCGTGTAAATTAGATCTGCGCTAATGTTAAAGGACTCTTGTATTAAAATTAGACAGTGAAATTGGCTTCGTTTAAAATCATATGACCGAGATGTATTTAGGGCTGTAAATGAGCTAGCTCGGGCCGAGCTGGGCCTTACCTCAGCTCGTTAATTATGGACCGAGCTGTTAGCGGGTCAGCTTGTTAACAGCTCGCGAGCTAAAATCTCAGCTCAAACTCATGACGAGCCAACTCGAGAGCCACGAGCTGGCTCACTGGGTTTTGTTGGATCTTGTTTTAAGAAGAAAATAAATTTTACAAACCTTTTTGGACCGAGCTGAACCGAGCTGGACCAAGCTTGACAGTATAAAATACACACAAATTCATACAAATTCACAAATTGATGCCTAGCCGAGCTAAGGCCTTAGCTCAACTCATTAATTTTGGCCCGAGCTGTTAGCGAGCCAGCTCGTTAATAGCTCGGTCCACTATCGAACGAGCTGTTACCGATCGAGCCAGATGTGAGTCACGAGCTACGAGCTTTTTTGACAGCCCTAGATGTATTAACTAAAAAAAAAAAATTGTTTTTGAGTTAATGCATATTTATATCTGCGTAGAATTAAAGATAGATTAATAATTTTACAGTTTAATCTATATTTCAGGGGTTGGATATGGAAATTTTTTTTAGTAAAGCTATTATGTATTAAGCTTACTAAGAGACTAAGAGAGTTTGTTGAGTCAAATTTAAATTTATCGCCGTCGGATTAAATTAATATTTGTCTTAATAATTTTGTGCATTCATTTAGCTTATATTCAAAACAAAAATCATTAATTTTTAAATGGAAGAAAATTAATTTTCAATAATAAATCAAATTGAATATCTTTTACAGAAGATATTTTCTTTTATTTTGAGAAAAGTGGTATTAGATAGATATTATGATACAGGTTAAGACAGATTACAACATAATCTTTAATCTCAGATGTATAGATTTATTAGAAACCAGTTTTTAAATTTGTTATAAATTAAGAGATCAATATAAAATAAAACATAATAAGAAAGTTACTATATTTTTTAGATATAAATTTTAGTTAGAAAATTCATGTTATGACATAATGTACAACTAAATTATTCTTGTAAATTAAATAGTTCGGATTCATATATTTTATTTCTTTTTGCGAGTACAAACACATGCAATTTTAAGAAGCTTGGAAGAGGATATTTATCTAAGAGTAACAAATGTTTTTCAAACATGCAATTATTTAAATTAAAAAAGGCAAAACAAAAGTTAGATTATAAATTTTAATCAAACTTCGTAACCCATATAAAATGAGTTGAAACACTTTTAGCTAATATATTTGTTTTTTTTTTTTTCATATTTTAGATATATTTCAAAATATAAAATTATTAGCCATAAGCCCATAACATGTAAAGTTACTTAATTTGTGTCTCTTACATGTACAGTATATATTTTTAATTTAAGAAAAATGCATGTATTTTTGTTGGAAAATCTCTATTTTAAAAATACGATGTATCAGATAAAGATTCTATCACGCATAACTAAAAACAAAACAAAACACAACAAGGGTTGGTAGGAACCGGATCATCTGCACACAGTAGGCAGGAAATTCCTGCCTCTAAAGTTACTGTCAATGAATTCGGGATAGATTTTGACATTTAAATATTGAATATAATTTTGTTTTGAATCCATCGGTAGTGACTTTAGAGACAAGAATTTTCTGCTCACATGAGACGAGAGATTCGAATCCAGAGTTGGTAGATGTATCGTGTATGGGCCGGGCCGTATTATGCGATGTTGTGTTCATTGTGACAATTTTCATAGGTATCAGATTTTAGATGATTTATCATGTTTCTAAATTAAAAAATACAGATATTTCTGAGTATATCTCGCGTGACCTGTCAATTAAATTAAAAAATATAAATGTGTTTACAAAAAAAAAATATAATGGTACACTACCGAAATTTTTATTTGTATCATATTGAAAAAAATAATAAAAAATTAAATTTCTACCACGTCCGCTAATTGAATTGGCGGGCTTTATTTTTTTTTTTTAACTTAACAGGAATCGGTGTAGCAACACTTTGTTTAGTCATATAAGACATTCTGCTACTTGAATTTGAGGAGAACGCCAGGTGCCACTTTTGCCATTTGCCACTCAATTTTTTTATCTGTGCGCTTTGATGCAGTTTGTTGAAAGAAGGAAACAAAAAAGTGGTCTGCCAATTTAACTGGCGGACCTCTATTTTTGGATCCGCCGATTCAATTGATTGACGTAGTAGATTTCTAATTTTCTAAAAAAAAATAGTTTTTTTTTTTTACATGGTACAAATAAAAATTTCGGGGTACATTACGCACATTTTTACAAGTGTGCATAATCAATTTAATTCTCATTGAGTAGCTTTAAGCACATGGGGGATTTGTATTATGCAATTTGTTTTAATTGAACTAATTTCTCTCCGAAAGCTATGTGTAACAGAAGAACGCATGATGTTCTTGTAGCTTTAGCTTCAAGTGAGAAAATGAGCAACTTTACCACAAAATTTTACACCATATAATCTATTTGGGAAGGAAAAATTAAAATCTAATTTGACTTGGTAACCAACAAATGTTTTCCTTGCTGAAATTCTCTGACAAATGATGAGGGTTCAAATGCATCATTTTTTCTGTGCTCCAATATGCTCCATATTTTTTTATCTCCATTTTTAAAGTCCGATCAGTTGATCCGAACTGCTCAACATGATCTTCATAATAAAATATGCTTTGTGATCAAATTTCATATTGTTTTACTATTTTTTTAGATAGATACAAAATTATTATTTTAAGGAGATTCTGGACCATCCGATAAAATAATATTGTACCTATAGAAAAAATAGTAAAAAAATTCAAACAAATATAAAATTTGGTCTCCAAGCATATTTTATTATGAAGATCATGTTGAGCAGTTCGGATCAACTGATCGGACTTTAAAAACAGAGATAAAAGATGTGGAGCATATTGGAGCACAAACTAATGGTGCATTTGAAGCCTCAGTGCTGGGTTACTTGGTAAGCAACATGGTTTTATTTTTTGGGTATTACTGAAATTCTCCATCAGTGCTGGGTTACTGTATAAGTAATGCCAATTGAAGTAATTGCATGCCATGTACACATAGTTATCTTAATCTTTACCCCAAAGGCTCATACTATAACAAATTACTTTTAGTTGAGATGCCATTGTTTGTGCTTGTCCTTATCCATCTACAACATAATAAAGCAACACCACACCATACAAAATACTCAATATAACCCAACACATACTGGTACATAGATTATAGAAACAGAGAGAGAAAGGAAGAGTTTGATGAGATTAACTGCAATGCCTTGTATAACCACTGATACCCAACCTAAGATACTGTCAATAGTACAGTGTAAATTGTTGCAGAGACTCATAAGAAATTGCTTCAAAACTTCTTATGATTTGAGTTCAGAAGATGAGAGCACATACTATGATCTCAATACCAAACATGTATGTATGTCTCATTTCTATTTTCATTCAGTTGCTTCTAGTATAGTAGCTTATTGGTTATTTTGCATGAAAAGTTTAGCTTTCAGGCTCATAAACTCCCAAGTTGCTCACTGATGAACTGTTGTTCTACATAATTCTTTTTTTCTTTTGTATGCTTCTGAAAATGAATCTTATAAACCTTCAAAAGAAAATGACTCTTATATAAATAATGTCAAAAAAGGCCTTTTATCATGCACCAATGTTTTTGCACAGCACACCCCATATTTTTTTTATATTTTTATATGATTTTATATATAATTTAGATTAAAATGTTGTCATAGTGCAAAATTGAGTCCCATTTTATGTAGAAATTTTTTATATGATTGATTCTCATATTTATTTGACTTCCATAGTCTAAAAGTTTGGCTCCGCCGCTGCATACTCCTACTATATATAAGGTTCTCTCAATTCATAATATTCGAGAAAAAGTTTGTAAAGGCTAGATAAGCATTTTTATTGAGACACTATTAGTATACCAATAACTTTAAAATGTGATAACTGAAATTGATTTATGTCCACCTTTTTGCTCTGTGTTTTTTTTTTTATGAAAAAAAGGGCTCAACCCTTTTTTTCAATAATTTTCAATCAGTGCTAGACGTGATTCTCTATATATTCATTTTTTTTTTTAAAATTATTTGTTCATCATTATTCTTAATTATCAGATGATACTAAAGGAGCTTAGAAGACGAGCCAGCTCCAAATCCAACGAGAACTTCTACTTTCTATATGAAACCAGTAATTATAATAATATCAACCAATTTCATCAGAAACAAAGTCACCTCGATAAGTTTCGGTTCAATGGTTCATTGATCGAACCAGTGGATCAACCGGTCCGGTCCAGTATTTATAACACTGATATCAACACTCAAAAGGAAAAAATTGAAGAGGACAACAATTTTGACAATGAAACCCAGAGCTACTTTTCAGCAAAAAGCAACTTCTCATCATCTTCCAGCCAGAGCACAATTATAGCTCATCGGGTAATGCTCGAGCAATTCAAGCACTTAGAGGGGTGGCCGTTCGGTTTGTTGCGCCGACCAATCGTGCTGTTGCCACCGCTTCCTCCCACACCAGCCAACTCTTGGTTGTGGCTCAGGAGGAATTCTGTACCTAAAACTGGTACCATTGTTACTTGATGAGATCAGGAGGAATTCGGATCTTCTCCGGTACCGTAAAAAGGAATCTTTTACAATTATTAGATTCAGACTGTTCTTTTAATTTTGCACAAATCACAAACAATATTGCCCCCCTACGCTATGCCCGAATAAGCACCGGCTGGGAGTAATCTGGACCGTTCTTTTAGTAATTGTAAAAGATTCTTTTTTACGGTACCGGAGAGGATATGAATTTGAGTTTTTGCATACTTGTTTTAAATCTGCTATTAAATTAGTCTTGTTCTATATTTTGCTTAGAGCATCTGCATTGAAATTTTTGTTTGATTTTATTAAACATGGATGACATTTCTATTATAATTTTTGGGATGTAATGTAATTTCTCTTTTCTTTTATAGAAATTGCTTTCAAATTGTTGTCCTCTCTTCCGTATTTATAATTACTGACGTGGTCACTAAAAAAAATTAAAATTAATTGTATGAGTTTAAACGTTTAGAAATTAAGATTAATTTAATATCTATTTAGTGTTTAATAACTATTTCTAATTTCTTCTTAATTAATTTTATGGATGTGTATGTTCTTAGAATTAGCCAGTTATGTGTAATATTACACAGTGTTGTAAAAAACGTCCGTTTAGGCCGATTAATCGGTCGATTAGTTATTGGCGGTGATCAAACTGTTCCGGATTTTTCGGATTAATCAGCCGATTATTTTCGATTATGACTGATTATTCCCGATTAATTATTTAGCGGTACTCTATCCGTCTGACGACCGCATACCGTTATTTACAACACTGATATTACATGTGGAATATATGGATGTGAGAAGCCTAATATGACTATATATTGATTAGTAATCACAAGCGGTTAAAAAATGAAAATCTGAGCTACCTAAAGAACCTCTCCAGACCCATTTCAAACTATAACGAACAACATTACAATCCAGTAAATTTAAGCCTGAAACCTGAATAATTTGAGATCCAAAACAATCTAAACCTCAAACAATTCAAGATTGTGACAAAACAAACCTGAATGATTGGATCTAAAATAATCAGAAACACGCAAAGTAAAACAACCTTAACTGATCCAAGTCGACCCAACACACATATCAACACCTTTTCTTGGGCTGTTTGTCACCTAATTTTGGGCTGAAATCCAGGCTGTTTATTCGTAGGAAGCCATGAAGCGAAAGCCACATTTCATGAAAAAAGCCATGTCACAAAGAAATAGTTTGAGTCAATTATTTCATCATAGAGTTTATAAATAATTTCTTAGTAAGAAACTTTCTTACATTCTTAAAACTAAATTAAAAACTATCACATTAGGTTAAAAACTCTTATAATACCAAAGATAGATGCTTTATGAACAAAATTAATGGAACTTTTATTTTATCTTTCATTTCTCGGTGTGTGCCCTTCTTCTACGCCAATTCCCTCGAAGTCTCACGGCAGCGGAATTGACCACTCTGCAGTGCGGATAACCTATTGGAATCACGTGGTAGTGGACTTCCTGAGAGATACGTTCCTGGTACGACACTAGTGAGAAATAAATATTGCAGTTTTTGGAACAATTGACCCGAAGGAAAATGGTATTTTGAACCCTTTGTTGATCAGCTAATTCGTCATTACGATGCCATCGGCCTATGGAAGCAGCTTGGGTCTGATGTCCATCGGACTCAAACTGAGTCCGATGGGTTCCAAGACTGTCTGATCCGCTTTAAGATACGTGTGCACATATATTAATGCGAATGCACACAGATATTAAAGTGACATGTACAGATTTTAAATCGAATCGGACGATTATAGAACCCATCGGATCCGGTTTGAGTCAGACGGGCATCTGACCCAAGCTGCTCCCAACGGCCTATCGCTTTAACAAAAGGAATTTAAATAAATAATCATTTAGCTCTCTGCATAGAAATACTAATTGTTTATTTGTTTACGATTTTGAGATGAACCAAATTTTTTTTTTTGAAGGTTAGCTATAATTATATTGACAATTGAAAAAAGAAATATTTACAAGGTCTAATAAGTAAGCTCACCTCTAGAAGGGAAAATGGATCATTTTCAAGACGTATCAAAGGGATAAGGCAGAATTACTCGGTCTACAAAGTCAAGATTTGTCGAGGTGTCTTTGCAATTTTTCTACATTTTATGTGTTAGTGATGAATAAATAAAATAAATATCGTTTGCACAGAGGAAAAAAAAATTGCTGATATATATTGCAGGAAACACGGACAGAAAACTATTAAATTTGATTTACAATATTATCCAGAAAATAATAAAATTTTTGAGAAAAATAATTTGCTTTGTTTCGGTTAGTCAAAGTTATGAACTATATAATTCTGTTTGAGTGAGTCTATGGTACTATGCATATCATGGGTTGATCTGTAATACATGTTAATATTTCTGTTTTCAAAATCTTAATGGTCGATCCGAACTGTTCAACATGATCCTCATATGAACATCTACTTGCAGACCGAATTTTATATTTTTTTATAATTTTTTTATAATTTTTTAAGATATAGTTAGAAAATCACTTGATCTGAAAATTCTGGACCATCCAAAAATAGTGATTTTCTACCCATCTTAAAAAAAAGTAAAAAAGTTCTAAAAAATAAAAAATTGGTCTGCAAGCATATATTCATATGAAAATCATTTTGAACGGTTTAGATCAACCGTTAGAGTTTTGAAAACGAAAACATTAATCCATATTACAAACTAAATCGTAATATGCATAGTACCATAGACTCACTCATTATGTTTTGTAATCATTCTCAAAAGAGTTTTAGTTGTTTAGAACTCTTTTTAGATAACACTCGTCTATGGTTTTTAATAAAATTGGTGAGTTTTCTCCCTTTCTTCCAAAAAGTTCCAATAAAAAAGACAAATAATTAAAGATAGTCGTTGAAGGAAGGTTACAAGAACAAGAAAGCGACAAACGGAGAATATTGATGTATTTCATGGCGACGACATTTCTTAATTTTATGTTTTTGAATTTAAATGGTAATATATGTGGCTAAGCCCACTTATTTTAAGAAAAAAAATGGTATTATATTGTTTGGTGACTGCAACAACAATAATAAAAAAAATAATTATATAGAATCTCCCATTCTCATCTCCCCTTCATCCCCGCAGTCCTAAAAAGAAAAGTTGCTAGCTAAGTTTTTGTCTTTTAGTGGAAGAATAACATTTTTTATTATTACACACCAATAGTTAATACTACAATGAACGAAGTTAAATACAAGATCGATGCACAATAAATACATTAAAAACTGAAGTTAAATACTGCAGGAAATTTAAACCATCAAATTGTCGGTAACTAATTTTTTTTGTCTTTTAGTAGGGGGAGATATGAGGGGATGGTGGTGCGGAGACAATAATTACAGATTGATAGACATTATTACCACTATCTCTAATTTTTAAGAATAATTATATAGAACATTCACATCCCCTCTTAAATACTAACTCCTCTAAAGTTAAATATTAACATTCCTAAAGTTAAATACTGATGTGTATAAAGTTAAATACTAACATATAGGATGCTAAATAGAATGCATTCAACTTATTTATAATTTTTGAGATTAATACTTTTGACTTTAAAGATAAATACTAACGTTCATAATGTTAAATACTAACATTTCTAAAGTTAAATACTGATGTGCGGGACGCGGGGAACATTAGTTTGTCATTTTTGGCGGGGACAGATTGTGTCGTTGTTGGACGCGGACGGTTAATACTCCAATGAATAGAGTTAAATACTTCTTCGATGCACTATTAATACTCCAATGAATAGAGTTAAATACTGCACGAAATTTAAACATTAAATGTCGGAATCTAATTTTTTTTGTCTTTTAGTGCGGGGACGCAAATGTCGGAACCTAATTTTTTTTTTGTCTTTTAGTGCGGGGACGCGGAGACAGATATCTTAATTTTTTGTGGGGACATAAATTGCTTCGCTGTTGGATAGACAGTTAATACTCTAATGAATAGAGTTAAATACTTGTTCGATGTATTGTAAATACATTGTAGATAGATATTAAATACTGATGGAAATTTAAATACCCAAACTATTGGAATCAGATTTTTTGTCTTTCAGTGGGGGGATAGGGGGGATGGGGGTGCTGATAAGCGTGAAATATATATATATATTTAGATATGTTCGATCTAGAATGTATAATAAAAATGCTCTAAATATCTTGTATTTTGATATATAAAAGACCTATATTGCATCATGAATCAAAATATTACATTTCCTTGCTTTAAAATGCAGAAAACAACGAAAAAACACTCAATGAGACCCGCACTGTGGCCAGTGCGGGCCGCACTCAGCACTTAGTCAAATCTGGGAGTCTCTGCGCAAGGAAGGGAAGCAAACTGAGCGGAATGTGACCTGCACTGGAGGTCAGTGCGCTGCACTCTGTACTTAGACAGATTTTTAGAGAAAACATGCCAATGCGACCCGCACTGAGAACTTAGTCAAAATTTCAGAAAATTCGGAAATAGAAGAAGAAAACAAATAACCATAATGCGACCCGCAGTGACACCAGTGCGGACCGCACTCCGAAGGCGCAGGAAGTTAAATAAGGAAACTAACCCCCAGTGCGACTCGCATGGACCGCAGTGCAGGCCGCATTCAGACTAAAAATGTAGTTTCGCTATTTTTGGAAGGCCGATCATGTCCGGTTGGCAATAGTTAGTGGGTCCAATAATAGAGAACTTGTGGGACACTGTTCTCCACGTTTCTAGGGTGTATTCTAGGCTATAAAAGAAGGAAAATTCTGCTCAAAGCATATACAATTCCATTTTACACATCTCCTTAGAGCAAAAAGTGAGATTTAGAGTTTAGACTTGGAGAGGAGGAGCAGGATTCTCAGGGCAAAGCAAGCTAGCAAGAGACCTTCGTTGTTGTAAGGGTTGTAATTATTTTCTCTTTCAATTTCTTTTTGTTTTAGCCAATTTTTAATGAGTCTTATTTGTAAGTTTTGCATCCCCATGAGAGGCTAACTTCCTCTCTAGGGGTGTAGGTGAAATACATGAACTTGTTTGATTCTATTATATTTGGATCTTTGTTTTTATGATGATTGTTTGATTTGATTGTTAATTTCTTGTGATTTATTCTTTGTGGTTCTCATAATTTGTGCTTGAATTGTAGTTATCCCGCTTTAGGTCTTTTAGACTTTAAAGTAGAATTAATCATATATGATAGTATCAATTATGTCACAAAGCCATTAGGATTTAGGTTAAGAGTATACAAATCTTTTAATCTAAGACAGAACTACAGGAATTAAGGTTAGGGTTTAGGTCGAGACTCAACCGGTAGAACCAAAACCCTAAGTCGGGACATCTTGAATCAACTTAGAAATTGGTATGAGTTGATTTGGCCAGCTAAATCATTAAGTATCAACATCTAAGGAGATGATAGACTAACAAAGAACTTCATGGTCTAGATAAATATAATTATTTAGACACGTTATTAATTCACGGAAGTGACCCTTTTTAACATATTAAGTTAGAAACCCCATCATATCAAACATGAATTTGAACAAACCGAATAGATAGGATTAAACAAGAGATTGTAGACCGAAAGCCCCTAGATTCTCCAATCTTTGTTAAAACCCTAATCTCATTTTACTCTTCCTTTATTTTTGTTTAATCTCTCAATTCCTGGGATATTGAACCCACCAACTTTAGGATTATTAGTAAACATACTTCAAACCGAATTTTGAAACAACCATTTCTGATTTTAATCATTAAAGGTTTAAACTAAATTCTACATTTCTCTTTGCGGTTCGACACCCTAAGTACTACTTTGATAGGTTGTGCACTTGCAATCAACCCCTTCATTGAGTATAAAGGATTATAAATTTAAAAGAAACGAGTACAAAATTATAGCCAAAACCCTATACTTAAAATACTCAACAAGTGCGGAAACAGTTATCTGGGTCCTAATAAAATAATATATATCTTGACATGAAATGTTTTTATAAAACATGATTGATTTCCTGTTTTTACTCTTTGACTTAATATTAATTGCATCACCAACTCAGTGTGATTTTCTTATTTCTATAATATAACTTTATTTTGCAACAATTATAAATAAAAGTAAACGAATTTATATTGATGATAAATTTATTTAACAACCATACCAAACAACCAAACATTTTTTTTAAAATAAAAATGTAAAGTTTACATATATTGTATTTTTAGATTAATTTGAAAATCAAGCAATCACTTTTTGAGCGGATTGAAAAACCAACGAATCAATTTTTTTCTACTTAATAATTTTTAAATAATATCAAATTTAGACATGACTTCACATGGTAACCTCTCGCTGAGTTTAATTATTTTATCTATAAAATTTGTAATATGATAAGGAAAGGTTGGCGTGCTATCTATAGCATAATGATATGCCGTGCTATATTTTTAAAATTTTATTGAAAGACTTTAAACGACCAATCTAAACTGTTGAAACTGATTTACTTCATGAGTGAATTTACATATAAATTTTATAATTTTTTACATTCATTTAATGTAAAGTTAAGTGGATGGAAAAAAATAAAAAATGAAAGTGTTAAGATTAACTTATAAATTTTTATCTTTTGACCGCTTAATTTTATATTAAATGAATTCAAAAATTTATAATTTTTGTATGTAAATGCATCACTTAAAAAGTAGATCAGTTTCAACGGTTTAAAATTCGTTATTGAAGTATATATCGAGTAAATTTTTTAGAAGTTATCTTAGCATTTCCTTGTGCTACTTTATGCTACATGTAGCATGCCATGGAGAGCAGTATGTGTCCGATGCCCATCAGACTCAAACTGAGTTCGATGAGTTTTATAATCGTTTGATCCGCTTTAAGATCTGTATGCAGAACTTTAATATTTGTGTGTATAAATTTTAAAGTGGATCGGACGGTTATGGAACCTATTACATTACGCTATGATAGAACAATTATACTTGGTCCAATTGTAGCCGTCCAATTTGCATTTAGTGGTCGAGATTAATCGAAGAGAATTCAATACTCTTCCTACAATTGCAGAGCATCCAAGGCCGAAGGAGTTTCAAGGTGGCTAGCATAGGGGCCCGGTGGAAAATTCTATTCGTATATTCCCTCTCTTGGATCTTAGTTGTTTTTCTCTCCCCTATTCTCTTCTTTGACACTCCTTTCTATTATGACTATTCTGATATTTTGAGACTAATTCTTTGACACTCCATTCTAGAAACGGGTGCGTATCCTCCGAGATATCTCAATTTTTGCGTGACCGACGTGTCCGGTGCCTATTCGGGGGAACGTAGGGACAGTATTATTTGAGCTTTGAGATTCGTGCTAAACTTATTTGAATGATTGAGATATTCCAAAAAGTCACGCAAAGTTTGAGATTTCTCAGAGGATGCGAATTCTCTAGAAACTGTATTTAACACGCGGTTATGATTAAATGAATTGCGACTTTTAACTTAGACTTCCCTCTCCCGTCACGTGAAAAAAATATTACATTTTTTTGTTATGTCACCTAGTTAAATCACAATATAAATTTTTAAATAGCTCACTATAAAATACTATAAAACACTATTGAGATCTTAATAAAAATGTGTTATTTTAACTACGACCTCTATAGCACGCAACGTGTAGTACAAATAAGATACGCTATGCTATATGAACTTATATTTCAAGATTCAAATAAAAATATTTTTTAAGGATCCTTTTTTTTAAAGTCCAGATTTTTTTTGCTTCTAAATTAAAAAAATATAGATAGTTTATGACGTGATGCTTATATTATTTTGAATAAAATAATAATTTGTGATATTGCTAAGGATATTTTGAATACAAATTTGGATTTTGCACTGGTTCAATATGAATATTATAAATTCTTAATCAATTTGGTATTACTTATTACTCTATGAGATTTTAGATAATGGTGATAATTAGTAAAATCATATAATATATTTTAATAAAACACTAGGTAGAATAACTTTTGCTATAGCTACGTTATTTGTGATATTTTTTTTAATCTTCCCACAATAACACGATAATAGCTATTTAGAACTTTGGTTACATCACATGAGGCAGAGTCAGAATTTTTAACAATAGAGATCAATTATGTAAAATTTAATGAGAATTAATTTTACAATACACGTAACATTTTACTTTTAAATTATAAAAAATAGTGTACAAGTACAAAATTTTTGAAAAAAAAGAATAAAGAGCAACCGCTATTACGTCTACTCGGCTTTTGATTGCACCACATCATGATATATATTTACAAATATTTAACATGAGTTCGAATAGTTTTGAGTTCATGATAGAAATATATTTTACTATTGTTATTTTAATAACTAAAATTGAAAAAATAAAATAAAATAAAATTATGTGCTTTTATTAGAATACTTTTATGATAGATAAGATAAGAATTAAGAAGTCAAGTCTGAAACTTATAATTATATTAATTAAAAAATTAGTACTAAAATTTCGGTACACAAAATTAGCTCAATTAATGGTGAGCAAAGAATATATAAAGAAAAATGAACCACAAGTTATCAAAAATTTGAGAATTAGAATAGTTCTCATTCTCATAAAGTCATAATGTTCTTGTGTGTTATTTAGGATAACAACTTTTATTAATACGAGTACAAATGTACAATACATGTTTAAAGATAATTTGTTTTGCTTATGTGGGCATATACGCGCTTTGTAGTGTACCTATTGGTCCTATTCGTTTGGGTTGGCATGAATTTCAAACAGGGCAAGCTGGTGGAATGACGAGGGTGCGTATCCTCTGAGATATCTCAATTTTTGCGTGACCGACGTGTCCGGTGGCTATTCGGGGCAACGTAGGGGGCCAGTACTATTTGATCTTTGAGATTTGTGTAGAACGTGTTTTAACGATTGAGATATTCCAAACAGTCACGCAAAGTTTGAGATATCTCAGAGGATACGAATTCGTGGAGGGACCATAACTAACTAACAGAGCAGCTTGGGTCCAATGCCCATCGGACTCAAACTGGATTCGATGGGTTCAAATCGTCCGATGTACTTTAAGTCTGTGCGCGTAGCTTGGGAGTTCGCTTTAATATCCGTGCGCACGGATCCTGAAGTGAATCGGACGGTTATTAAACCCATCGGACCCAAGCTGATCCCCTCTTATAATCATATTATCATTAGTTCATAACCGTACTCTTTAATTACAATTCACTTTTGCAAAATACTCCTCCAAAGGTAATTAATTATTTCTCATTCTCTCCCTTTCTTCACTCATCAAGCAACCAAAACCTTTGAACACTCCGAGAGCGTCTGACCGCTCTCTCTCTCTCTCAATTCAATTCATGCTATCCTCTTTCTTCCCTCGGCGAAGCACCAAGCCAAGATCCATCTTTTGAGCTAATTAAACTCAATTCATGCGCACAAAGATCCAAATTATTCGGCTTTTGATCTCAGACCTACTAAACCCACAACTCAAATTTCTTCTCCTCAAAATCCTTTTCACCTCAATTTTCAATCCCGCACATGAACACAATTCAACCTCTTTAGCCTCTTACTCTACACATGGCCTCCGAAAGGCCGTTGCTTGACCCGCCTCCGCTCTCTGACTTGCCGGGTCCGATACCAGAACCTCCAATTCGCCTCGACCCGACCTCCCCGTCACACCGGCCAACCCCTTCGTTCTCCCTCGACCCACCTGACCCGTTTAGGCGTCCATTAACTGGCACGTCGGACCGGCTTGCTGTCTCTACCCGAGAGCGAGAAGCTGACATTGATGCCCGAATCATTTATTTAAACGACCTAAGGAGGACTAACGATCGGGCTGGGTTTGCGGGCAACTCAATCCGCACCGCCAAGTACTCAATTCTCACATTTTTACCCAGAAACCTCTTTGAGCAATTCCACCGGCTTGCCTATGTGTACTTTCTTGCAATTGCGGTGCTGAACCAGTTGCCGCAACTCGCGGTTTTCGGTCGAGGCGCTTCTCTGCTCCCCCTGGCATTTGTCTTGTTTGTTACAGCTTTGAAGGATGCATATGAGGATTTCAGGTAAGGGTTCTGTTGGAATGGAGATATCCATTTTCTTTAGTTTTATTTGGTTCACTATTTGATTTGAAAGAATTGTAAGAGTAAGAAGTGACTGGTTCAAGAGAGCTAATCATAAAAATTAAACTACATGTGACCAGGGGCGTAGCTAGACTTTCAAATTATGAGGGGTCAAACATAAATGGGGTCAAGCATATAAAATTTTCCTACTACGAATGGGGGTTGATATCACATTATCCATAATATTTTACCTTAAACTGTATTAAAAATAAGGTCTAAGTATAAAAAATTTGAAAATGAACGGGGGTCAAATGTCAATTGACCCCCATTCATATAGACTAGATTTGCCTCTGCATGTGATTCAACATGACTGGTTGTATTAGTTCGGTTTCGGGGTGACCCAACCTGACCGAAGATGGTTTTGGTTGAGTTGGGATGGGTTAGGGCACCTGCGTGTTGGGTTAGTTCAGGCTATTATTCCCATACTTAATTTTCAGGCGGCATAGGTCGGATCGCCTGGAAAATAACCGGACAGTTCACACTCTTAACGAGTCAGGTCAGTTTGTCCCGAAAAGATGGAAGGATCTCAAAGTAGGGGAGGTTATTCGTGTATCATCTAGTGAGACCCTTCCTGCAGATATGGTATGGCTAATTTCCTAAAATTCTTACCTTGTTATTATTTCCCATAGTTACCATATTACGGGCATATCTTGATAAGTGAAATGTATTTTGGCTGCCCAAGTTCTGCTTTACTTATATAAAGATAAATCTTTTTGGAATCAGAAATCAGCATACCTTCTTTCTTTCTTTCTTTCTTATGCCATGGTACTTGTTTGAAATAAATACCTTATATACCTTTTGAAGTGAATTTATCCTTTTTCAAATTTAATACCATTGTGATTTTTTCTTCTTATTATTGGTGTGTCCATTAACTGCTCTTACATTCATAAACTATAATTTCCAGGTGCTTCTGGCCACATCAGATCCAACCGGTGTAGCATATGTGCAAACAATAAATCTAGATGGTGAAAGCAATTTGAAAACCCGGTACGCTAGACAAGAAACCTTGTCGAAAATGCCCCAGAATGGAACGATTGATTGTATTATCAGGTGCGAGAGGCCAAATAGAAACATCTATGGTTTTCATGCGAATTTGGAAATAAACGGTAAACAGGTCTCACTTGGCCCGGCCAATATAGTCCTTCGCGGCTGTGAATTGAAGAACACAGCTTGGGCTGTAGGGGTGGTGGTGTATGCTGGGAAGGAGACGAAAGTTATGTTAAACAGTTCCGGCGCCCCATCGAAAAGGAGCAGACTAGAAACACATATGAATGGAGAGACTCTTATACTCTCAGCTATGCTGGTTACTTTGTGCCTGGTTGTGTCAATATTAAATGGCATTTGGTTGGTGGTCCACAAAAGTGAATTAACTGATATGCAATATTTTAGGTTAAAGGATTACTCGACTGGGGTTACAACGAACTATAAGTACTACGGGGTTGCCATGACAGTGTTTATAATATTTCTCATGGCGGTGATAGTGTTTCAGATCATGATACCGATTTCTCTTTATATTTCCATGGAGCTGGTTCGGTTGGGGCAGGCTTATTTCATGACGAGGGATTCGAATTTGTATGATGAGAGCTCAAAGTCGAGTTTCAACTGCAGAGCTCTAAATATAAATGAGGATTTGGGACAGATAAAGTATGTTTTTTCTGATAAAACTGGCACACTGACAGAGAATAAGATGGTGTTTCAGTGTGCAACTATTCGTGGGGTTGATTATAGCGCCACTACGGGTTCTTTGTATGGAGTGGATGCAGGCTATTCTGTTGTTGGTAAGGTTTTCATTCTTTTCTTTCTTTTGGTTCAATTCTGAAAGTTGCAAAAGCCCCTAAGAAATTGTTGATAGGCTCTTCTATTGATTATTGAGGAATATAAAAAGCAGGTCTGTGCTGATATCTTGAACTGAGGCTTGATGAAATTCCAAAGAAGCATTGATGTTTGTATATTATTAAATTGAAATGTGATATGCAGTTTGATTTAATCTAATAATGGTTTGATATGTGAACACGATATGTTCAGAATAGGGTTAGGTTTAAATTAATATTAACTCAGTTAATGCCAAGTAACCAAGAACTTTCTTTTGAAATCTTGTAAGAATTGGGATGCTCTTTGCAATTTATACCTAGTACAGGGACCTTTTGCAGTTTTATATTTTGTATGTAGGCCAATTATAAGAAGAGCACATTTCATTTATGATGCGCTGAAAAACATATTAAGCACAACATGAACTCACCATAAGTTAGATGACCATGCTGAGTATGTTTGTGCGTGTGAGTGTGTTTCCCTAAATGTATGTTAAAACAAACACACAGTTACGCTTTTGCGGTAACAGTGGGAGACCAGTTGTGGAGACCAAAGATGCCTGTAAATACGGACTCAGACCTCGTCAGACTCCTAAGAGATGGTGGGGCCACGGAGGAAGGGAAGTCCGCGTATGAGTTCTTCTTGGCACTTGCTACATGCAACACGATCGTGCCTTTGGTTCTCAACACGTTGGATCCGAAGCAGAAGCTGATCGATTACCAAGGGGAATCACCTGATGAACAGGCCTTGGTATATGCTGCTGCAGCTTATGGTTTTGTTTTGGTTGAAAGATCATCAGGTCATGTTGTGATTGATGTTCTTGGGGAGAGACAGAGGTATGTGTTGCATTATTATGTAATTTTTTTTTTCTTTGTACATAGCATTGTGATAAGAGTTCCAGAAGAAGACCCTACTCATTAGCTTTATTCAAGGCACAACTACAAGTCAAAAAAGGAAAAGAAAAAGTAATAAAATGAATGAAATAAAGAAAGAAGCTTTTTGGAGTTCATTTTTTATTAGTTGATGCCTTCATGGATACTGGCAAACAGAAAACTAACTGTTCTACTGGTATGGACATGTGCCAGTATGGTATAGGATAGTTACAGTAATGATACCAAGATGTTTTTGTGGGGTTTTCACCAAAATTTTCTGAAATTTGATCTGAGATTATGTGCACAGCTTTGTAAATGGTAAACATTTAAAGCAAGAATGCCCTTTAGCATATTGTTATAGTATAAAACCATGAGGATGTGATATAAAAAAAAGAGAAGAAATACCAAAAGAGAGAGAAAAATTAAAGTGTAGGACTACTATAAATTCAGAATATGGGTTGTTTATTTGGTACCAGAATACCAGTGAATACATATATGATGATTTAACCAATGTGGGTTTTTAACTGCATTTTTTTTCCACGACTTGAATCTCAGAACCTAAATACACAAGTTAATTCTGAATAAAAGACTTACTAAATCTATGCATTATTGCAGGTTTGATTTGTTGGGTCTACATGAATTTGACAGCGACCGAAAGAGAATGTCAGTCATAGTTGGCTGTCCTGACAAAACTGTTAAACTATTCGTAAAAGGTGCTGACAGCTCCATGTTCAGCATAATCAACAGGGCCCTTGACCCGGAAGTGATTCGCCTCACTCAGTTGCACCTCCATAGTTACTCATCCCTTGGCCTTCGAACTCTAGTTATTGGCATGCGGTCCCTCAACCAGGCTGACTTTGATGAGTGGCAATCAGCCTATGAGCATGCCAGCACAGCTGTTTACGGCAGGGGAAATCTGCTACGGGCCGTGGCAGCCCAGATAGAGTCAAATGTGAGCATTCTGGGTGCATCTGGCATTGAAGACAAGTTGCAAGAGGGAGTTCCAGAGGCAATTGAGTCATTGCGGCAAGCTGGAATGAAGGTCTGGGTCTTAACTGGGGACAAACAGGAGACTGCTATTTCTATAGGCTATTCATGCAAGCTGTTGACCAATGATATGACTCAGATTGTGATAAATCACAATACAATGGAGGCGTGTAAGAAGAGTCTAGAAGATGCTGTTGCACTGACGAGTAAACTGAGAGTGATTTCTTCTCCAGCTGGGAATGCCATGTCAGCGGTGGGGTCCCCCAGAGTGGTCTCTTTTGCTTTGGTCATTGATGGAAATAGCCTTGTGTACATCCTTGACACCCATTTAGAGGAACAGGTGATTATGTAGTTTGGCTTTTGTTAAATTTCAAAGGTGATTTGGAACCAAACAAAAAAAAAATAGGCTGTATTTGCTAAAAAATCACCAATAACTTGATCACCGGAGTTACAAAAGATCAAGTATGTCCATGTCTAAAATCAATAGTGCCCACAAGGATGGTTATATTCTCAATTGAACTTTTCTGTTTGTAATTTCTTCACCCTGTGCAGCAATTCCTTCTGCTAGCTTTTCAGAAACTTTAACCCTAATATATTAAGTAATATTTTCCTGAAAATATATTAAGTAATATGACCAGTGTTGCAGAAAATTAGAAGGTGAATCTGTAAAATAAAATATAGCTCCCAAGATAAAAAAGACTTTTTGTTTAAATATCCCTTATCAATTTACAAGTTGGTCCTTTTTTTCTTTTTTCTCTTCTATGGGAGTCTTTTGCAATTAGAGAGAGATTAGTTTTTGAATCTGACTGATCATGCTGATTACTGAAATATATTTTTTTTTATATAGCTTTTTAAGGTGGCAACTGCATGCAATGTTGTATTGTGCTGTCGTGTGGCTCCACTTCAGAAGGCTGGTATAGTTGCACTAATAAAGAACCGGACAGATGATATGACACTTGCTATTGGAGATGGTGCGTTTATGTGTGTTTATATCCATCATTAGATTTATTTTATTTATTTTTTGCAATTTCTGTTGTGCAGTTGTATTATTAGACTGAGCATACTGAGTAGATTTGTTTTTGAGGCAGGTGCTAATGATGTGTCAATGATACAAATGGCTGATGTCGGAATTGGCATCAGCGGCCAGGAGGGGAGACAGGCTGTCATGTCCTCTGATTTTTCGATGGGGCAGTTCAGATTTTTGGTTACACTTCTTCTGGTACATGGTCACTGGAATTACCAGCGGATGGGATACATGATCTTGTACAATTTTTACAAGAATGCAGCCTTTGTCTTTGTGCTTTTCTGGTATGTATTATGGATTAACCTATTTTTGTTTCTGTCTTGAGTGGATCCATATGCTGTGCTCCCCAGCAAAATCAATATATCACTTTACAAGTAGAAATTTCATGTTTATTGGAACAAAGTAGAAATTTCATGTTTATATCACTTGTACTCCCTTGTCCTCATCAGTTTTTTCTTTATAAATATCGGAACAAAGAGGGTATTTTGGGTTATTTCTGAAGAAGACTAGAGGAGCAGTATATGCAATTTGTGAGTGGACATATAAAAGTGAACCCAAGCTACACTTTCTCATGTCGGTCAAACATTCCCAAAATACCCCTCCTCCCTTATCCGTTTCTGTAGACAAATGGTGGGAATTGAGAGTTCTACCTCACCCCCTCTTTTTGTTTTCTTCTGTTTTTCATGTTATCTGTATGGTCATGAAGTACTCCATTTGTTTTTCAAACTGCAATATGGTATTTTCACTTACAGTAGGGCAGACATCAAATTTCCCTTTTTATCAAGTTCCTAACTGATATGCACCTCATATGTAATAATGACAGGTATGTGCTATACACTGCCTATACTCTGACAACAGCTGTTAATGAATGGAGCAGCATGCTGTACTCTGTTCTATACACTGCTCTCCCCACCATAATAGTTGCCATATTTGACAAGGACCTCAGTAGACGTACCTTGTTAAAGTACCCCAAATTGTACGGATCTGGTCAGAGGGAGGAGAGATACAATAAGAAGCTCTTTGTCTTTTTCATGATGGAGTCTGTGTGGCAGAGTCTTGTGATCTTCTACATCCCCTACTTTGTGTATAGGCGTAGCACTATTGACGTGTCAAGCTTGGGGGACATATGGACAGTGGCAGCGGTTATAGTGGTGAATTGCCACCTGGCATTGGATGTGGTGAGATGGAACTGGGTCATGCACGCATTTATCTGGGGCACAATTGCTGCTACAGCTATTTGTGTGGTTGTGCTTGATTCTATATGGCTCTTGCCGGGTTACTGGTGAGTTGAGTTCGTCATTCCTCTTTCAGTTTTTCATGAAAGTTGACCTGCACATGAAAAATACCATCTCAGCTGATTAACCCTAACCTAACTCATTACCAGGTCAATGGAAATCACATTAACAGATAAAGTATAATACATTTAAAACCCAAAAACAAGAACCCAAAAAAAAAACAATTGCCAGAAAAATAACATTTAGGACTTTGTGAAAATTAGAGTTTAAGAGGACAAATGTAGTTTACAAGTTTGCAAAAATATCAGGTAACCATTATATATAAAATTTAATCTGAAAAAGCATGTTGTAAAATGATAGGGTTTCTTCAATACAAGTAGCAAATGGAAACTAGGAAGCTCTTTGAATATTTGCATATATTTAGCAAATCACGTCATTATCATTTTTGCCCTTGAGAATATACTGACAGTGCTTTTTTGTTATTTTCACTTGTCAGGGCAATATATTATGTGATGGGATCTGGTTTGTTTTGGGCACTGTTGCTAATAATTACTGTGGCTGCACTGGTCCCGCACTTCGTCATAAAGGTTTTTGGTGAATATTTTATGCCAGATGATATTCAGATTGGGAGGGAAATGGAAAAATTTAGTGGAGATTTGATTCACACACCCAGGTCAGAAATTCAGATGAGAACATTCTCACGGAATCAAAACTAGATAAGCTGAAAAAGGAGGTTTACATAGGATTTTTTTTTTTTTTTTTGGGGTTAGTTTTACCATTTTTTTTTTCTTTTTTGACAGTTCCTTGTGTATATATGTAGCGTGATTCGTTTGATAAAAGGCCAGTATATCTTGTTGTCTGCTGGCTTGATTATAGCGGTTGATGAATGGTTTTGTGGGCCCAGATTATGTCTGTATCTAATTCATGAACATTCTTTTAGGGGTTTAATCAAAACCATTATGTTTTGGTCTTTTAAATGATGATCCTCAGTGGAGTGAAATACCAAATGGGCTTTGGGCTTGGTTATGTGTTCGAACTAGAAAGCAAAATTTAAGTATAAAGGCTCACTAGTTTCTTTTGGGCCCGTAATTTTGTATTGTACACATTTTTTCTTAATGAAAAGGCCCGTAGGCTGTTTTGTATAAAACCGCAGAAGTCATGGTTTACTTGTGGATATTGATGAAATTTTATATGCACGCATAGTTTTTTATTGATGAAATACATGATTAACTTATTACAGCTTGTCTCATCCCTCTCTTTTCTGATCTTCCCTTCTATTTTAAGACAAAAGAAGGAAACAGAGAAGGTAGATTATAAAGAAGTGTTGGCTAATGAGTATTTTGTCGTTAATTAATTATACTATCATAGTAAATTTTCTGCGGATGAACTGAATAAAAGATAGATATTAATGATATTCTAACTTTTTTTTAAAGACAAATTAAAGGATGAGTTTTAAACCTTTCCGACTTTAATGTCTCCAAGAAATTTACTAGTCGAATTTTGAACCTAATTAAGATTTATTATACAAAATGCATTATCCTAATTGCTATACTAAATGCTGAGCAATGATGAATTGATAATCCAACTTATCTATCAGTACTTAGCTTAAGAACAATACAAGTACTGTCAAAGTCGGCATTATATTTATTGGTGTTGCCATACATTTCGTATATATTAAAATGAATGCACTACCTTTATTCTTGCAAATTTATTTCCCCATCATATATAATTAATTAAGCTTAATAAGGTGCTTATAAGGTAGAAGGAAAAGCTTAACTAGTTAGTTCATTATCTAGCAATATCAAGAAATAAAGATATTGTCGGAATTTTTGGTAAATAAACTATTTAATGCGATGAAGAGATGCATCGAAGAGGTGCATTATAGAGATTCGACGAAGAGATGCGTCGAAAATATGTGTCCTTTTGCTGAAGAGATGTCTTAACAGAGGCATCATTTCACAAGAGCCTCTTCATCTTCTATAAATAGAATGACATACTTTTCATTTGTAGTATCTCAAATACAGAGAAACACATAACAAATATTTCAACAAAGAGAGAATCACGAGTACTAAGTACTTTTGGTTGTGAATCAGTGGAACACGTTCAGTATATCATTGTGGCGGGTCTCCAACTAGCATTCAAAAGAATAGACAAGAAGAGGGTGGACTGGACAAACTATGGAAAGCCTTCTTCCAAGATCAAGTTACTTTCTGATGCGGTAATTCTGATCTTAAATATTTTACGATTCAATTATTTCTAACATATACAGAACAGCAATATCATATGTACGTACTATACCCATTATCTTATAGAAATGAAAATATTCGTTGCTGTCATATCTGTTATGTCCAAAGGAGACATCTAAAACCCTACTTACTTTCACTGAGGCTCTCGGCTCATTTCATTTATTTGTTACGTACTTAGGAGACATTAGACCCCAGGTTTCACACCCAACTATAAATGGGAGCTATTTGATGCAATTCTTCATGGATATCAACAAAGTAGCGTATCTCCATGCAGTTTTTTTTTCCTTTATTAGTAGTTTTCCATGAGACGAAAGTAGTAAAATTAGTAACTCGAACAATGAGCGTTTCAATAGGGGCGCGCGTAGGTCTCATTGTCTCATTCATTATCATCATCATTTTTATTTACTAGTATATTGGAAAGGGCTCTCCGTGCGCTTAATTTGAAGCCGGATTTGAAATTATTTTTCATGATTTAAATTAGATGACCTGCTTATAATTAGCTAAATTGCACAGTTGATCATTCCGTATGATTCAATTAATTAGACCATTAGCTAGCAATTGCAATCTATATCAAGAAAAATAAAAAATAAAAAGGAAATTTGGATACATGCCTTGACGCCTAGTACGTGTTGAGAGGCACAAAAAGTCGAGACAACCCTGAGAACATGACAACTGGTGGGGTTAAGTTGTCCGTTTCTAGCTCTCCTCCAATTAGCTACGCTACAAGTACAAACCTAAGAGAGAAAAGTGTTGGAAATTGAGATAAATGATATATAGGTGTAACAATTTAATTAAATTCAATCAACTGATTTTTATCTGAAACGGAAATCAATTGTAAAATTAAATTTAAGATATAAGTATCAATTTCAATTGAAAATCTTTATCTAGTTGTAGTAGCACTGTCATCTTCATTTCTGTTTTCATCATATGTACGCAATATATGTATATACATACATACGTACGTACGTACGTACGTACATGCATACACATATATACATACATATATACATTTATACTTATACATACACAGTCAGACATACAAAGTAGAACTAAGATGCTCCTAAGTTCACCAATTATCTTTGTGAATTCAGCTTTAAAACTTATTAGACTAACTTTGTATGACGAATTCAAACTATTGAAACATGTCTATCTTACGAGTGATGCATCTACATGCAAACAATTTTAAATTTCAAATTAATTTAGTATAAAATCAAGCGGTCAAAATTAGAAAGTCTATAAATTAATTTTAAGCATTTATTTTTTGAATTTTTTACCACTTGACTCTATACAAAATTAATTTGATTTTTTTTATATTTTGCATATAGATGCATCACTCGTACGATAGACGGATTTCAATGGTTCGGATTCATCATTCGAAGTCAATCCAATAAATTTTAGAGTTGAGTTCACAAATAAGGTTGATAAATTTAGGCTGTGCTCCAGATGGGGGTAGGGGAGGGGAGGGGAAGTGAAAAATTAAAATTTGTGAAATCTGTACCGTTTGATTTTCAGATCTGTGCCTCCCGTCTCTTCCCCTCCCCTCCCCTCTCCTTCCCTACCCCCAGCTGGAGCACAGCCTTAGAAACGCCCTATGACCCTATGGAAAAAATATGGGTTTAATTTAAAAACTTATGGAAAAAATTTTCATTCTGAATTTTTGTCTTACTCAATAATATATTTCTGACTTCTTCCTTGAAAAACATGCATATTGAAGGAATTGTGTGAGAAGAGATTATTTTAAATTGGTTGCATACCATAGCAAAACCTATAGAAAGAATTTCTGTTTTTTTTCCCTCTATTTACAATTATAAAAGATCAAATATAATCATATATGAACGAGTTATAGTAATTGTAAGGCTCTCAGGAATTTAAAGAGAATATATATGGGGGCATATGAGCATATATAATGGTAAACTCATACATATCTCTTTTTTTTTTTTAATATTATTTCTCTCAAAATATGTGCATATGAGCTCTCCTCAAAAGCCGAATCTTGATACTTTTGTATTTTCATCTTTTCGCTCGATTTCAGCTACATATATACTCCATTGTTTCTTGTTAAAAATATAAATCCCCATATCCTGTTCCTCAGAAATGTTGTACTATGATCTGTACAAGTAGGTCTTCTCTTTCTTAGTTCCTGCATTTTATTTCTTCGTCAACCTTCATAAATATAAATACTTAGAAAATAACATATTAATACTTACTTTTATACTTACATGTGTAACTTGATGATTCTATTTTTCAGTACCCTAATGGTCCCTACGTCAACCTTTCTCTAATGAAATAATGGAGACCTCGTATTTCCGCATCGACCTTTTATTAAAAAAAATAGTTGACCTCATATGTATCAATACTTCAGTGCATAGCTATAAATACTTGCAAATGAGATATTAATATTTTGATGTGTAACTTAATATGATCAAACGCCTCAAGATTAAACTTTGTATAATGTATATCCATATAAATACTTCAGTGCATATGTATAAATACATTCAATACTTGATATTAGTATTTTCAAACGACGTCCAGAGCCATATGTAAAAATATATTAAGTATTGCATTCCCCCATATAGTTATAGTAATATTGTTATTTTTAAAAACGTGTATATATGGCCCCCTTGATCCCCTCCATTTAGTTTGAGTGGTTCCCCATAGATATTTATGGTGCGGAAATAGTATGGAAAATTTAGTTGGGGAGACAATTATTTATATTAAAATACTTCAGTGAATAAGTATAAATACTTCCGTGCATATCATGTATAGATATATTCGTTCATAGATATTAATACTTCATAAATTGTGCGGGAACAATACGGATTTTATAAAGAAATTGTGTGGAGACGGTTTCCTAAGTTAATTATAGAAGTTAAGTGCGGAGATAATGCGGAGATAGAGATGCGGGAACAATTATCAGAATCCTAAAAATAATACCACATATTTTGCAGGGCAAATGCAGAAAATTGTATGTAAATTATATATGTGTGGAGATGCACCGGCCAACAACAAACTTTGGTTTGGCTTTAGGTGCACATGCATTTCATCATAGAATGTGGCTAGTAGAAAACGGTGCACCTTGGAATCTTTTGTGAAAATTTAATTGGAACAGGATTCCGCGGCCGATTCAGGTACTCTATCTCTATATATTCATGAAATTAAATATGGACACAAAAGCCCATTATTTATGAATCTTATCTTTTAATTCTTGTGAGCAATTCTAATTAAATAATTTCACAGTGAAATAGTAATTAATCTGTTTGACTTGGCATATATAAGTTTAAATATTAATATAAACTTGAGACTTGTCCATGTCCAAATTCTACCTAAATATCAATATACTCCATGAATATTAAAAATAAAAGGTTGCAATTTTTAGAACAAGTTTTGTTATTTTAGTTTAAGAACCTTAGGTCCCTATTCTTATAAATTTCGGCTAATTAAAGCCGGATTTTGAAATTTCATTTCTAACTGTGCGAAGCAATAATGCACGAGACTAATTGTTCTAAGGTTCTCAGTATAATTCAGCCAGTTCAGTTTAGTCAGTTTTGAAAAGTCTAAACCGAACCCATCAATTTAAACTGAAATAATTCAAAAAAGTCAACCCAACCGATCAATTTAAACCAAAAAACCAAACCATTTTAACTGAAATTATTCAGTTCGGTTAAAAACCGAACAAACCGAACAGTTTGAACACCCCATAGCTCTCAGTATCACGCCTTTTTTTATTTTATTATCAAAATTTCCGTGTTTTATTGATAATAGTTTTGATTAAATTAAGCTCAATAATTTGCTATTACACCGAAATCGCCCGCTTTTCAGCAAGAATAATTTAGTTAATTTCTCTAGCTTTAATTTTAATTTTAATTTTAGGTTACATTGCATTTGTAAAGATAGTAAATAGAGTAAGTTACACAAACAATGCTTAAAAGTATTACTCATCATTTACTATTTTAATTTTTTTTTAATATTCGGTAGGATCAATTAAAGATAAATGATAAACAAGCGATACATTAAAATCATTTATGTAATATACTTCTGTAAATAATTTATAATTCTATTGTGCTTTTTAAAATTAATAACGTTATGTAAAATAGAGTAATAATATATATAAAAATAGAGAGAGAAAGAGTTGGGCTATGGCGAGTTGCGAAGTAAGATGTTTGTTTTATTTCACGCTCATATTTTCTACTTTTAAAAGTTAAAAAAGTCGATCCAAACCGCTCAACATGATCTACATATTGAAATGTGCTAGGAGACCAAATTTTTACATTTTTTTTGAAAATTTATTACTATTTTTTTTAGATTTTTTTTAAATCATTATTTTCTTGTGGTCCATAATCCATTCAAGAACAATGATTTTCTATCCATCTAAAAAAATAGTAAAAAAATCTCAAAAAATGTAAAATTTGATCTCCAAGCACATTTCAATACGGAGATCACATTGAGCTGTTTGGATCAGCTATTTAGACTTTGAAAATAGAAATATAAACATGAAGTAAAAGAAGAATCTTACTTCGCAACTCACCATAGTCCATCTCTCTGTATATACACACGTTTTATGTTTTCTACATAGATTGCCAATTTTAATTTTAGTCATGCTTTTTGTTATTTATTTTTTTGTTTTTTTAAAGCTTAACTTGCAATATTTCTCGTTTATTAATTAGTGGTGGGCATTTTCCTAAAATAAAATAAAAATATTAGAGACGTACGGTTGTCAAAACCAAACAGTAGTTTCGAGGTCCGAGGTCCTATACTGCTATATATGATTAATCAAAATTTAATTTTAAGAAAGATCTTTCTAAGATTGTTGTTTGTTTAAATTATTACAAGAAATGTTCTACCAAACTTATATATTAATTTGGTGTCTTATTGGTTGCTAGCTGTTTATTACGCTTTGGGCTGCTTCATTTGCGGAGAAAAGATGGGTGTTATATACACACACATGCGCTTATATATATTTGTGACATTATGCGTACTCATTACTTAAGCTTGTTTGATCATGATTTCTTCTCCTTTAATTTGTAGCCATTGTGACAAACAAAACGCAGACGCCTAACTTTGATCTAATGAGTAATGATTGCTTATAAACATCTGTATCTGTTTTTTTTTTTAGGCCGAAATATGCCCATTTGACTGAAAGTACATATTGTCTCACTTTTTATGTACTTATTTTTAGGGGGTGGGACTAAAACTTTATAAGGCATTTAAGTTATTTAATTTAGGTTAAACTTGATATTATATATCATCATCATCATCACCATTACTATTTTTAATTTTCTATTGAGGTAATGTGCTATCAGAGACGGATTTAAGAACTAATGGGGTTAATAGATTCTTATTTTTTGGTATTTTGTATTGTATTTATGTATGATTTTCTATATAATTTAGAATAAAATGTCATAGTACTGTAAAATCGGCTCTCATGCATTATCCACAGTAAAAATTTATATGATTGGTCCTCATATGTGTTTTACTTTCATAGTTCAAAACTCTGTACTTACTCGGTTATGTGCGTCGAGATTGAAGCATTTGACTGAATTAAATCATAAACTCGATTATAATTAGCTATTTGTACATTAAAAAGTTAAATACTTGTAAATTAACTATGTACAACTGTACAAGTTAATCAATATTATATAAACGTAAATATTAATAATTGTTAATTAACTCCTAGAGCAGAAGGTTGTCATTTATGGACGGTTTGTCTTATCCTATATTTAATCAATAGTTCAACATGGTGGACTAATGTATGTTCTTTTAGATTAATGTAAGATAAAATAAAAAGATGCATGCATGATTATAATCAAGCAACCGGGAACATGGCTTTCTCTTGGCTTGTTTGAACCTCGTATGTATATATAAATTGTTTAAGTACCACTGACAGCTTGTACATCTTGTATGATTAATTTCATGCAATTCTACTACTGCACGTGTCTAATAATTTTTTTGAGTGTCTTTACATTTTGTTTGAGTCAATTCAGTTCCCAAGAGAATAAACATTATATATATTTTCCATTTGTACAATATTTAAGCAATGTCCTTAGAATTATTATACTCCAGTTTGATTTGTACAAGTAATGATGAGTTTTCAGGGGGCGCCGGAGCCAACATGAAATATATAGGCTGGATCAATTCATCATATTGAGACATATTCTTAGTTTTTTTTGTTTTAAATTATTTTTCATTGTAAGTTTAGTTTTGCAATATATTTATTATTTTGGGCAGTGCTCTATGAATTGTTAATTGTTCTTTTTATGGTACTTTTTTTCAAGATATTTAGAGAGAGCTTGCTTTAATCATATCATAAGATGTTAAAAAAACATTTTAGATATCATTAATTAATTCTAGTAGCTTAATAAAAATTATCACTTGAACTGCTAATTAATAATATATATTGGACATGTTTAATCTATTAAGAAAATTGAGGATATTATTTGAAAAAATTATTACTGTGATTGAACAAGACTCGTATCTTCCTAATTAACTTGACACGTACAACATGTATACATCACGACACGACATGACATGATTTCTACCTAACCCAAGCACACACATGCAATCCGCGAGGGTAAAAACATACTTGTAATAATATTAATTATGAACATATTTTCATAATATCTGCCTAACCCAAGCACAAGCACAACATGTATTCTAGTACGCCGACAGAAACGTGTTATTTCTGAACGTATCGGTATTACCGACAATAATATCTGCGACGATACTGTCGATAAAAAAAAATTACCCTCTCAGATACAGTCCCATTCTTGTAATAATATTAATTATGCTCACAAAAATACCTCATTAAGAACTTAAAATGCATGCTAATTAAAGAGTAAAATATCCAAACTAAGCACCACACACCAAGAATATATAAGTTCAGTGGGATGCGATCATACTAGCAGTAAAGCACCGGATCTCATCGGAACTCCACAATTAAGCGTGCTTAGACAGGAGTAGTACTAAGATGGGTGACTTTCTGGAAAGTCCATGTGTTGCATTTCTATAAAAATCAAATTAAAAAAAAGGTTTAGTGGAAGGAATATTATCTGAAAATTCTAAGGGGGGTTACGTATACTGTGCTGCAAGCCAGAGAGGGAAAACAGGCGGAGACTACGCAAGTAAAGGGCAAACAAAACCGTTCTCTCTCGCCAATCCCATTTTTTGGAAATATAATATTTGATTTTGTATGTATATATTTATTTATTGGGTGCATGTTCATATCCGACGTCAGCCCTATCCAGTATATATTGATGCTGTTTTTCTAAATGGGAATTACAAATGTAAATTCTGGAATTAATTTGATTTTTTTGAGAAAATTCAGAGAAAAAACCAGAATTCTCGTAGTAAGGAAAATATATGAACACCACATCATTAATTGTCTCTAAGATCATGTTAATCTAATTGGAAATATTAATGTGTAAACTTATAAGTAACTTAGCTATTTTTCTTAAAACAATCACTGCAATAATTATATATAATTGATTTGCTAGATTTATTGCAGTGACCTAAATATAAAATATATTGTGAATATTAAAACAATCATGATTCAAAATATATGGATATGACTCAATGATCTAGATTCAAATATTATGCTTTACTGACATCATCTGTGGACCAAAGTTTGATTCTCCTCTAATTGGACGGTCCGGATCCAAACTCAAAAAAAAAATATGAATCTAAATCATTGAGTCTAATTTATAATATATATTTGAATCAGATTCAATAAACTATATCTTTTTATATTTGTTGAAAGTAAGACACTCTTTCTATTTCCGTACTTCTAATTTTAATAATTTCTACGAATAAATGGCTTTTGCCAACCAGTATCAAACTTTTAAAAAGTAAAATAATTATAAAAATATTAATGAAACAACAAGACAAGACGCCGCCACATGTCGTCAAGTCGTTACAGAAGATCAGTGTTTCCATGATGGAACTCTCAATCTCTCTCTCTCTGACAAGCGGGCCCTACAGTTCATGAATCTTCCCCAAACATCACATGCTCTTGTTAGTGCTTCAACGAACAAAGCCAAACATCTTGGCCCCTTCCCTCTCACATGGAATTAAGTCTCTCCTCGCACCAACAAATGCCAAAGAAACCTAAGAACCCACCGCAGTGCGCAGCTAGCTAACAAGGTCAATATATTGCCAAAGTGTGGGGCTCACATGTCTCTCTTTTCCCTTTCCTTTGTTGTACTTGCATGTAATTTGGACAAATCTAGGTATGGTTGAGCAGGTGGAAATTGATCAGGACTGATTAAAAAACTTGAGGTTTGATTAATTTATATACACATATATTTATTTACCTTGCCGACGGGAAATATGTACTGTTATATATTTAAATATTCACCTCCCATGGTAAAGAATTTAATTAATTTTTCATATAATTGTAAGTCATGCATGCATCCTTCAAATCTCCATTCTTATATTAAACACATAGATATTCTTATTCGTCAATGGCTGTGATAAAAAGATGAAATTTCAGATTGAATATATATCAACTCTCCAATCAAATAATATGTCTTTTTCAGATTCTATTCATCTTTTTGATGTTTTTTACGTGTAGAAATTTAAATTTAGTTAGACACGTATTCGCCACATTCAAATAGTATTATCATTCTGATTGGTTCCGATTTCTTTCTATTTTCTAAATGTTATTTAAAGAATTTTCTTAATTGATTGGTCATGTTTTCATTTCTTTCTATTTCTTTAAATCATTAAAGAATATCATTTGTCATGTAATATGTCATTTTGTATGTCATTTTGTATGAGACTTTTTTTTATGAAAATATGTTAAAAAGTTCAAAAAAATATACATGTATTTTCATATATCATTTAAGAAACGTAAATTTACATGTACATATCTTTAATGACTGTTATTTAGTTTATTTTTATGTAAATATATTATTATTTTATACGATTTTTAATTATATAGTATTCATATAACTAGCTTCTCAAAAAGAACTTAATTTTCTGAAACATTATAATATTATTTTTTGAGAGATTCCTATCAGGGGCTGCAATTAAGATGTGAAACATTATATTATATATATAGCTAGTGTTGAAAATAAACAGTTTGTCAATGGATCACGGATCCCATACTATGTATCTATGATGTATCTATATATATATCTATATCTTGAAATTTAACACTTAAGTCACTTTCCTACGAAGTCATACTAGTCATTTGGTAAACAAAAAACAAATTAACTAGACCTAATTATTTAACTAATGGCCCCATTCAACACTAAAATAACTCATCTTGAAGTAATAAAATTCTTCTTGTTAGACTACAAGTACTACCGTTCTACCAACACACATGTTTGCAACCATTGTCAAGCTATATATCTATATAGTACTAACGCTTCTAAAATTAAACTCATAGATAGGCGTATCATCTAGCTCCTCCATGGAAAAACAAACTTCACAGCATTTACAAACAAACCGTAGCCATGCAGATCAACATCCCGACCCTCCCGAACCAGTTCGGACCCGATGGACCCCTAAACCCGAACAAATCCTGATACTTGAATCGATCTTCAACAGCGGCATGGTGAACCCGCCAAAGGAAGAAACAGTGCGCATTAGGAAGCTTCTAGAGAAGTTTGGTGTGGTACGTGATGCCAATGTGTTCTATTGGTTTCAGAACCGTAGATCCAGGTCCCGCCGCCGACAGCGCCAACAGCAAACCGGCACCGGGCCCCAGCATGTCAGTGGTTACAATTCCATGTTTTTAACCACCTCTTCTAAGAGTTGTTCCAGCAGCGGTAGCGACAATCGGAGTCCTTATTATGATTATAATTCCGGTGTTGCTGCTGGTGCCATTACAACACCTGCTGGTGCTGTTTCTTCTTCTTCTTCTTCTTCTGTTGCTGTTAGTTCCATTAACCCTAGCATTTCGAGAGATGATGCTGGGGATGATCTCTTCGCGATATCACGTCAATTTGGACTGTTGGAAAGTGAGCATAGTGGTAATTCTGCATGCTATTCGGACTTGTCGCAATTGCACTATCAACCAACCGGTATGGACCTTGGCTGTGTAAATTTTGAAATTTTTACATAATTATGAAAATATAAAATAAAAATTGTTGACAAATGGGCAGTTTATATTTAATTTTCCACTTTAGACTAATTAAATTAATTTGCCAGAGGTCACTTAAATCAATTATCTCATCAAGTTTGAATATATCTTATTGAAATTGAAACTTCATAGAATAATGCTCTCTTGTTCTTGTTCGTTCATAGAAAATTTATAAATTTTAACTAAGAACATATCTATTGATCTCAATTTTATTTTTTTTAATGGTGAAGTTGATCATACCACATGGCACTATTATTAAATGATTCAGATGCACTCTAGCCTAGCATCATCAAATGTATGCGTCTTGATGTATGTGTTGTATTTCCGCGCTTTTCATCTCAAGTTCATTTTCCCTTTCATGATTGTGCCAATGATGGTTCCAATAGATTATAGTTAATTGTGTAAGAATGAGGTTATAATTTATCATAATTCTGAATAAAAGCTTTCTTCTAATCCTATTCTTGCATGGTGAAAACTTTTGCTGCCTCTTAGTTTGCCTCGCAAGTCATCACGACTACGCTCTTAGTTTGTACTCTATCGCCATTACATTTTAGCAAACTCAGAAAATATAATCCACAGTAACCTTAAATTGTTTTTCTTAAATTGCAGGAACAATTACGGTGTTCATAAATGGGGTAGCATTGGATGTACCAAGGGGACCTATAGACATGCGATCAATGTTTGGCCACGATGCGATGCTGGTACATTCCTCCGGAGAGCTTCTTCCCGTCAATGAGTACGGATTTCTCATGAAAGGCTTGCACTTGGGAGAGAGCTACTTTCTCGTAAGTCTCATGAATTAATTTGTCTAAATTTCCTTAATTATATCATTCATTTTGTTTTCTCGCTTTTTTGTTTATGTTTTGAAGTACATATATAATTTTGTGTTATCTCTCAGTGTCATCAATGTGCTATATAGAACCAAGGATTTAAGAATTTTTTTATTGATTTGTCATGGCAATTTCTGTTTTCAATATATACTATGTACCATATGTATATAACAAAATGATTTCATCAATATGGTTATCACAAGAACACGAGATCAATTAATTTAATAGCGAGAGAGATCAGTCATCAACCATGCATGGCTAATCTTTCAAGTTTCAACATATATATATATATATATATTAAGTTTGGCAGTGGCTGCCAAAGTTACAACAGTTCTATAAAATATGATAAATTTACATCCAACTATTCATCCTAGCTTGTTGTTATCGTCCACAATTTACTGGTAAAATTGCTAACAGTATTTACTCCACCTGAGAAACTCCTGCAAGATCCGATCCATGCACTAACACCAATGGAGGCAATCTTTTGTCTGTGAATATGGTTTCATTCCTCTGTTTTCATATCATCCAACACCCACATATATTGTTAATACCGGTCTGAATCGCTTAATTTCCACTCAACGAAATTGGCGTTTAGCCATTTCGTCCCCCACCCATAAATAAATGGCAATTATATATATACCTGGTAATTAACCTTCAAATTAAACAGCTATGGTAATTTTATAGACAATATACTGGGATCAACATTATGATCTACCATGGTATAAGCATCTGGTATATAAGGAAAATGAGATTTTATGCATGTTTTACTGTTAACTTAGTAGTAACTTCTAATGGTGTGAATTTAATGACCCTTGACGTGTTATACGAAAATACTTAGATTTCATGAAATGTTATTGCTCGGCAATTTATATATAATTTAGTCCATCAAGACAACTTAAAGTTAATTGTTATTTTTGAACTGTTTTTGATTGATTTAGAAGTATATCTGTCTATAAACTTAGTTTCTATTTTTTTATTTCTTTGGATTGATGGAATAATAATATAGTCAAGATTGTCTTCATTTACCTATAAATTGTTTTGAAGATTCGGCACAGTTCTTCTCATGCCTATATTACTTAAAAACTTTCAAAATGCATACGCATGCTTTTGGCTTTTTCTCTTGAATTGACTAATAATACTGTTCTAATATTTAAATGTTTCCTTGCAGGTTTCAAGGTGTATTTAAAGAATTATCAACTCAGAAGATTTGCAGTTTATTCTCATTTTTTTAGTTTGTGTATAAACTTCCTATTGTTGATGTTTTTATGCATGCAGTGCTCAGCAACTTATTGAATTTATGGCTTGTATTAAATCGTTCATGTGCGTGTGCGTGTGCGTGTGTTTCTAAATTTGTTCATTGTAAGAGCATGAGTCTGAACTTTATTTATATAGACTTCATGTTCATCCATACGTGTCAAATATCTTATTATTTCTCAGGAGAATTTTCTTTATTTTAAGTTCACCAATGCCAAACATGTTATATTACTCATTTACTCCATAAGTTATAGTTTTGTATACTGCATCTTTGTGATCGGAATTTCGACAGCAAGAACAAAAGCAAAGGCTACATTCATACTCATGAGAAATGAGAATCTAATTTTTTTTTTCTTTTTGAAAAAAAAGACACAAAAATGTGCATTTTGTAACATGCAGATAAGTTTTTTTCTGAAAACAATACCACAATTCTCCTACTTACAAGTTCATCACGCATGCGTTCATGTCATATACATCATATATAGCATGAGCTCAAGACATCCAGAGCATCAGATTAGGAATGATGTACAACAACACAGAAAAAATGATGTAGAGTTTATGAGGTTTTGGGCCATATCATCACTAAATCTAACAAAGCTGCTGTCTGACCAGGGTATATTCTGGCCCACAGTAAAAGCAGTTTTGTAGTATCATTTTTTTTTTTTTAACTCGATCTGTTGTTGCCTTGTTGGGCTGGTCAGAATTATTTATCTAAACATGTTTATTTAAAAATGAATCTGTGAATTTTGTGTTTATTGGTCTGAATTAATGATGGCCTTCTCCACAGAAAATGGTTTATTGAGAAGTGATATTTTGGCACATGCATGCTAAGCTCATGTATTTTCCAAAGTCCAAACAAATCATAACTTTTGTATATAGAAGTTTATTAAGGAATTGATTATTATATAACTTTTTTTTCTTTTTTACGATAAGCAAGCCATAATTCATTTATAAATTAAGAACCGTACATAGATTGTTATGTCCTTGTAATACAAAACTTGATAAATCTATAAAACCCATAAAAAGTAATAATGCCAACTAATACATGCATGACTAGATAATTCTATAAACCCCATAAAATGTAAATATAATTAATGCTAAGAAGTTAAATCCAGAGCGAACTATTCATCAAATCTCCTGGAGAAAATCATAATCATGCTTGATCAACGCCCTTGGGCTTGCCGTTAGCCATGTCGACCACACTGACATGAACGTCCTCATCAGCAACAAACCTGCCCCAGAACCAGTGCTCCTTCCAGACAATAACCATCTCCTCAATCGGCATATTCTTTGTTTCGGGCAACAGAAAAGCAGTGAAGCAAGTCATTATGACAACCCATCCAGCGAAGAAGTAGAATAAGCCGAACTTCAAGTGGCAAAGCATGGCAAGGAAAGCCTGAGCAATGCCGAAGGTGAAGAGCATGTTGACTGATACATTGATTGCTTGTCCGGCTGATCAAATCTCAAGAGGGAAGATTTCACTCGGGACCAACCATCCGAGCGGGCCCCAGGACCAGGCAAAGCCGGCCACGTAGAGGCAGATAATAGGACTAGAAAAGCTGCGTACACCTTGGGAATTTCTCCCTCGCCACTTGTCCCGAACTTGATGGCAATCATAGTCCCCACAATTAGCTATCAACATCACAAATTAAACAAAATTAATAAAATTCAGTAGTTAATTAGAATTCTTGTAAATATAAATAGCACTTGTAAATACTCTAAGTACCTGACATATAAGCATCTGAGTACCACCTTGCAAGAAGAGCGCGCGTCGACCAACCTTGTCAACTGTAAAGATGGAAACAAATGTCGCGCACACTACTACAAAAAATACAGTTTGTACACGGACTTTAACTGGAGAGCTACACGGATTTGGAAACGTGTGCAATACTGGGGTGTAGGAAAGTCCAGCATTTATCCGTGTACGGTTACACTAATCCTACACGGATTTTTTACTAAATAGCCGTGTGGAAATACTCAGAGCTACACGGTTTTGTAATAAAAAACCGTGTATGAAACTTCTTCCTACACGGTTTTTTATTAAAAATCCGTGTAGGAAGAGTATTCATACACGGATATTTAGTTAAAATCCGTGTAGCTCTCCTCAACAGAATATTAAATAAATAAACCGGGTTCAGTAACATTCCTACACGGATTTTTATTTAAAAATCCGTGTAGGAAGGTTGCTGATTTTTTTTTTTTGTTAGCTGGCCTCCAGTTTTGCTAGTCTTTTGCAAAAAAAATGTCCAAAAGTCCATGAAGGAAGACTCGGATCGCAAATCTGAACTCGTAACATGGGCGAAACAAATCGTAGATTGTTTCGGATTCGGTTTTGGGCTGTGGAGTTCCTGTCAAAAATTCAGCCCGATCCGACGGACGGATCAAAAGTTACGCCCCTTTTCATGAGGCATGCGCAGGACCATATTGCATCAATAGTAACCAACTAAGGCGAAGATGACAGTAACCAACGAAAACCATACAAAACTGAAAAGAAAAATAAAAGAGAAATAAGCAATAATAATTACACATGACCTAAATAAGCAATAATAAGTAACAGAAAATTAGATAAAGATAAAAAATATATATATATATATATATTCATGGCTAACCTTAGTAAGATAGAGATGAGAAAATAACAACTTCAAATATCTCAGATCCCAGTTGTGCTATGAGCTGAAATCAAAACGGCGTTGGAGGGAAAAAGGCCTTCTTATATAACCAAAACCCTAAAACTACATTTTTACACGGATTTTTCACTATAAATCCGTGTAGCTCTCTAGCCTTTCTACACGGATTTTTATTTAAAAATCCGTGTAGGAAGGTTGTTGAACCTTTTTTTTTAGCTATCCTACACGGATTTTTATTTAAAAATCCGTGTAGGAAGGTTGCTGAACTGTTTTTTTTTTTAGTAAAAATCCGTGTAGCTCTCTAGCCTTTCTACACTATTATTTAAACAATAATCCGTGTACAATAACCCCTTCCTACACGGATTTTATAATAAAAATCCGTGTAGCTCTCTCAACATTACTACACGGATATTTAATGATATATCCGTGTATAAAAGATTAATTTCCACACGGACACTAATTTTTAAGTTAATATTCGTGTAGGATTCCTAGAACACTGGAAAAATCTTATTTCATACACATTTTTTTGTAAAATTGAGAAAATCCGTGTATAAGTACAGTGTAGGAAGACGTTTTTTGTAGTAGTGGCAGACATTAACAAGCCCTATGATCACCGCAGAAAGCAGGGAAGCGTTGTTGCCAAATCCAATGGTCTTGAAGAGAACTGGCGCATAGAACTCGATGACATTGATGCCGGTGAGTTGTTGAAAGAGTGGAATCATTACGGCCATTGTTAACTGTGCTCGGTACTTGCGCTTGAGTATGTTAGACCATGGATGTGTGATCTTCTTTGACTCATGGCTTGCAACAACAAGGTCATCATACTCTTCTTTTACATCATCAGTGCCACGGATCCGACACAACATCTTTAGTGCTTCCTCAGGTTTTCCACGATCGATTAGAGAGTTAGGAGTATCAGGGAGGCAGAGAGAGCCGAAGCTGATGATGGCGGCAGGGAGAGCTGCCAAACCCAGACTTACACGCCAACCCCAACCGCCTTCGATCTTGTTTGCACCATAGTTCACCAAGTTTGCACACAGGACATGAGGAAGACAGTGAGCAGCGAAGCCGAGGCCATCTCGACCGATTGTAATGCAAATAGGATAAAGTTAATATGACAAAACTTCATCAGATGAACAGAGACAATGTTTCACTTATGCGGTGTATATCAGTTAGAAAAAAACAGGAAATACACACTGATATGTATAAATTTTATCACCGGACAACTCATACTTTTAGCTAGGGGTGTAAACGGGAACGAAACGGATCGGGTGGAAGAATTTTTGTACCCTTACCCATTGCGTTGAAAAAATATTGTCCTTAACAACACTGTATAAGCTAAACGAAAAAAAATTACTTGTATCCGTCTTATCGAATACGGTATAAGTCAGATAAATTAATACATGGGCACCATTCAATAAAACTATATCATATCATTCATCATCTCTCTATAAATTAATATATATATTTATATATAATTTTATAAGTTTTATTATTAATAATTACCGTAAGAAATAGTATTTATCCGTACTCTTAACCGTTATGTTAACGGAAAAAACTTTACACTTATCCGTACCCAATAATCTAAAAAAAAAAAAAAACTTACCAAATATGGTACGGATCGGATAAATGGATAAAAGAGTATCATTGACACCCGTACATTTAGCAAAATAAAATTAAACAACAGAAGCTATAAATTACCTGGTTAGCAAATCCAACACCAATACCCAAAAGAATACGTTCAATAATCAGCATGGCAACATTTCTAGCAGCACCATTAATGGCAGCACCAACAAAAAACACAATGCCTCCGGTGAGCATGGAGATTTTCCTACCCAGCAATTTGGTAACAATCGATGCAAGGATCGATGCTAGCAGAGCAGCCAGGTAAAGAGACGATGTGAAAACCGTCAGCAGCTGGCTGTCAAATTTGCAGTACTGGTTTGTGCTTGTGTCCTCTATTTCTTGATGATACACAGAGGGGAAAAACTTCTTCAGAAATGAGTCCATAGATGTTACACCACCTGCAAATAATTAAATTAATCAAAATTTAGAAAACAATAAAGGAATCATGCATGTTATATAATATTGTAATTCTGTTATATATTGTGGGCATATATATATATTTATCTGAAATGCCAATGTCATAGCCGAAAATCAGACCGCCGGTGGCTGCGATAATGCATGTGAATAACACGTACGCAGTTAACTTGTCGGGATAGTCCTTTGAAACAGAACGCTTAGTAGGGTAGGGATTTCTCCTCCCATTTTGCAAGAGAAAGATGAAATCTAGAGATTTGATTGTCTGAGGAAGAAGTTAGGAGGAGTAAGAAAATTTGGAGAATAAGAGACTTTTTATACCAAGAGTCATCTCTATATTTAGAGAACTTGACTATAATCGGTGATCCAAATAATAAAAAAAAAAAAACCTTCTCTTTTTTAAAACATGGATCCGATTATAATCAAGTTTCTAGAAATAGTGTGTGTAAAGCAAATATGTTCCTATTTGTTGCAATACAGGATTGTTATTTTTGGCTGTATCTAATTCTAATCTAAGATGGGTATTGTAAATAGATATGATATATATTATATATACGTTTCTTCTCTTGGAACTTTTTCTGGCAAAAGCAGAATGATATAAATAAAAAGACAATGCTAATTAATTAATATTTTTGCTACCTAGTACACTAATTTATCTGGCCTTAATTAGTGCAAGTTGGAATTAGTACATGGGTTAGATAATAGATCTCAAATTTTGGTTTGCAAAAAGAGAAGCGTATGTACTTGACAAAAATAAAAGTTGTGATATAAAATCCTTTTCCCTTATCTAAATGTTGACATGTTAATTTGTCGAAAAATAGTTCCTAGACATTGAACGTGTGATGTTAATTAGTGCAGTCGCATGTATCATTTTCTAGTGTTGACATGTTGTGTAAAACGATAGCAGTTTGGGTCTGATGGGTTCCATAACCGTCTGATACGCTTAAAGATCTGTGCGGGTTTGCTTTAATAATCGTGCGCACGGATCTTAAAGCAGCTCCTGTAAAACATGACTGTTATAGAACTTAGCTGTGCACTCGTCAGGAGTGGAGCACACAACAGGCTACAGGA